>JAMBLF010000157.1:0-375867 GCA_030578115.1 Leucoptera coffeella
AATCTTTTATTAATCACATATAGTATAGTAATAGACATAGCCTATATATTGCTATCTCAATAATCTCTGCTATGCTCATATTCTTATATACCTGTTATTCGACACCATCAAAAAATCTAGTGGCCTTTCTTCTCTCACTTTACTATTCACTTTGCCTCGTTTATAGAATTTTTATCTTGCAATAGGCTGTTAATATGTTCCTATACAAATAAATGTATTCAAGTATTTTGTTTTTTGTCATTACCTTTGGAGTTCGAAAATAGGCACTAAAATCTCTTATTACACCTCTATCATAAGGATAGTTATGGAATACTTAGTAATATACTACCAAAGTAGTTACATTATGTATTATTTTTTGTTTACAGAGAGAAAATTTTACATTACCAAGTTCCTCAAATAAGTTGTATACTCAGCTGACAATATCACCAAAAGCGCAGTCACCATCTCAGAAAGTGAACAAGGTCCCAGCACTTAAAAAGAGACGTAACAGTGCCTCAGATAAACCTAGTGATATACTGTCAACTACTAAAAAGACTAGAGTAATAGATACCTGTGATATTTATAACCTGCCACAATTTTCTAATGTTGTGGAGAATATTAGTAATGAGAAAGATAAGAAACAAGATGAGAACAAAAATGTGCAAACTGTTACAGCAAATGGAAAATCCTCAACAACACAACAAGTAAGGATGCTAAATATAATCATTAGTATTTATATTATGTAAACTTTGGCTCAAAGTACTAGTAAAGAATGACTGAGAGTTGTTATTATAGATAAATGCTGATCTATATATCACATCACCATCATTAATCACAAGAATTTTGTTGGAGGAGTGATGCCATTAATATGGAATATTAAAGAGAGGTTGCCAGTGCATAGTGTAAAAATAGATTTACAGTCTCTGACATCATTTCTCGAGAAAGCTCATTACCATTTTATTTCTATCATTCATATTTTGGGTACTATTTGCAATATAAATACGCATTCACGACCATTAACCCTTGCGGGGTAGTCAGAGCTTCAGGTTTCCATCTCCACAATTGCGAAGGTAGTAATTCTATGGACACCTCGAACCCACATATTTACTAGATAGTCAGTACTTAATGTGACAGGTGGTCAGCCATTTACAAACACTAACTATTACCTGTTCGACAAACAGGTAGGTTTCCTCACGATGTTTTCCCTCACCATATAATTCGATGCATTTCGTAAACGTGTTTTTATTATGAAAATGTACATAGAAATTCATTACCATTGGTACATGCTCAAGCGGGATTTGAACCCTGAACCCACTGATACAGAGCCAAGCCCCAAACAACTGAGCTACGTTGAATTACAATATAAATAATATATAATAATCAGATCTTGTATGGTATATATTTTGATGGAAGGCTCACCAACTTTCAGGCGAACACACAGACAGATTCAATGGCAGTTTCGGTAAAAGTGGAACCAGATGAAGATGAGCAACCAACCCCACTCGCAGATGCCTCGGAAAATGAAAATAGTCTTCCAGATTACGAGAACAGTATGCTGGCAAGGTCTTTGCTATCAGGTAACTATATGTTTTATTATTGGTTGAGGTGAACTATTGGATTTGTGTCATTTGAGTTATGCATAAAATTTAATAGGATATTTTATATAAGTGGAGAAAAACGTGATTGTTGTTTATTCAAAATACATCAAAAGTTCTGTGTGCTTTACTGTAAACGAAGAGACTGCAAGTAAATGCATTTTAATGTATGCTGCTAGTGGTTGAAAACATTCACGTAATTTGCCTAATGGTTACACATTAGCCTACAACTATGTTATGAGAATTGTGAATATGTGTTTATGAGATGGCAAATATAGATGTGAGATGTGACTTGGACTTATTCTAGCTTGAAAAATAAAACTGTTACAATAAAATAAACGATTAAATAAAATGCCATTTATTATTTTATATATTATTTCTCTTTGAATATTTTGAAAAGGAATTCTTCCTAATACTTTATCTTTCTATATTTATTAACGAAATTCTTTCTTCATTCCAGGTATCAACCCGTCAAAAAGTGATGTCAATTCAAATAATTCACAGCACAAGAAATCCACTAACACGTACCCGCTAAATGACTCCCCTGTAAGATCTAAAGAAAACTCAGAACCAGGCTCAATAAGTACAAAAAACCCTTTGAAAGGAAACGTCGACGGCCACGTGAAACCCGAGAGACAATCCCCTAATTCTGACATGGAATACGAACCAGAAATCCTTTTGGCGGAACAAAGCAACGAATCTGACACCTTTTCCCAAGACCAGTCCCAAGCTATGTTGTTACTAGTTGGCTTACCACAAGGTGGGGTTCCCTCGACGTCTCAAGCTCATCAACAGTCCAACCATGCAGCGATTTGTGGAGATTGCCCTCATTGTGGCAAAAAGTATTCGAACCAATCGGCTTTGAAGTATCATGTTAGACTAATGCATTCGGATTTGACTAATAGACTGTGTTGTTATCTTTGCCCCAGTTCCTTTACTATGAGAGAAACGTTCAAAGAACATATGTGGACTACGCATGGTCAGCGTAATTGAATGTTCTATTGATGTCATAAAAAATGAAATATCAACGAGTAAGTAAGACAGTATATTTTGATTGATTTAGTACAGTCATGTTTTGTACAGAAGCACTCAAAGTTCTTTGTAAGAACATTACCACTAACATTTGTTTGTTTGGTTATTGTACAGTTTATAGTTTTATTTTGTTTCTAGATATTATGAAAATATACTTAGACATTTACTTATTAACTTAATGTGCTTTGTATTATATTGTCTACGTAGTTATAAGCGGGTTGAAAACACAGTTGCAAAGTTTAATACAATAATTATATTTAAAGACATTTTCACTGCCAATTTTGAACGTTATGTAATAAGATTGTGCAAGATAATGATATATTGTTGCAGTTTTGTGCCTTATGTTTAAGAGAAACGCATTTTCTAAGTGCCTTGTTAATGTAAGCGACCGTCCCCACATTTGCCTTAATGAATTTAATCACATTTATGTAAACAACTTAATTTTAATAACACATCTTTCATTTAAAGACTGGATTATTCAAGAGCATGAATTTACAGCATTTTCAATTGGTACTTTCTGCTATAGCAACAGGAAATTCCTGATGATATTTTTGTCATCTTAGCATTTAAAAATTATCTGATGACTTAGCTTAATCACCCTCGCGTATTACGATGATAAAATGTTATGTACGCCGTTTGAATAAAAGTTCTCTTACATTTTAAAAAGATCTCCGTAACCTGATGGGTTAAATTATTCTTATGACATCTAATAGTTTTTCTCAATGGAAATTTTAATTCAAAGCTTTTGTAGCTTTTGCTGCGTAATAAAAGTAAAGCGAATTTTGCTTTTGAGTACAAGTGTGAGATGTCCCTTGTATTAGTGAAATCGTAATCTTTAGATGTAACATAGCATTATAAAGTAAAACGTCGAACTTCAGAATTCAAATGAAACGATAGTCATGGTGCTATAATGATAAATTAGACTGAACAATCTGATGATATTATGAATTTGTTATTGAATGAATTGATATGGCGAATACAGTTGCATATTCCTAATTCAGTTTGTTTTATGTAGGCATAGTTTTATGTGTAATGTTTATTGTATTCACTTAAATACTTTAATGAGCTTAAGATCTAAGATAAGTTATGATTTTGCGATAAGTATAGAAGATGTTTTTTTATGGTGCAGTTTTAAATCATGTAAACTGTTTGCGACGTTTAAGAGTTTATTCAAACCGTTAAATGATTTATGTTAATGACTTTTGCCATTAGTTGAGGTATTATTTTTATTATATTTCAGTGTATTAATTTAAGTTGCATGATGCATTGTTGACTATTTGACTGCGAAATCTACTCTTCCTTCCTCAATCTTAAAAATGAGGTTTATTTGGAAGCTGTAGGTTTTGAAGTCATTTAGACCTGTTTGTTTAGTTTTGTCTATGGTATGTTTAAATATTGAAGTGTATCTTAATTGTGGAAAATAACTTCTTAAATTATCTAGGTTATTATGGTTGGTTATTGAAATAGTTTAGAAATTGTTGGATAATTATTTAAAATTTACATTTCGTAGATTTTAGTATACGATAAGAATTATACATATTTATATATTCAATGAGAAATAAATAAAGTTGGATCTTCCGAATGAATGCGTGGTTTACTTGAATCTTGGTATATTTTCTACTTTACGCACCGAAGGCAGACTACAGACGTACACTTTATACTACGATTTACACCCTTATATTTCACAAGTTGGTCTTCCATTGGTCCCTTTCAATTCACATACAAGCAGATGGTGATCTATTGCCGATTATGAACGGCATGAAGCTGGGAGGAATATCACGTTCGGGTGACTGACGCTTCAAATCGGAAAACCGTGTAATATATGAAATTTTTCATATATAATATTTTATTGTTTATATTGAAACGTGAGATACTTGAAACTGCGTTAGAAGCAGGGCTTACATACATATCAGAACTTTCATTTATCTATATATACGTAACAAACATGACAGCAAAATTACAACATTTTTTTCTGTCAAAACAATGACAATAACCAATTTGGATTATCGATGTATAAAACATTGTACAAGTCATGCATTAAAAGCTTAAGAAACGAACTATCACGATGCAGTAGATGAAAGTTTTAGACGTCTGGACCCTGGAGTTTCTTGACCTTTTAAAAGTGCCCAGTAATCCTTTCAAATGCTATTTATCACATTATCAATAAATAGTTTTGCTCAAAGAACATGTCTTCGGGAATGTGAGTAGCATAACATAGAACGATTACTTTTGTAACGTGATTATTATTCGATATCTTTCTCGTGTGACAAATGTAGATACATATAAAATTTATAGAAATTATCTAGGTGCCTTGAGAACAAATATCTTGATCACCGATTTAACGAACCTATATCAGTATCTTGGTACCAATATATGAACATTTTAGTATTATATTACACATAATTTAATAAATATAATATAGTAGCAGTAAGCTGTGCACATAACACGTATCGGTAGGTGTCGAGTTACGAGGCGAGATCGAATTTTCCGTACTTACCGACTTGTGTCCCAAAAAGCTATAAGTGTGCTATTTCTAGAATTAAAGCATACGGAATAATGGACCAACGATTCATAATGTTCTAATCTACGGAACTTAAGATTTTCAGAAGTTATTTCTAGAATAATTATGAGCTATTTACCGTGTGATTGTACTACGATTTAACTTTCTTGAAAATTTTATTTACTGTGATGTGTTAGACATTCTAAACAAAATAATCTTCTAAAAGTAAATTTAACTGGTTAATGTATTTCTTAAATATTGTTTAATTGACATACAGTTTACATCGTGTAACATTTCTAATACAAGGTAGCGCTGTTTCGTCCGCCAGAGCCAAAGTTAGAGCGCAGTAGCGGTTTCCATGGCAACTCGTCAACTCTCCGATAAAGCCTTGCAACTGATTCGCTTTTCAAATTGAATAGGTCTCACTTACATGATTGTCTCGAATTCATTTTCTGGCAATTGGAGTATCCTTATTAGATTACGAAACACAAGAATAATACTTACGCATATGTGTGTATGTAGCTATGACCTTTACGAACGTATATGCTATTTGAGATTGCGGAGGCTTAGCGCTATTGAAGGAAATACTTATCAATTTTGAGTATTCAGCTTACACATATACATTGACAACAATTTCATATAAAAATATTATTTAGACCTGTGTTTTAAGGTGTGGATTTAAAAAAATCTCTACGAAACGATATTGAATTAAAAACTCTTTAGCAAACATAAATTTTATTTTGTGTTAAAAATACGTTAATAAAATTTTATTAAATAAGCTCCTAATATTCCTAATAGTCGGTTATTTGTTTTGGCTTTTCCTTTTTTCGTCTTTAACACAACCTGATAACAAGCAAATCGGCTTAGGCCCTCAATCATCCAGTGGTTTCGGGTTATGTTCGCCTACCCAGGGATTCACTGAACAAAGTATGCGATGTAACGCCATAGAGTGAGTAGGTAGGGCCGAGGAAGCCCTTTAAAGCGGAGACAGCTCCGTTGGGACGCTATCGATCGTCATCCGTCGTCAGTGGCCGGGCGTATATTGATTCGCCGCAATCTGCATGACGGTCTCACTCCTCTGCAACGTTCCCTCAACACTTTCTAGCTAAAGAACAGATTTGTAAAAGGAAAATAGTATGTTAACTACGATATTAAATTGGCTTGTAGTCTTAGTTAGGAAGTATTAGTAAGAGACCTTGTTTACAAAGTTGCATAACCTATCGTAGGTTCTGGTGAATTTGGGCGTTGAGTGAAGCCCTTTGAAGTACTACAGTACCCGCTATACCGTTGATTTCTCAACTTATGCTCTGAAAAATATCAAATCGGACTCTCTATGTTATCTGACAACCTAATTAATTACTTTTACGAATGGACCCGCAGACGTCTCTTAATGCTAGGAAGGAAGTAAACTAGTAATATTCTATGTAGTCCAAGACAAGCAAAGGTGAAATTAGATTTCCACCACTTTTACATATTTATGCCATCACTACCCCAATAAGATTACTGTGATCGAGGAGATATTATGCAGTCGAGTACTAGTCCATCCTTTCAGGAAATAAATGATTTAAGTAAAATAAATAATAACCACTGTATCTTTTTCTGTTTAAATTTAACTGTAGATTGAATATCCTATTCGTTGCAGCTATTGACCTGTAGTTGCGTTACATACAATGACAGTACGACGTCATTACAACAACACCAGACTAAGCTCGGTTCATTAGTTGTAACGATATGGTACTGTCGGTCGGGAGGGCTTGTTATTATTATTACAACGCAATTACTGGGTGCCTATACGATATAGTAGTAGTAGTTTTGTATTAGAGTCATTAATTATTGTATTTAGGTTTATCTGTTCTTGAATGAGCTAATAAATAAGAGCGAAAGATTTTTCAGATGTCAACTCTACTCTTTAGAAAGTGCATATGACAAAACGAGGCGCAATATTAATGTATAAAAAATTTACTTTATATTTTCAGAGCCTTATTACATTGCCTATAGTTAAGTCATAAGGTTTCATAATTTCCGAAAGGCGGTAGCTTACAGCGCAATAACAACTAGAATTAACACCACAAAACTAAGTAGCTCCTTGCAAGCCATCCGATTCGCTCCTATAAAAATTTCTAAAGCTTAAACTTGACTTTAATAAGTATGTTACAATCTGTAAAGGATTTCGTCACGTCTACGCGTAGTGCTAATTTTGTACTATGGACTGGAAACCTCTTGTTGATATTTAAATATGTCGCTCGTATTTGATGCCCTATAATTATTAAAGCTTTTCAAATAAAGTATATGGAACGTATTGTTAAATTGAATAATAATATGTTGCATTCAATTTAACGTTGGGTTTTATAAAATAATAGTGTATTAATTTTATTCTATATGCAACATTCTATCAATCAATTTTAAACATTCAATTTCAGGAGGACTTATGACTAAATTTTGTGATAAAATTGATACTGTCGCATCTCCAAAGGCTCGTATACACAAAATCCCCTACCTACCAATTCAAGAGTTGCGCATGTCAAGTAGAGATTACGGTTATACTGAATTCGAATTTCGCCAAGATCATTAACATTTGACTTATCAGTCACATGGATTATGGGTTGTATCTCTTTATAGGTTTATATCAAAAGTATTTATACAGTCATTTGAATTGTTTTGGCTTTGATACAAAGATGTAAACAAAATGATTTAATTATGGCGTAAGTCTACTGCATACTGATAATACATGTGCATACTTACATACATAGAAACTATAAGGGGCGGTTATTGAATACAATTATAGTGGTAATAAATGTTAAGTTAATGTTAAATTAAATTAATAAATGTATGTTGTTATCATGGTATAAATTAACCCTGGGCAAATAACAACTTCGTCTTTATTAGAATTACTTTGGGCTTCCAAACCTAATGTTCGGTTACAGATTCAAGAGAAAGTAAATCAGTGTTTTCTAATTGCTAACATTAATTGTATATGCGAAAGTGCAACACGTTACAACTAACTAAAAATGTTATACAGTTAAACACATGTCGAGTTAAATACAATTTAGATTATTAAAAACATCATAATTTATTATATTTTTTTTTTCAAGAGAGTTTAATTGATATATAGGAACATTTATAAAATGCTGCTATCTAAGCGTAATTTCGTCGGATGAAATACTTTCGAGGAAAAGATGAGGTGAAAGTATATTTGTCAAAAACTTTATGAATATTTTAAACTTTTAATGTTACCTAATTAAATAAAAATATTTTATTAACGGTTTCGGAATTTTTTACATAAATAATTAAATTACTTCTACTACTCGTACCATTACACACTTTATTACATGTACTTAAGTAGCAATATTAAAATCGAATCGCATAGAGAGAATTGACCGGATGACATCGATAGAACGTTAACGTCAGATTTGAAACTTTGCCTAACAGCTTTGCACTCCCGCCCTTGCGTCATATATATTTTATTTAAACGTTGTTAAAAATCTCTAGCGTAGAAAATGGAAAAGGAATTCATGAATGCCTGTGGTGTGTTACCTCGTAGCTATTGATAATTTGTTCCTTCATGGATCTCTATAAAATACCTTCGGGGAAGACGTAGTTGGCGCGAACTCGGCGGCATTGGAGGGACGCGGGCGGAGAGGTTTCAGGCGGCGGCGAATCGATCCCGCGCCCTCAGTCGGCGTTTGTCGAGCGCCGCGCTGCGCCGACAGCGCGAGCGGGTTACTCCCCGCCCCGCGGCGCCTCATCCGCCTCGCACGCTCGCCGGCAATCTCCAGCCGCCTCTTCGGTCGATCTAACGCCGCCGCGGCTCGAGTGTCGCGCATCCACTTCACTCGGCAGCACATCGTCCGAGCGGGAAACCGCTCCGCTTGCACAAAACTTTGTAACCGGTGTTTTGATATAGATCTGGTGTTGAGTTCAAGAGGAGGGCCGGTGTACCGATGCGGGACCGGCGGGCGGTGGCGCCAGCATGCGTGGCTTGGCCAGGGGGCGCGTAGGCGCATTCCGCGATGGACTGTTGCAAGTACAACGAGTACGGCGGCGGGCCCTGGGGCGGGTGCACGCCGTACGCGCCCTACCAGCCGCCCTACTACCCGCAGGAGCCGTACGCGCACTACGCCTCGCACCCGCGCTACGAGTATGCTCCCACGCACCACGCACACCATGCGTTGCCTATGGGTTAGTATACAACACACCACACACGTCACACAGACTTAGTAATTATATATCAGAAAATACCTTTCTTTACGATTATACTAAGTCAAATTAAGTGACGTTTATTTATAAGACATATCTAAAGTATTCTACACCTTATGCAAGACGTTTTCAAGCAAAGCAAAGAAAATGATTTGTTTACAAACAAAGCTAGTTGTTGGATTCTTCTCCTCGGTACAGTACTCACATTACTTTCCATTTATCATAGCAAAATATGGTACATTATCAGTTCTAAACTGGAAAAGGTGTGACCTAAGTTGTTATTAATGATGTTTGGGATTAAAACTTATAGTACCATACCATATATGTATAGGCGTATACCTATGTAGTGAAATTATTGATTAGTTGTAATATGATGAATATTTATCTGGATGATAATCATTTTAACTAATAATATCCGTTTCGAAACCCTCCTTCTTTAAAATTTATTTGTAGCTTGTAAAGGGGGTTAATGTTATTGGTGCTGTAACATTTATCTGCATTCCTAGTTAATTCGAAAAAACTGTTGTAGTGTAACCTCGTAGTACTCATATTGCCGAGTCAAGTATCCAATAATACATATGTATATGTGAAGTAATATGGATACTAATTAAGCACAAACGTTACTGTGACTGTCTGAAATCTCGTACTGGAATATGTTGTTACGCAATTAATGATTAATATGAACCAATTAACCGTTCAAAACCTCTATGCTGAAAAACCGATAACTGTAAACGGGAACACGACCCGACAAGAACAACTTAACGAAAATCGATATTCGCGTTGCTCTTAATTAAATTAACGTGATGCACAAAACGAGGCACGTGCCCACTGAGATTCGCGTTCACTTGTTTACAATGTTGCGTACCTACGCGTTGCATTCGCGACCTCAACTCAGAGTTGTTTTAATGTTTACATTTGAGCGAGTTTTCGATGTCTACGTCACGTGAAGCCTGAAGTAGGGGGAGGGGGTCGAGCTACAGGTGGTCGTTTCCCCTCGCAACAGAGCGATTGATCGCGCTGAACCGACCGACCGACACTCCACATATTGACCGGAGTTCCAATGCTCGCCTCCCTCATCTGCCTTATCAATGTACATTCAGTAATGTCTCAATTTGAAAACAGTATATTTTAAATTCATAGTAATTCATAATATTAAGAGGCTGTATTAAAAGATGAGTTCACTTTTGTAAAGATCCGAGACTAACACATAGAAGTCTTAATTAGCTGCTGAATTTAGATCAATGACATGTCCCCGCGAATACATAAAGCCGTAATGTTTACTCACACAACAATAGGCAGAGGTTTATTTTAAGAATGCACTGGATTTCACTTTCAGTTTTCAGCTTGAAATAATTTTCAGTGTAACACTCGCATTTTTGCCCCGATTATAAATTCCGCTTTATGCTGATCGTTTACAAACCATTAACGAAGAATAGCACTTCATGAATATGTTGATGAAGGTCTTCGATGAAAGTTATTCAAATATTGTAATGAGTTACATAGAAGAAAAACATTATTGTTAAATCGCGGAAAAGAATTGTTCGTGACAATGGACGATTTTTAGCTTGGGCGACTTGAGATAACCCGTATTGTTCAGCAGTAGATAAAATTAACTTATGGCGGAAGATGAATAATAGAGCTATGATACATATCTTTCTGTTTAGGTATGGAAATTTATAAGTTAGAATTCTAGTAAATTCTTTTTGATATTTTATAGAGCTAATACAAATTAATTCTTTCTACGTCAAGGATACGTAAAACATAACACTTTATTTAAGAAATATTTATAAACCTATGTTACACTTATCTTAATGTAGACTCATAGAGCTACAATTTCACATATCTACGAGTATCATTTTCTCTTTAATATATCTACATTTTAATAAAATAACCAAACTATCGGAGCATCTTCTTTTCAAACTTATGTGTTATTTACATCTATGACCAAAGTATAGAACCGTAAAGTATATATAAAACGTCAACATTATTACAATAAAATATCCCATCATATTTGTAGCATAAAGTATCTCGTAAGCCTTCTAGAAAACGATACCTGATGTAGTTATTTTGCTCGAGATCTCACGTCTCATCGTTCAAGGAATAAAACTGCGTCATGCATTCCTACGGCCTGGTTACGTTAACTATTGGCTAAAGCTGCGGACTGCTAGGTAATCAAAATATGGAGCCACGTTCCGACTAAACGTCTCGTATGGCTCTTATAAACAATGTCACATTCGTTAGCATAACACATCGGTCGTCGAGTCGATTTTTACAATGGAGAGACAAATCAAAGTGTTTCGACGGAAACCTGTGTTTTATAGAAGGATTTACAAAGACAATCTACCTATAGGTAATCTTTACTATACGTACATTTATTTATATGTAAAGTTATTATAAAGACTACATTATTCTTCACTATTATTATGTCAACTAAATTATAATTTACTTTTTGCGAAACACAATGTCTCATGTCCAGATAAAACTTTTTTTTTTAAATAACAATATTTTGTCAACAGATTACGGCCCATATGCTTCGAAAGAAATGCGAATGCGGCGGGTGTTAGCACGCAGAGATGCTCGTGCTCATCACTTCCCTCTACCACCAACGGTAAGTAGCATTTATAGATAAAACATTATACGAAATACATATTCATTTTTCATTGCGGTTATTGAAGATTCTTTATTTAGTTAAAACAAAAAACATGGACGTGTAAAACATCACGAACTATAGTTGATAAGCTACATGAGGTACGGGTAAGCTCTTAATGAAAGTAGGTAATATAAAATAATATAGGCCAATTAGCTTTAGGTGACCAAAATCATTAAACACCGCCCTTTGGTCAGGAGTTAGACCACTAGTACTTTAGCTGCATTTAAAAATAATATCGTTAAATCAGCAATAAATAATTGAGATATCACACAAAAACTAAATTATATATTGAAAAAATAACAAGCTAAGCTAAAATGCTTTTAGATAAATAATTAACCAAAACAATCAGAACATGTCTAATATTTAATAAATTGCTAAAATTTTGGTACAAATTGTTTAAGAACTCGGTTAGCGCTATTCCGAAAAGTTTTGATAAAAAGAAAACATACAAAAACTTCTAAAACTTGGGGTAAAAGTTCTGTTTGAATAATTTTCGGAAATGTTACAAATTTAAACAACGGGAATCTGTACAATTGCTTCAAGACTGTAACTTTTTCAGTGTGTTTTAATAGGTAAAGATTTAATTTATGAAAATAATGTCAACATTTAGGCGGTTTGAGTTATATATAATTTTTATTCTGCGTAAAATGATGATTCGAATATTGAAATATAGGTTTAAGGTGAGTGTATTATATAGTCTTCTGTATTAATTGTAAAAAATACTTTAACATTTACACTATTGAATTTGGGATAACAACACGTATTAGTGTATTTTCTTTATGCTATTGGATTCTGCTATCTTCAGGAAACATCATTCTGAACCAATCTGTAGCTCAACTGAACATGAAAAACATTTAATTTCTAGAGTGCGTTTAAATAACACATGAAAACATATTATCGAGGAGCGCATCTTGCAAAACATTCAGACGAAGTGAGGACAAATAATACATTAGAAACAGCCTTGAAGTGTTTACAACAAAAGGTTTGCAATCGTATAAGTGATCATTAAATATTTAGGCCTGTGTCAAGGATTGTAAAGGAAATATTATTCTCATAATTTCTACTGAATAAACAATAATAGAATACATAAAAAGTAAAAACAAGAACGGTAAGTTAGGTAGACATTTTTAGGAGTAAATAAAAAACTTAAAGATACTGAGTCGACTCATTTTATTTGACGTGATTCATTTCTATAGCTGACTGCGAAACTATCTCAAATCTCGTCTCTAAAGCAGATGTATTCATTACTGAATATTTCAAAACTCTATATTCAGAGTATTTAAATCAAACAAGAATATCGATCGTGCATAAGCCTTTAAAATAATTAAAACCAACACACTGTGTTCTTTGAAACATTGGGTTCGTTGTTTATGCGATAGACTTTTTTTTGCCAACTCGATAGGTAATATGCTTATTGCTATCCAATTTTACTTAAAGTCAACACCTCATACAAAAAAATGAACATTTTATTAATTAGTTGATGCTCTGACCGGGAATCGAACTCTCGCTCAGTTCGCCACTAATTTGACAACATTATTATAACCAAAGAACCAAAATATAGATTTACAACTTTGCTTTTGAATTCTTTACTGCCAGTATGTCAACGTACTCTATTTACATATGTAAGTGTGTAACTTGAATGCAAATGCTCTTGGCATTAATATTTTGTCACACACCGCTAATTGTTGCAGTCAGTGCACATTTTACGTAATACGCAGAGTATGTGCTGTTGTTTCATACTGTATCTAAGATGTGTTATGCCGTTTGATTTCTTAGAATTGTGGAACGTAATATGATCTCTTTTTTCCTACAATAAAAATGATATTATATAGTTAATTACAGTATATGTTCTTAATTAGCTAATAGTTATAAAAAATGTAATATGTGAACTATATAAAAATTGTAATATGTTTTACTTGGTTTTGGTAAGCTAATTGTTTCTTCTATACTGTCACAATACATCGAATATAAATCGATAATTTATATCAAGTTGTCTAAAAATGATTAATAGAATTGTTATAGAAGTGAACTTTTGGTGAAAAGATTTATTGAAAACTTGCGTGGAACATAATGAGCAACATTC
Organism: Leucoptera coffeella; assembly: GCA_030578115.1. Classification (NCBI taxonomy): domain Eukaryota; kingdom Metazoa; phylum Arthropoda; class Insecta; order Lepidoptera; family Lyonetiidae; genus Leucoptera; species Leucoptera coffeella. The sequence continues at coordinate 14,037 of JAMBLF010000157.1, forward strand.
AGTAGTTTTGTAAGCAATGACAACATTCCAACTATTTTTAGACTTTCAAAGTTTGTCATTGAACTTAGAAAAATATGGATAAGAAATCGATATACAGTCGAGTCTGTTGAAATATAGCATATTTTGCATGGTAGATAGCTCACATAATTTTACAATTATATAACAAATTAGTGCGAAAATAGTAAAAATAATAATGAGAATTATTCTCTGCATCACAAATATCATACGAATTTTATAAAATTATATTTTAAAACATTCAACAGAAATCATTCCCACAATTAAGGTTTATGCCGATCGGTGACATATAATTTTAAGGCCGAGCACATCAGCGTTTAATCTCATTAATTTGTAAAGGCCGAGGGTCAGGAAACAGCTGTCAATCGTAATGAAATTGTAAGGATATCATCGCTGGAGTGTTCGGAGGAACAAAAGGCGTTAATGAGGGCGGCGCGGGGCGGGGGCGCCCTACGAAGGCTGTCAGCGGTTGATTTTTCCGCGTGTCGTGGGAGCTCCGCGCTGATCGATAACTTACGTGGGTTCACCCCGATTCATTTGCCACTCACTAGCGAACCCGCCTCCTCTCTCTTTCCAACCACTGCTGCGCGACAGAGAAGGGGAGGTTTCGATCGCGACGGAAGGGCTATATGTACCGGAATAATCCCATTGTGAGTTGCCGCTCGATAGTTAGTCACGGTGCAAATCTCCCACTCCTCATGTTCAAGTCGTATACATAAGTGGTGTATATGCTCAATTTGTATATAGGTACTACGAAATGGAATAAAATTAATATATTCATAATTTTAACCTTTTTACTTATAAAGGCTCTATTAATCATGGTAGAATCACTTATCAGTCATATTTAACAAGGAATTTGCGTTAACAATAACAAAATATCGAATTTCATTGGAAGGTACTCGTAGTCAAATAAATAATAAAACTATTTGAGCATTAAAGTAAGTTAAACTAAAACTAATTTAAGAGTAATACTAATACATTTTATAAATTAAATAGGTTTTTAGTTAAAATATATACAGCGCTACGAAAGTACGCACCCGTAGCAATCGTTGGCTACGAATTGCAGACGTAGACACGTGGTGCAAAGTTTTGTCGCAATAAATTCAACAAAGTTTAGATTCCGCACAGATCAGATAGCGGGAAATTAATCTATCAAACAAATCCTCGTAAACTTTTTGCGCAATGCTTAAAGGCAATGGAATTCACATTAAATATAAATGGTTATATTTAAGTTAGGACAATGGATGTATATTCTTTTGAAATATAAATTTATTATATTTGCATTTGTGAAATTCCTTATCATTTACTTGGCATTATATTTTTTCTTTTAATGAAATAATCAATAAAGTCATGTTAATAAATAAATAAATAATGTGACTACAAAAACAATTTTTCCTTGTTACCATGCGTTGTTGTTCTGGTAACTAATATAATCTTGACTTTGATTGATTTAACTTAACATATAATAAATAAAAGTTTTTGTATAGACCTTATCTCATAGATTTACATCGTTCCCTAAACCATTAATTCCCCATTTCGTACTTATAAATAGTTGTAGGCTTAAGGCTTTCTGAGGTTGTAGTTCAGGTGTAGCAAAGCGCATCGGTGCAGAGCCTGTGACGGACATCGATCGGAGTCGAGCGCCTCCCCCGCGCTGCATGCCGCTCCACTGAACACTATCTGTCATACTTCGCTTATTAGGTATATGGGAGGACTTAGAAATATGTACTGTAATTATTTTCATATAAAAGTCTGTGAAATATGTATAACGATGGAATATAGGGTATAGGAATGTTGCATGTGTTCTAATTGGTTTGAAAATGAATTCTCTAAAAGATTTAATTGTAATCAGGTTTTTTTTCATAATATGTTCAAAGGGTCGAAAGTAAATTGCAAGACAAAAATAGAGGGAGAGATGCGATACCAACTTTTCAGCCTTTATCTTTATATGAAAGATTTATTCTTTGCATGTATGCGAAGTTTTATAAAAAACTATTAAAAGTAATGTTATGCTCGTGTGGTAAAAAACTATAACTCTCTGTATAGTGTCTGTATACAGTCTCTAGTCGAGCGATATAAGAGATAATAAATTAATATCCGAGTAAGAGCATGTGCGTTGAATTCTTATTGTTTCCAATAACATTGACCGGTCGGGAACAATACTGAATAGTTCCAAGTGTCGACTGTCAGTTACCTACATTACTCATGTATCGAGTAGGCAGGTAATTACTAGTATGAATTGTCATTCAATTGGAATTTCTTCTATTGAAACCAGTGCTTCTTACGTTACGCGACGAATACAAAAGAACTATTTAAACAAACCCTATGTTTTTCAATAATTATTACGTGCATTCTTCGATTACAGAGGAATTATACAGGAATTTATAATATTAACTTACATGGTAATGATATTTTCAGTAAATTTTCTTATGATATGTTGGATTATTGTTTCATTGTTTTATGCAATATCCTGGGAATACTAGTTATAGAATAGAGTAATTTGATAGAATGGTTGAATACAGACCAACTCATATACGAATACATATATACGTACATACAACCAACGCAGTTTACTAAGATTTTGTACGTTTTTTATTCAATAAGTCTTCAACAATTTATACTTGTCCTTTATCGGTCTTAGCGTTAGATATATTGAACTAGTGGAGTAGTTTCCCAGATAATATAACGTGATTCATGGTGGAACAAATTGACACTATTGATTGTACCCTTTGTTTATTTATCGCTTTCATTGTGCTGAAAACGGATAATAATTTACGGTTTATTTGCCGTTTAATGGCTTTGTCAATAACGCCATTTTAATTTACAACGACATCCAGAATAGATTAATAAATTAATACAAAACTGTTTATTTAACCGCTTGTTTGGTTAAAGAGTAAAGGAGTCAAAAAGTACAGCTAGCTGCCAATCGTATATATTAACAGTCAACTATTTTCAACGAAATGACGAGCGACTATTGGAATATTTACAGCGATTAGGTTTTGGAAAAGTATTTTTTAAACAAAATATTTACGAAGTTTTACTGAACGGAATCTTTCTGGGATAAGTTAGAGGTTTGGATGACAACCATCGTATAAATGAAGGTTTTTCTGGTCAGTATCCAGCATGACAGTGAGTGAATCCGTCAACGTTCACGGTTACTGACTTTGACATATATATGATTCATTAACGATCAAAAAGAAACTTTGAATAGCTTTGTATGATTTTAATGAGTCTGTTCTTATCTGTTTCAGCCTCCACTGGAATGTGGATTTTCCGGTCGAAGCTCGAGTTATTACGATTCTCAATCATGGCCTCATTATCAGGTAATAACAATCGACGGCTAAATCACAACACGTTACCAGCTCAGTGCTCTAGCGAAAAACTATTGTTCATTTGAGATGGATTCGGTTTCAGTCAGTACATACTCTTATAACCGTCACATCAGCTATGTATGAGTACATTGATGTTTTGTAAACTGAGAAGATTTTTGCCGCTATATCTAATAATATAATCAATCACAAACAATATGTTAATTTAATTATATTAACAGGGATATTTATTTCACAAACATAGTCTGGTTGATGAATATAATTTTAACTCTTAAAATATTCAATTAATTTTGAAAGTTTGCTGTAAACTTCAATGAAATAGATACAGGATTATTAAAATTTTATCAAACTAAAATCATTGTGTTGTGCAATCAAATAATACAAGCTTTTGAAAAAGGTATAAAAATATTCAAGCTACCTCAGCATTCTACAGCAAATTCGAGTAGGAGACTATTGGATTTGCTATTTATATACATATACAAGGTAACTACATATATCTATCTACCCTTTCCAGATGGGCTTCATGGAAGGCGGCTGGAGTGGTGCCAGTGCCAGTCCCCTGATGTCTCGGGGATTTTCTTGCACCAGGGAGCAGATTCACTACTCTAACAACTACCGGGCGTATAAGGTACTACGCTTTATGTTATTTTATACAACTAATTCCTTTCATTTTGTTCATTTAAATTAGTATCTACACGAAAAATAAAATTTTTAATTGTTTATGACTTTACATCTTTCATTTGTATTAGAGATAAGTTTTTATTATTATTAAGCATCAGACTGTGGTTTTAAAGGAGCAGTACTTTATTTGTTTTACGAGGATAGCTTGAGTTGCAAATTACGCTTAAATATTTTCAGAGCCCCACGCATCACGTTCCATGCTTACCATTCATGCCAGAGGGTCGTGCCACGCCATACTCAATGTATGAAGAGAACCGAGAACCACATTACCCGATGGATATGCATAGCCGAAGTGGGAACTGTGAAACAGCCAGCCCATTAGCTGCCACCACATTCAGCGAAGGTTTTCGTGGGCCCAGAGAAAGGCTATTTACCGACACGAAGCCTATCGTTCCTCCGCCTGAGAAAAGACCGGCTCTGGTTCCGCTACCTGCGTTCCAGCAAGCGTTTGGCTCGACGGAGATCGGCAAGTTTGCGGAGGCATTTAGCCGCATTGAAATCGCCTTGGACGAAATAGGCTCCAGCGAACCAGTCGACTGGGAAGGCCCGCCTGAAATAGCGTGGCCTCCTGTCAACAAGGAGATCAAATGCGAGGAGTCCCAATAACGTCAGGCCGCGTATTCTAATTAGTTCTAATTTGTTTTAGTTCCACCACGTTGCCAAATGAGTAGCGAACGAGTATTCGATGTATAGTTAAGTTGATGGAATGTGATATGAAAAAACGTTTAGATGAAAAATTATAAACAAATATTATGTGGTGTGACGATGCAAATTTATATTATGATTGTGTACTTATTGTATTACTAACAATATAAATTCGTAGAACCCTTTATAGAATAAATGGAGAAAAATCTTAAGTAAACAGATAAAGCGTAGACATATTTGGGATGTAAATAAATGTGCCTTCCAGTGGCTGCGACCGTTAGAACTGGTCGATCGCTGTTCCTATCGATTGCCCTTCGCTCTCATCCGCCGTAGAAGATAATTGGGACCAAACCTTTAGAAGACGCGCGACCTACGATCGCAACCAAATCAACGAACAAAACATAAGCATATTTCGAAATTCATCTCATTAGTTAACTAATATAAAGCCAACTCCAGTTGAGAATTAAATGCTGCGGGTTATATATGATTTCAAACCTATAAAAATTAGTTGAGACTTGTAGAAACCGATGAGAGGGGCAATAAGGACAGGACGAACTCGGTAGCTAATATAGTTCGAATGCATTCACTCATTAAATACATTTATAATTAGTTAGCTGAATTTGATAAACGTTTTAAAGATGGCATACACTTATGAATGAAACAGCTTTTAAACTAATAAATAACTAGGGGTCCAAATCCGTTGACGGACAATCTCAGTCTCGAGTGTTAAATAAACTAATAACGATTAAAAGTGTATTGAACGACACGAAGTTAATACATTGATCATTGTTAAAATGTTGAAGTGTTGTTTATAGATTATAATCAACGTTACCGTTATGTTTAACTAAAATCTTTTAAATGACCGTGTTTTTGTTAATATTGACTGTGATAAGTTTGTTTTAATATTTCTTTCACCAAAATTTCCGAGCCTTTGATTAAGTTTGTCTTGTTAAGTTCTTGAACGTCTCTTGAGTAAAAATGTTAGTTACACTATCTCAGCGAGAAATGAAAAATGTGCAGTTTAAGAAAAATATCTAAGTATATGTATTAACATAAATCTCGTTAGTTCTTGAATTCAATGTTTGAAGTCACGATTCGTGAGTGAAAGGCAAGCATTTTGTTCGAGCTTATAAATGTCTGAAAAGCCAAGACTTTGGTACGAATAAAACCATAGGATCTTCCATTGGTCTTCTATAACAAAATAGTCAAATATACAAAAATAAATGTGTAATAATATTTTGGAAAATAATATGCAGCTAAATTATCGGAGTGCCTTACCTAATTATTATAATAATGATGAAATTAGGGAAAATTTTATTATAGCATAATTTGATGAAACACCATAATATAATTAAAATTATTGTCTTTAACCAAATTTCTCTTTTTAGTATATTGATATACCTAGTTGTAATTAGTTTAATGTATCTTATTAACAGCAGTATGAACTCCAATCCATTGACGTGCACTCTAATGTTGGCATTTATACTTTTCAAGTCTTCTGGTACACATCGTTAGGGCATTTCCAACTAGATAACCTAATATTTCGCTGGCTAAATGTTATAGTTTGTTCAATATTAATTTAAAGCAAACTTATTTCTAATATGTTATTAACAAAATAATTAAAACCTTTTCAAATATATTTTTTGTCAATTGTTTTTAGTCAATGTTTAGCCAACTGGCATGCATACTAATTTGAGGCATAAAATAGTTTTAAATCGTACATTTTGTATTTTTGGTAGTTTTTTAATGTAACAACTAGCTAGCGAAATGTTGTAGCGTTTTAATAATATATTAAGTAATTTTTACGCCTTCTCGTGATCTAGTGCAAAATATCATCATAAAATGAATTTAATGCGTGTTATACACGATGGATCCTTTTTCAGTCCAATGTATCAATATTGAAATGGAACGTTTTATATTATTTAGTAACTTATAAATGTAGAAAAATGTATTGGTCTTTTTTGTGTATCGTAATGTGAAAGAGTAGCTTTTGTGCCACATGTTTATATTTCTAGGTGTGTTTGTTTAGATAGACACATTGTTAATTTATTAAATAAATTCGTAGCCGTCGCAGTACGCAATCACTGTAACTTCTATTTAAATAAGAGCTTCCCATTCGTCTGTTCCATTACTTTAGCGATTTAAATAACGTTATATTTACTCAGTTCGACAAGAGAAAAATATCGAGAGACATATTAAGAAAATATTGAAGAAAAAATAAGTTTTTCTTGATTTAGTCTTATCGTTTTAATCACATTCCCCAAGAACCTAGTATTAGATATTTAAGTGTATTTTGTATTGTGTATTCACAATTCGCAGTAATTTAGATCCAATAGAGGACATCAGCGTTATATTGTTTAATAAATTGAATCTAATAAGTGATAATATCTTCATTTAGTCTCATTTTAGAAATAAATTTGTAAATAATTAATTATATTTTGAATGTTTCACTCATATCAACTTAGAGAAACTATCTTATTAGAGAAATGATGAGGTAGGTACGGAGTCACGGAAACGATTGATTTATGAATGTCGATTTACGATTAAATATATGCATTGTACCTAAATCACATGGGTGTTTCTTTTAAACAAAACCTCATATACAATTCACCTTTATTTTACCTTGCAGAAAATTTAAGGATTTGTTTATTCATCTTCGCAATGCGGAATTTGAACCATGAAGTGATTACAAAGTATTTAGTTTGTGGTTCGATTACGTGGTTGGTTCGTTACCCAGATAAACAGGATCTAATATAGCAGGTGGCATTTCGTTTAACAACTGACTTACTACTTCAGTCCGTTTGTTTACAAGGAATTATTCTTTTACCAAGTTTTTCCTTCCGTTATAAGTGGTGATTTTCGCGATTCTATTTTTATGCGAAGACCTTCAAACTCAACTCAATTTTAAAGTTGGAATCATTGTTCTTACCTAACTTATTGTTTTAAATTCAAGTGACAGCTCTTCTAAAGCTATTTTCTTTGATTTTTTTACAAAATTGCATGAAGTGAGATTGACGCCCAATAAAATTGTAGATATTATTGGGTACTTCAGGGTAACCGACATTGGGTACGAGATACCTAAATTAAAAAATACAACACTAAGGCTACTTTTGTATGAAACCGTTTTAGAGTCGTATTATAAAACTAAAAATATCAATATTTTGGAAAAATAAGCAGGATACGATCATTTTATTTAAATATGCGGTACAATATCATTTCACTCACATTCACAACATTCCTTACTCCTAAATAAGCTTAAGTCCCTTTTAGTTCTGACGTCCACTTGTATCAGTATCACAGTAAGATGTTTGATATTCATATCACTTGACTTCTTTCGTTACCATTTGCCAAGTTGCCGCCACTTCTTATCATCACTCATCGTAACACCGCTTTTTTCAATTTTATAAGAAATTTTGCATGCTTTTATAAAAGGCGGATCGTTAATTCTTTTGTATTTTAGTTTCGAATGATAATCAAAATGTCTTAAAATAAACAATGTGGGCGTAAAATAAAACACGACTACTCATTATTTAAGTTTATTCATAAGCGATTAAAAAGTAATTTCTGAATTTAAATATATACTTCGAAGGAAAACAATAGGAATACATATATTAGGTATTTTAAATTAACACTAATTCTCGTAGATGCCTCTAAACGGCTCTAAACATTTATTATTTCATGACCCACTGATTCCATTTCAACACTATTTCTTTTTAAAGAAACATAAGACAACTTACACCTAACTTTGAGGTTGCTATATATCTGTTTAATAGACAAAATAAACATTAAAAGATATTTAAAAAAGTTTTAATCAATCAACGTAATTAATTAATTTCTTATTTGATATATATTGTCGTAAGAGTAACTTAGGTTTTATTCATTGTGTTAAGATTCAATATTGCTTTTTGTAGAACACATTAATATTAATTATATAGTATGAAATAAATTCTTAAGATCTGAGGGATGCCATATAGTACTGGAAATGGAATCAGCTTGTGACACATTCTTACTATTACAATCATTAGGATTAACAGAGATCGCTTATTCAGTAGGTACTCATGTTACAATTAAATTATCTATAAAATCAATAAAAAATCAACCATCATAGCAACTGATTTTGAGTTGTAACCGTATGTAACCATGTTGTTTAGTTCGGTTTTATTTTCAATATGTAAGTCTTTCTAAATATTAATTTTTCTACATGTTACAGGAAGATCGCTTTTTCGGCTCTTTCCCATCATTTCACTCTTATTTGTTTAAATCATTCTTTTATTTATATTTTCTTAGTATAATAATATCTATAAATTGATTGTATAAGTTCGTAAGTATTAAATTCGAATATTTTAACATATGTATATTAATAAACAGGTTTATTCTGACAAATCACAAAACAATTTATTAAACCATTTATTTTAATATGAATCATGTATGGTCGGTAAATAATCATATATCTACAATAATTAACGAATTTACTATATAAATACACCATATGTTATACTAATAATTTTAAAGACTTTATAAAATTTCCAACTTATAACTTGAGTCTTTTTCGTTTGAAAGTTATAAACAGTAATTTCTTGGGAAACGATTTAAGCACTCTGAATAACAAATACCCAAAAAATCCTATTCATAATAAACTAAATCTATATCTATTTTGTACCCACCTAAACTAAGTTCAAAGAGCATAATGAATAAATAGTAACATATAACACATATAACATAGTAACATAAAAGATTTAATCTGCATGTGAACTTTTATTTCAGAAATTATTACCATAATAACGTTTACAACTTTCGAAGGAATCAGAATTCTTTTATTACGCACATACAGAATTACAGTGTAACGAATTATGATAAAAATATACATACATATTATATGTATCATCGTTACGTTATTTACCTAGCCTATGATAGTATTTTGAATTAGATCACGCATCACGTGAATTTATTATCAAAACTACCTATTATTCAATACTAGTTTTGTAAGAGAGCATGTGTAAATTAATAATTAAAAAGAAATGCTAAGCTGAGGTAAACTAAAAGAAAATATTACTAAGTAAGCAGCTAAATGTGAGTAGGCACAGATAATTATATTTTGGCACAAGTTAAGAGAATTTGTTTGTACCAGGTAATAGTTTAAAAGTGCTTAGCTAAGATTGCATTTATTACGACATACTCGTATGTCTCTGGCACTTTTTTGGCAAGTATTGAGAAATAAAAAGCTAACTGAATTTGAGGAATAAAATGCAGGCTTTAGACATTTTCATGTTGGTATACCTCTATACATAGATGTATAGCTCCTGAGCCGAAAGCGCTGATCGATCAGTTCATGCTGTTGTGGATTTAGTTATTTCTAATACGAAAAAGCTGAGGTGGAAAGTAAAAAGAAGCATACATAATCATATACTTAATATCGATGTTACAATCTTCAAACAGTCTTTGGTGTAGAACTGTGATAACACTCATTTGTATAACCATATTTCACTATTTACAATATACATAAATATCCTGAGATATAATGAGTGTGCGCCCAAAATTCATATAAATGCATTACGCAGCAATAAAATTATTCATTGATTTTAAATCAATATTATCTTCGCAATTTTCTTACTATTTTACTTACAATAACTATTTAAGTATGTTGTTACTGTTACGGCGAAAGGCGCTCGTTACTTATATTACATATAATATGTATCCTCGTGATCTACGTCTAGTACAATGGTGTGTTTAATTAGTTTACAGTATTATACGTCCAAGTAGCAATAGCGAGACGAGCGGCGAGCGTCTCAGCGGTGCGGTGCTTCGCGGTATCGAGTCCGTGTCGAGTCAGTCGGCCGCTCAGTGGCGGTGGTCGGGCGCCAGCGACTTGCGGCTCGCCGAAAGGGCGGAGCGCTGCGGCCGCGGCAGAGTGCTCGCCGAGGGGCCCGCCTCGCCCGACATGTCCCGCGGTTTCCACACGGGCGAGCCTACAACACAACAGACACCAAACTTCACTTCTAGCTGCATCTCAAAATTTGGACAGCACAACTCAACCAATCGTTTTTACTTTTCACAAGCAGACTGAATGTTTGATGAATGTTGTCGTAGGTTTGTTTCCCGTCGAATTCTGTTAGGTTCGAATTGGTCATATCTGTTGGAGAGTTTCACAGTTCTACACCGCCAACATTGTCATCGAACATTCAAACAAAAGGGGTGAAAAGAAAAAACGAAAGTATAAAAGAGAAGTGCGTTCTGTAAACCTAACTTAATTAGTTTCTAACTATTACTAACGTGCATGGTGTTTCGTTACAAGTGGGACCGTTGATTATATTTAGGATACCTGGATTATATTGCCTTAAAATAATTTCCACAAAAAGGTGCACAACCTATTTATTACATACAATATTACTATTGATATCGTAAATTGTAAAAGTCATGTACAACTATTGAGTTTTTCAGATTTGTTGTGTGTAACTAAAACAGGTATTCGATATAATATTATAAATCGGAAAACTGGAGGATGCGTAAGCTTTTACCTTTGACGATCTCTCTAGTAAAATTGTATATCTTGACCTATAATTAAGTACACTAATAGTGCCTAAGATTAAGTAACATATTCGATACATGGGTGTGAGAAAAAGCTGTGAAATTCAAATTCATTTACGTCATTTATTTGCTGTTAGCTATGCACGAGATGGTACTTCGTTACACCTAAGGATTGATCGTTCCACAGTTAGACAAATGGTGATTATCTGTTGCTAGATTATCTAGAATTGAGAGCTAAAATTTATCTTCGACACAACACTTACTAGTTTATTGCACGTATATATTTAAGGTATACATTTATAGTCACATTCAGTGAAGTGAAAGCTGCTAGATGTAATTAAGAAATTAATATATCCAACAAAAGTTGAAGAGCATTAGTAATGGAACCATTTAACATCTAAGATAATATTAAGTCATTACAAATAAAATAAGGTTAAGTTTATAAAATACTCTTTCTTATTCGGGGATGTTTAATAGGACCTTTATATACTTATCGGGGCTGAAGTTTATTTAATTATAATATAAATAGTTTAGCTTCAACGCCAGTAGATGTCCTTAATCACTTAATACTTCAAATAAAAAGCAGGAAAGCTTATACTGTCACAGAGCACTTCACCGAATGTGAGAATCGATAGGAAACATCAATACACATGTCTCTCATTACGATTATTATTATTACTCTATTCCAAAGTTTCGGGTAAAGAAACATTCTTAAAATTTATCGGGCAAAATTGAGCACGTATTATTCATGGGAATACAATAAATAAAAATCGAAAATGATGTTTTGACATACATTTATATACTGGAAATGGAAGACTTAATGGTGTAAACTATAGGTACATATAATTAGGCCGTCTAAGTCAACATAACTTTTACCAGTAAATGAAGAGTATTGAGAAATTAAGGAAATAGTAAATTGAAGTGGCTATATACCACCTACCTTACGAAAATGTTATAATTTAAATACTGTATGGAAATGAATTTATGGTCAAAGTACAACTTGACCACAGATCTATTGCGAAAAATGTAGGACAAAGTATATATGTATGTACAACACGTATAGAATTTACTTCAGTTCAATTCCACAGCCATTTTTAATTAATTTATAAAATATTTGCATATTTGGATTCAAACTAATATGTTTCACATAATTACTAAATTTTTAAATAAAGGCAAACGTATAAAAGGTTTGGAGTTATACCTTTACGTTCCGATTTATGAAATATTTAAAATATCTTTTAATATTCTTAGAAAATATATTTACCTATATTCTGCACAATTCCGATTAACGTGTCATAATGCTAGGTTTAAATTCCAAAGACTGGACGATATATAGGTAAATAGATGTTACTAGATTATTACAGAACTCATAAAATATTTATTCATTGAGAAATCATATTATTACTCAAGTCGTTTGACACCTTGAATTTTCTAATTACTCGTAATGGAAATGAAAATTACAAACTTGGTAACTAAATGAAAGGACCGAGAATAAAATAATACATATAATGAAGAATATACCATTGAATGCAACTATTTATTGGGACTGAACTAATTTATCAGGGACAACAATTCCTAGGAAGTTTACTTTACATAATTAAAGGTAAAATGTACCTACTTAAAACTTCACGTTTATTTAAATGAGGAATAATCAGGAACTTTTTTAACTCGGTCCTTACAAAAAAAACTTAATATTTGTATCGAACACCAGGTTTATTGATTCCATTTATACTGGAATGGTTGTTCTCTGTTTATGCTTTTAGACATGAATTTGATCTGAATGGCGCTTTTCTGCCACTCGAGTCTGCTGGTGTCGATCGAAAGAGTGATGGTTGTCAACCGTCTCGACGCTGCTTCGGTCAGTCGAAGTAAGGATGGAATGTCCAGGCATAGACCTCCTTCGAGACTTAGGAGACCTACCCCTGGCCTTATGCTAGGATGGTTTAGTCTCCCTTTGCTTTTTACCAGACAGGTAGCATTGAACGCAAGTAGGATGCTCAATATTTTTAGTGATGGATTCGGTGGATTTGGAAACAACAATACCCATTTTCATCGCTTTTTCTTCGCATTTCAAAATAGTAGAGTAATGACTGGTACGGTCTAAGGAATTAGTTCCGATCCTAGCGAGTTTTTCTCCGCTAGTTCTCAAAGAGCGTCGTTCCATGCTGGATCGTCGGCTCAGGTTGGGGGATTTGCACGGGGAGCGATCGAAACTGGCCTGAGGGGTGCGCATGATGCCTTTTTTAGGAGGGGGCTTAGGAGAGCGGGATCTGTCCATGCTATTCTCACGGGATTTAATGATACTATTGCGGGGAGACCGAGATCTGTCGAAGCTCTGTTGCGGTGACCTAGATTTGTCTATGGACCCTCGAGGTGACTTCGATTGGTCCATGCTACCCCTGGGAGATCGTTGAAGGGTTTTTGTTTGCTTTAAGCTGGATTTGTTAGGTGATTTACACACTATCACTTTCGTAACGCGATCTCTGTCAGGGGACACACGTTCAATCGATCTATTGGGTGACCTATCCCTGCTAATGCTACCACTAGATGCGTGGATTATTTTGATCTTCTTTTCTGGTGCCGAGAGTGACCGTTTACGTTCTGGTGGAGATTTCCCCGTGGAATCTTGCTTACCTAGGTCCTTAACCATTGTGGGTTGGTAGTGACTTGGTGGGTGCGATGACTGAATTAACTTTGCTTGACTGCCAGTGCTACCTGCACTAAGAGTTGACGTTGTGCTGTAACATAGAGACCTCAGATATAGTATTATTATTTACTTTGTCATACATGCCAAGAAAGCTGAATACAACCCTTTATTCAAACCCACTACCTTAGAGTAAGATGATTAGGAGTGCGGCCGAGCCCTCTCTTCATGATCGGTGGTGGATGTTCATCTTCCCCTTCAGACTTGGAGCCAATGTCAGATTTATCTGTATCGGGCGGCGGCGGCGGAGGAGCGCGCTTAGATATATCTGTCATTGGGTAAGATAGATAGGTTAGTAGGGTTAAAAGTAATGATGAAAAACTTGAACTAAAAGCGTGTAAGTAATTAGCTATGTTAGTAGTATTAGGTAAGATTCAGAAATTACGGTATTGAATGTCGATAAAGTAAGAAGTTATGGAAGTACTGTACTAGTCTGGGTCGTAAAAATAAAATACGAGTGGCATGCTGTAGGAGGCGACTAGAGGAAAATAGAATTTAGGGGGCGATCGGCTAGCAATCCGTCACTAATTTATGATATTACAACACTGATATTAATGTCATAAGTGACTAAAATATTGCCTCTGATATTATATCAGTCTCAATAAGCATTGAAGGACATAATGTTATATTATATCTGCATACCAGTTGTATCTCCTAAGGTTCTGCTTCTATTTCTGAAGCGCTCTGGTCCTTCGGCCGGTGGTTCTTCTCCTTCATGGGAATTCTCTCTTGACAGTTCACCTACTTCGATGTTGCCAGCTGACAGCCTTTGTCCTGATACCTTTTTCTTGGTTTTTCCCAGCGTGTGAGACCCTTGCATTACGTGCACCTGGGAAATATAAAAGATGTGGATTATGTTATTTGTGGCCACATGGAACTGATTTTACATTAAATAGCATGATAAGTTGTGTTCCATATCACCATTTAGGGACTGACTTTAGTATTTTCCAGTTTCAAAAATTATGGAAAAGAACTATGATATGCCAGAAACATTATTTTTCCCATCACATGTGCATGCCACATTTTTATCATAAGAATTATAGTATAAACATTATAATGGACTTGATTTCGGTCAACGAACCCTTTAAGGATAGACCGATATTTAAATATCCACATCACATTCATATATTATGTACCTGGTGCTTAGACCGATCTCTGTCCAGAGTCTGCGAAGATGGCACTCTAGGCGGGGTGGGCACAGATCGAGTGCTCGGCAGTGACATGTTGCGCACAGACTCTCGAATGATCTGCCTTATTGTTTTCAGGAAAGCGTTCCTGAAGTCCGCAGTACTGTTGACGTAAACACAAAGGCGATTTAATTAAAAGTTCCCTTAGTTAATCCGTTTGTTAAACTAAATGGGAAATTCAATGACAGTTCGACTTGGGTGATTGTTAAAGTAGATAGAATTTAGGTTACAATAAGAGCTTTTGATCCTGTATAGATTGTGCTATACAGAACAAACTGGACGTAATTTTAAAAACAAAATCCTTAATTACATATTAGAAAAAAATTATTTTAATATTATAACAATAAAAAGTAGTAAATGTACACTCATAAATATCACGCCCGTATATTTACAGATAGGTAAGCAGAGAAATGTAGTAAAATTAATAATATACTCGTACCTGTTAGACAGCACATAGACTTTTTCGGACCGTCTCTGCACTTGGGACCTAAGATGAATCAGTTCCCATAAGAAGTGACTCTCCATATCCTTAGCTGATGATGCTCGTACTTGCACTTCAGTAACAGGTATAAGTACTTGGTATCTTATTATTTCGACTTCGTTAGAATTACTTTTGGAGGAGACGCCCTGAAACGATGTGTAGTTCAAGTAAGTATACAAAATTCTGTTATTTATTTCGACGAGATTGTTAGTATATTTTTTTGTTTAAATGTATGTATTTTAATTATTATTTTTACTTTTACGTTTTTATTTTTACGTCCGCCTTAAAATAGGCTATTATATCTTGTTTGTTGTATTTTATCCATTTCTTCCACGCCAACAACATAATTGAATCACATTAAATTTACCACAATAATATTGTTACCGCTAAAACAAATGGCTTTGTCTAGTGCTTGAGATATTCATCTCGTTAATAACGTGTCTAGCGTTAGGAAACAAGCTTCAGAATAACTTGAAAAACTATGAGCTCCACTGAGTAGTTCCCGCAACTAGGAATTTGAATTTATAACGACAAACTTCTTACCATAAGTTTCTTCTTCTGCCTCAGCCGCTCTTTGCAAAGGAATACTACCGCAGATTTGAAAACGAAACACATTGCATGCAGCTCTAATCCTTTCTTAATCTTGCCAAGGAAATCCGAAATGTTCAACCATTCTACTCCTCCGTAGTACAATAGATCTCCTGAAATATTGCGTATTGTTATTGATTTTTCAAAAAAAATTATTTATATGGTTAGACAGTGCGTTTTTGAGAAACTAGTAAATTTTGTCATTTAAAAACTAATCATTTAATGAGTTAAATGATTATCTCACCTGGACTTAGATCAATAGGTTGTTTGCAAGCCTTTTGATGTTGTCTGAACAAATGATCAAAAATAGCACCATATTCTTCATGTATTCGCTGCATTTCATTTATGTGTTCCGCCACTTTTTCCATACCTTTGAGGGCCTCTGTGAAATGTTTAGCAATTTGTCAATTACCTTATATTGCGACGAATTTCATGTGAATTTTTTGTTGTATATAGTACACGAATATGACCGCAGCGGTATCGTAAAGATAAAGTGAGGACAATTGCAGAGTTGATGTTAAGGTACTTATGAGTACGGTTGTCTTTAAAATGTATATTGTTTGCGAGGATTGGGAAAGTGAAGTCCGCCCATCACGGATACTGACCAATACATATTTAAATGGATTGTAGCTATGCTTTTCTCTCACCAATATCAACACTTAAGCACCTGTAAGGTATTGCCCAAACTTAGAGATGCTTAAGTTTGGTTATCGAACAATCGGCTACGACCTTTGTTTCGAGCAAAACTTACCAACTAAATGTTGATGCTCCTCAGTGTTGGGGTCAGTGAGGTTTCGCAATTGTTGCAATAGTAATGGATATTTCAAAATTCTCTGAATGGGTTTGATCAAGTATGACTCCAGCGTGAACGAGTGTTGCTGTCGTGGATTCCTTGCAGCCAAAAATTCTTGCAAGGCTTGGTTACCTTCATCTATAAACAAAAAACCATGGTTAAAAATAGGGTATTACCATATAATAGTGAGCTGGAAACTTATGCTATAAGTGTGAGCAGATGTTATAGCCAATTATTTTTGGAGCAATGAGGTATCAATTATGAAGTAGTATGAGAGGTATAATACAATTGGTCACCAAAAAACTTCCGCCGTAGTAGAGGTAATTTTAACCATACAGGTAATCTTGAGTTTACCAATAAGGGACACTACTCAATATGTATTATTTATTCCTTTATACTCACTTGGATGCAAGACTTTTTGTGCCTTGCTGTGACTAGCGCAGAACGAGCTGTACAGTTTGAAATGGTTCACGTAGTAGAGGAAAGCGTTGCCAACCGCAAACAGGATGCTCTGCGAGATAATAGAAAATCAGTGAACTCTTTGATCTGAGCAGTAACTCAATCGAAATCATGAAACACTTACCTTAAACTGACTTGCGAATTCGAAATGGTTAAAGTTGGGCTCAGCCTCGAGCGCTTCCTCCAAGTTTTGTAAGAACTGCCTTTGAAAGGTTACTATCTCTTGAATATTTCCAAACAGTGCGTTGATTTCGGCGCCGGATAAAAAGGTTTCCCTCTTCAGCGGCTCTAAATAATTCTCGAGCAAATTGTTCAGGTGCTGCGAAGAAACGAAAATAAGTAAACCCAAAGGGGCAAGAGGCACTTTGACACAAATAGATTTGAATTCAGGTATAAAGTAAGCTTTAGCCAATCCATTATCCATTTAGGCGTAGCGTACAGGTGGCCTTTTAAGAAACTTTCAAATCGGTTTATACCCCATTTCATTAAAACTTTGCAGATTCATGAATATTTATTAAGTTCCGAGGAAGGTCAGATCAGTATCCTTTAGTTTCGGAGGCTGTTTTTAAATTCATCTTCGATAAATACTACGTAAACGTTATATTTTGGCAGTAAATATTTTTGAGCAAGTCGAGCCGCTTCCGTTGACTATTAAGATTTATAGCATAAAGTTGGTCCTTAAACAGGATAAAGTTGTACGGATGAGTAAACCTTCGTCCGAATTTTGAAACTATTAAAAGTTTGTTTGGAACAGCCCTTGTTGTCATCCCACCGCGATCGATGGCCAGGCGCTTGTATGCAAAATATATATTTGCAGATGTCTACATGTATAATTTATGGAGCGCCTGGAGTTACAAACTTCGATCCTCCCGTTTCCCAAACTAGTTAAACTAGTTTATAATCGTTGTCGACTAGTTACTTTCACTTGATTAGGCTTTACCCCGATGACAAACGAGTGATTAGGCACTCACCAATACCATCATTGGGTTATCGACGTGGTTTAACTAATAAAGTTTAGGGGTTAATTAAATTTACCGTTTCGAGTGAAAGATATATTATATTAAACGATGCAATGATGTTGTTATTTGTAAATGAATTGTAATATCATATACACTCAGTTATTGTTTATAAAAAATGTTTACAATTAATTGAAGCAAGATTGTCTAACACACTCAAGTCTAAGTCGTGTTTTTAAGAGCATAAGTATGAAAATTTTATCCTTTTTTTTTAATAAAGAAAATAACATGTTAATCCAACTACTAATAACCTAACGACTCCCAAAATACCTCTTATTAATCATTTATTTACGAACCAAACTAATCTTACCTTAACGTAAGACCGCTCTGTATCGACCAGTTCGCAAAGGACCTTCCTCAGTTTGTCAGCGTCAGAGAGGTGACGAGAGGGCGTGCCAGCCGCGGCGCTCGTCAGGCTGCCAGTGGGACTCCCTCGACGCGTGTCAGAGGGCGATCGGCAGAATCCCGTCACCTGTTCCGCACTCTATTTCAATGGGGATTCAATTTAGTTCAGGGTCAAGAAGAAGGTGGGTGGAAGCGTGGTAGGTAGGAAGAAGAGGAATGTGATTGGCGAAATAAGAAAAGTGGGAAGTGGATTGAAGTTTGTATAATGTCTTTAAATGAAGAGCGTTGTTAAAGGGTACTTTCAATAGTTGAATAATAGTTGAATCTAAGAAATTTTAATTCTAACAATAAAAAAGAAAATGTAAGAAGTGTCAACTTATTGAAATAAAAGGGACAATTAATTACTGACACTCTTCATGACTTTTGAGATTTCAATAGAAACGAAATTAGATTAGTGTTAATACTATTACGCACAGAAGTTATCATTATGCAAACTCGCCGATTCTTATTTTAATACAATTTATACCTTGAGAAGATTTTCGATCTCGAAGGAATTAGTTCTGGAATTCACTCTTGGGGCTCCTCCGACATCTGAGAGGTCATTTTCGGGGTGGTATAGCTCGCGACCTGCAGAGGAATAATGATTTTAATACTATTTATGGCAAATTACAAAACTAATTTTCTATATTACATATTATGAATTTCAGTTTATTTGAATTTATATACACTCTTTAACTTATCGTTTTTTTTATCCGAGATTCCTCGTGTAAAATTAAAGTAAATTAAATTAAACCAATTATTCCATTTGCACCGGAAATTCGTGGTTTGAATTAGTTATTGCATACACCTGCTGTCGTCTCATAATATAAACAGTTTAAAAGTTGCAAAATTTTTCATCAAACGTGTATTTTCCGACAATATATTTTGCATGGGAACACAATTCATTGGAGCTTGAGTTCTACGATCGTAACACACGAATTTTCCATAAATCATGTTATTCCAGTCGAACGAAGTGATAAACGAAAATGTTCCTTCCTTGTGTTTGTGCAAGCAGAGGAAACGAAAAGTTGACCATAGCTCTATAAAATATTTTATGTTTAACGCGATAGTTGAGTGCAAAGTGAGTACAAGAAACTGAAAGTATGAAAACCAGAAGTCACAATTACTGGATGAAACAAGAATAAAAATGCAGATTAGCAAAATGGAGCAGTGATAGAGCTGAATCCAGGTCGAGGTGAAGCGACAACCCAATGCGCCGCTTGCAAAGAGCCTCTCACAGTTCCAATAACATCGGAGGAAATTACAGCGAGCCTGGTGAAAGTTTTATACAGAAATTGCAACGCTGCGGCCACTTTATGACAAGAAGTCACACAATGGGTTTTTGGTCACAGCTAACCCACATCGGCAGAGGCAAACAGCCCCGGGCGAGGACGCGCCCCGCGTTACTAGGTCGCGAGCCGACTTTTTATTCCCTCACGTTACGAGCTAACTTTTGCCACGCCTGCCTTAGACCACTTTCCCTGGACGTCATCGTTCATTCTTGAGAGAATCATTAATTGAACCCAATTTTAATAGCTTTTTCTAAAGGACCTGTTGAATAAAGGACTCGAAAGGAACTTTCATGCTTCTTTTCTTTTTAATCAGTATTTTCAGACCAATGAACGTTGTATAATTTGAAAAAGAAATACTCTAGTAATAAAATGGAAAAGATAAAAAGGTGCGCATTAAAATGTGTCGCATCTCAATTGGACGCTACAATGCGAATTAAAGCAATCAAAAAGGACATCGAAACAGAATGCAATGAGTGA
Organism: Leucoptera coffeella; assembly: GCA_030578115.1. Lineage (NCBI taxonomy): Eukaryota > Metazoa > Arthropoda > Insecta > Lepidoptera > Lyonetiidae > Leucoptera > Leucoptera coffeella. The sequence goes on from JAMBLF010000157.1 coordinate 34,613, forward strand.
GAAACCAAGTAAATGAACAACGTTTATTTTGTTTAATTGTTTTTCAGTAAGCAATGGAAACGAAATATTACATACGTTAAATTGATTGATTGGATCGTAAAATAGTACGGATGCCGACGCCATTGTTGCTATCTGATCGTCGTGTATTGATATGTTTGGGCTTTTGCATAGTTGCACGAGATGTTATGATTGCACACGAACAATGCGAGGATCGTGATAACGCAACTCGAATGGGGGTCTGCCAACCGAAGTGGGATAATGATGCAATCGATATGTCGCAGTACTCTCGGAGCCAACTAGGTGGATACGTGCTTTGTCAACGCTTTGTTGTACGAAATATTACGGCCATGGCTACGATGCGAATTGGAATAAAATGGAGGACGTGATTCGCTGGGAAAGATGCCAAGCAGCGTTACAGCCATGAAATTTGAGCTAGCTACTAAACGTTGAGCGGTGAACGCAAATGAACGATGACGCAAATCGTCGGGGTCGAATGTGCTTCGTGGTGCGGCGGGCGGCTGTATTCAGAGCATTGAAAACCTTTTGTGCATGATTTATGACCCAATGTTTTGTAGATTTAGTTCTATGCCGCTCAACCCCGGATTCTTTATGGGAAATTCGTGTAAGGAAACTTACGAGATATTTATGTAGTAAAAAAGATACCCATTTATTGTAAGGAACCAAAAATATTTGCCTCAGAAAATATTTCATCACTGCATTAAAGTGGAAATGTTGAATTGATTAATAAAACTAGATTTTTAATACTGAAATCTAAACTTCGGTCTAGATTCGCATAGAACACTCATATAATCGCTATCGCCATTTGTGCAATCATTAGTGTGGAAGCGACGGAAGCGAGTGTTGGCTCTAATGCCACCGACAAGTACAGAGGAAGCCAAAATATTTAATTCAAACTGTATGGAATAATTTTTATTTTATACATTAATACACTTCACACAGATCTGCCTAAAGAATGGCAGGTAGAGATTAAGGCTTCTAATTATAGCTAATTTGTGATCATCGGTTAACAACCATACACCGTTGCCATACACTGTAGATACTTTAATACATGTACGTATTGCCTATACAATGCGTGCCATAAGTCTTATTAGGACGACTATAATTTGATAAGCTTTAAATCAATCGGTAGAAATGAAAAATATCGTTACGAAACGGCTCATGTTCGTTTTGGTAGAGAAGGATATAAATATGAGTACCAGTATTTTACAGAAACAAAGCGCACTTTCAATAGAAAAATATGAAACTGACATTTTGAAGTTTTGATTTTGAACTTGCCTACATTTGTGTTGTTCGGTTTGAATCGAAACGCCCTGGATCTGCTGGATGTTTTTTTTTTCATTTCAATTTTAACAAATATCGTTCCTGTTATATGTATGACGATAAAAATTTTAAAAGAAGGTTCTAGTTTTCGCTATTGGAAGGAATGTTTATTATAAATGAAACTGATTTTCTTTCTAATAATTTTTCCATCATAATTGTCCATAAGTTTTCACAGGACTCTACTTAGAGTGCTTTTTTATCACATTATTTTCAATTAGAAGTTTTATATATGTGAGGAATCTTGTTATAAAAAGTTGTCATTGTTATGTTAGAAGTAATTACAGGACATAATAATTGCTTCTCAAAGTAGCGGCGCTCTTCAATCTTAAGGAAGGAAATTGGTACTCGAGATGTACGAAAGTAGGCACCCTTCACTAGATGAGGGTTTCCGGCCTAGCTCGTTTAAAGAATAGACTGATTTATTCAGTTTTATGATTCAAATAACATTGTTCTCGGAGAAATTACTTTTCTGTTCTTATATAAAATCTGGTCTGACCTTTTATTAAATTTACACAACTCTGAACATTTAATATTTCATCAAAATAAGTAACATTCATTTTCAAGTATAGTAAAAGAAATGTATCGTAAGTTATAGGTACTTCTAACGACACCCTTTTTCAATATGTCGTCTATCTGACTGTCATATGTTTCATTGAGCGGGCCTCTCAGTAACGAGCCGCACATATACCTTTTGTTACTTGTTACGCATATATACCTTTGTTAATCTACTATCATTCATCTGCATAACATGTCCAAATCACCATGTTACAATTAGTAGTCATAATATCTAAATAATAAGTATAATAAGATATGTTTTGAGCCTAGTCACAGCTAGTGCTCATAATGTAAGCTAGAACTTTATGAACCTACCTTGATTACGTGCTAAAATCGGATCACTTCATTGAGCCCGGCAACTAGGGGCACCGCAAACTTTAGTGGAACCAATCAAGTTCTATTATTAATCGGCTTCAATTTTGAAGTGTGATTCCGGGGCGAATCAATTAAAACGAATTCATCCCCGACGCGTGATTTTGACATGTTCTTTGCTCGCACTCAGTTTTCATGCGAACGCATTTCAATAATAGAACTTCACTCGACTGTGCGCCGTTCGAATACACTGAACGAGTGTCATAGCGTTGCTATGATATGGACTTTGAATACTCACTAATAGACCACCAATCCCTATAACGTACCCCTTTTTATTCTAAGAGCAATATTTACTAGTTTTATAGACAATAACAGATAAAGATTATAGACAATTACTGACACACGGTTCCACTTTATTGTTATCCATACACCATCTTACGTACACTCGGCAGTTATATCTATATCCTATGTCAACACTATTCAAAAATAGAGCCCAGTATTCTACCTACGTTTTTGAATACATATGGGCGTGTATGTCTTTCTCCCTTTTTTAAGGGCATGATGTATACGTATGTTCTATAATATTTTATAACACACGGTAAAACATAAAAAAACAACACCTGTTACTAAACATAGCTAGTATAGTTATAGATTAGCTATAATAATATATTATAGCTATATATATATGTATAGATATATTATAGCTAGCTAGTATAGTATAGTTGTTATACTTACTCCAAGCAGGCGCAGGAACGATGAGTCCGGATATCATGTCGTCTGGGATGACGGGGGGCTCGTTGGGCGGCGGGGGGCACACGAGGGACTCTATGATGTCATCCGTGGCCGCCCGCATCACGCCCGCCAGCTCCGGAGGCTCTTTACGGGAAGACCTTGGTGGGAGTTAAAATAATCATTAATTTTTGTATGTGCAATCACTTGTTATTACATCAAACATCGTGAGGAAACCTACCTGTTCGTCGAACAGGTAATAGTTAGTGCTTGTAAATGGCGACATGGCTGACCACCTGTCACATTGAGTACTGACTATCTGGTTAACACGTGGGTACGAGGTGTCCATAGAATTATTACCTTCGCAATTGCGGATATGGAAACCTGAACCTCTGACTACCCCGCAAGGGTTAATGGTCGTGAATGCTTTTGTTTTGTTTTGCAATCACTCTACATAAATGAAACCTCAACCTCTAACTACCCCGCAAGGGTTAATGGTCGTGAACGCAATTGTCTTTTTGTGTTATAAATTGTAGGCTAAGATTGTTAATTCGTTTTAACCGGGCGATTACTATTCTGTAACTGTCATGTCTTCAATACTTAAACAAACTATTTTTAAAAGTAATTTCATGTATTACAAAAGTGTCATTAATTAAGTGTTTACTCAAATATGGGATATAATATAAATATAATATTAATTCTATTATCAGTTAATATCTATCAATGAGGAAGCTGAAACTAATTATAACTGAAACAATTACATCCCAACCTTTAACAGAAATACTTAACATTCAAAATGGAGCTCTGTCAAACGAAAATGTTTCGGGTCTACATACTATTTGGAATGTACCTGCGTCGCTCACAAACATTCAATTTCAGATAGTTGAACCTGCATCGCGCACTGGAATCTCGAAAATGTCGACGGAATCTCCGAACCCCTCTTTTATACTTTTGTGAATTTGGTCCGAAATGGTTACCATATATACATACACACATCACGCCTGTTTCCCTGTAGAGAGGTAGGCAGAGATCACGGATCCCCATTTGTCCCGATCCTGACAGACCACTTTCGCTTCATTGACATCCATACATCCTCGCATACACTCTCGGCGGTTATAGGTACTCCTAACGGTAAATGGTTACCAAATAGTGTATTACATACCATATTCAAATAACCACCAGAAATTACATGTTTTTTTTTTATAGTAGATATATAGAGTAGTGGAAAGAAATATAATATAACGTTCAATACAATACAGGTAATACACAATTATAATTATCAATATCACTCAATATCAATCTCATATTATTATATTGATGAGGTTCAAACATGATCGAAATCACGCATCTGGCTAAACCCGACCAAATCACATGGCTTTATGCACGTGACATGTCTGACTGAAGCCTGCGACCTAACTAGGTAGAGGTTAAATCAACTGAATTCACCTAGTTACAATAAGTAATTTGGAGCCGCAATACTGGGATTTAGGAGTAATATATTATGCATATACGTGTTTTGGGGTGGACGGACTCTCGGAGCATAATGTCTATTCAGTTGCATTTAGAAAAACTTCATACTACATAGTCTACATAGACTAGCACAGTCGTCTTAGTCTTGAACGTAAATATATGTCTCACCATAATTTATTCCGTATGTGGAAGGCGACTTAAAGACTAGTGTTTAATTGAATGTAATAAGCAATTAACTTGTAACCTTTCGCCAAAGGAAAGAATATTCTAATGGTAACAAAGCTGCATTCTTTTAACCGTTTCAAATCTTCTCTTTATTTTTTAAATCAATTACAAACTCTTAGATATATAATTTTTTTTTTATATTTTCGATATTAATTTTGATAATCACTAAAAAATATAATAGAAAAGTGTTCCAAAATATTTTCCTTACAATTTACTGGTGATGACACTACTCATTGAAATGCCTGCAGATTAGGAAAATCCAGCTGCTCATGTTCTTCAAGTGACAATATTTCAAAAGTGCCATTTACACTTACATATTCAAGATAGAAACCTTTTTCCTTATATTAAATATTTACCGCTTATCGCCACCTAAATATAACCTTCTAAGCAATACGTATACAAAATTGACTCATGTCAGGGATGAATTATTGGAAACGAAATTGGGACGTACGTTTGCATCTATCAAGGCTTCGATCTCCGAAATAGGTTTTATTGAAGAAATAGAATTTTGTTTTCGCTATTATTATAGTTGGATATTGTGGGGTGTATTTAGGTACTATCTGGTTTTGGTATAAAATATATTTAGGTGACGTAGTATATGTAGTGTTTTACAAAGTTGTCTGACCTTATTATTGACTAAACGGATTTTCGCTTGTTTATTTTTCAGTCCCCTATAATTTTCCATAGTTTTGTAGTAAGTTACTACTAAGATCAGTACTATCTCTACAGTAATATACCCAGTCTTTTTAAGCTTCAAATAAGTGTGTTTCTTTTGTTTTCCTGTTTTTGTTTAATAACTCATGTATGTTGTTTGTAAGCTGTCCGTGGCCCAAATAAATGTTTTGTTTCTTTTCTTCCACTAGCGAATGAGCGTTATTTAAGCCGCAGGTGAGTCCTCTGACGTCTAAACATGTCAACAGTGGCTCGAACGAGAGAATGACGCACGAACTAGTTCCACGTCCATTCTGTTATTCCCTTGCTATGATTATGTCATGAATACAAGTATTTCTATTCGAAGCTTTATTTGCGATTAATTAACTTATTAATTTAGAAACGAGTAGATAAATTTAGAATTCCTTACCTCATCATCATGATAAGTGAAACCTCTTCTTGTAGGACGCTCTCTAAGTACATCATGTCCAAATCTGATACTATAGCTCCATTGATCACCATTATTTCGTCACCTTTGATTATACCTACGGAAATAATAGTCATATAAAAAGAATGAAATAAGTTTTTTTTAGTAAGAATAAGAATTAAAACAGAGGAGGAATAATCTTGGCTTAAAAACTGTAACCCGTTGGCCTATAGACCTTGCCTCCCGTGAGCGAAAGCTGAAAAGAAAGGGGCCAAGGGCTAACCCGTCTCGGGGGCAGATGTTGCGGCAGTTCTGCTGAATAGGTGTTCAGAGCATTCCGCTTTGCATATCCGCTCAAAAGTTGGTCGTGCGCCACTAAAACCAAACTGTTTGTTCAAGCGACCACCGTTTAGAATATTGAATTTGTTTGAGAACAAAGAGTTTACTGTTTGAAGTTTATTTTAACTGTTACCGTTTTGCATGGCGACGCTTCTGTCTTCGACGCGACTGACGTAGCAGCAGAGCTCGTCTTGTCTCTCGGCGTTCTCTATCAGCTCCGCCTCCACGCTGAAGCCCCACATGTATTCCAGGGTAGTGCGCTGGAGTTCCACTTGGTACAGGATCTTCGGGCAGACCTCCACAACCTCGTGAGTGTGCAACTGTAACAATTTTATGTTATAGAATTGATGCAAGCATTGGTTTCTTATGTTGTCTATATACGTACATTCACGACCTTTATTCCCTCTCAGGGAGGATATAATATCACCTTGGTAATTTTTAGTGCTAATATTTGGGTTTCAATGTAATAGATATGGATTTTTATAGTTATCAAATAAATTAACGTATTGACTTCTAAATGAAGAAACCAAAAATTGCTTCTGCTTAATAAATGTAATCTTTAATCTCGAAACAGATTATACTGAAGTAATTATACGAAATAAATGAACTCTTGCTATGACGTACGATCGTCTTAGTGTAAACACAAAAGGGCAACGTTAATTTGGTTGGAAATTGCGAGCCCGGACTGTTTTCCTAGAATCGGTATCTGCGGTATTCAGGCTTTCGTTTGGCTCATCGTCCGACCCACGTCACTGGAACCACATGCCTTACTGTTCGGAGGTTTTTCATTTAACTAACGAGCTCGCAATAGCCTTTTGCGGCTTAATAAAAATACAAAAGATTAGGAGCATAATACGCAGTTATGAATATTTACATGAACGGTCATTTATGTTCGTGATATTAAATGATCCTTGTTTAAAAAGAAAGAATAACGTCAATTAAATTAAATGTTGCTTAAATATTTACAGAAAATATATTGTATTAATAAAATAAGAATGCACTACTTATCGGTTGGTACAATACAATGTACTTAAAATAATGTATGTCATAGAAAAGGGTTTGAGTATGATCGGGTATCAACATGCTTGTAATCATGGAAACATTTTCGTATTCGTAAGTATTAAAAAATATGGAAGAAAATTATCTCATATAATTCTTCGTCACCTTATGATTCTTTAGGTTTAACGAAATAAATTAAACATAAGGCCAAATCCCGAAAGTCATTTAATTCTTTCTATAAAGTATCAAAAGTTTAATTAAGAGTATCCTACTTCGCACCTCACTTTTGCACACAATAGACTATAAATGAATATTCTCGTGAAAGGAGAGTGTTTTTGAATCAAGTGAAATTTAGTCCATTAAAGTATAAACAAATTTTTATAACCCTTAATCTTTCCTATCCATCATATTTGAAAAGATTTAAGTTATGTTTAGCTTAAAAGTTTCTTTAAACTGTATGAGTTAAAAAATAAATTATGGAATTTATTTTATTACTTTAGATTACTATATAATAAATTAATCGTTAAGCTAGACATTATCTCTCTAAGCAGCCTTTCCCATTATAGGTTAGGAGAAATATTAAATAGAAAAGCCTCGTCGAGGAAACAGAATGAGGCTATGAGAGCGTAAAGATCTTATCGTTTAGTGTTATAGCCAACACTTTCGCAAGATGAACGCTTTATTACAACGATACATTTCTAGTTGGCTGCTGGCTGTCACATCGTATACGGTTTATCACTTATTAAGTACGAGGTGGTAGTAAAGTATTAAATGTATCAATCGTATAAACTACATCAAGATTTTGCTGCAAAAAGAATATGCTGAATTATTATGAACGATGCACTGTATAATCGTATACGATTTAAAGATATAATGACAACTTTGTTGTGATTAATAACTAACGGGACTTATCGCATAAGTTTTTATATAATAAAGTTACCTTTATTATTAACCCGACGTTTGTTTTTGTTCACGCAACTATAAGTTTTAGAGCATATAAATTTAGGATTAAAGCAATATGCTGTTATCTACTATGTTATAAATTAATCAACTTAAGCTAATAACTTAGCATAGCCAATGTATCACGTACTACGTAGAATCAGAGATTAAGAGTTATGTTTAATAATGTAGGCCAATTTTCCACCAATATTTAACCAACCACGCCACACAACCAACAGTTAACACACGCTCGTATCATAATAAATAAATTTCATAGTGAAACTCGTAGTGAATATATAATTTTCATTCAGTGTAGTAGTACATTCCAGTTGTGTAAAATATTGTCTTAATATTTATGGTGAAATGAACCTTTTGATGTGCAAATATATTGCTCATATGATACCCATTTAAATGGCAGCGCTGAGTGTAATAACCGAAATGAGAACTGTCGGTGAATATCTCTTGCCTTAATGAGGTGACGTGGCAAGGCTCTGAGATTTTAAATGAACATTAGAGTGTGTACATATAAACTTTATTATGGGTGTCGTGTTCTTGATATTTAAGAATTTAACTGCTCTACGTTTGACTAAAATTTACAAATATATATAGGTCATAAATGTTCAAATATTATTAGAAAACCAAAAGTTAAATTAATTATAAGTAAGTAATTATTATTAGCAAGTAAAGTAATGCGCTCTTTATACGACTTTTGAGTTATGAATTTAGCTCATAATATAAAAGTACAAATATTTTCTTCAAAAATGTTAAGCAACAGTAAAACGCAGTTTTTTAATCTTTTTTTTAATATCCAAAACCTATGTCATACCATTTCGGTTATCCTAATTACTATTATGTACACTGGTTCGTTTAAAACGATCTTCATAGTGACTATTTAATAGCGAACATTAGAAGCGTGAATACGGTAAACCGTTTCCTAGTAAACTTAATGGGATGATTGCGTGAGAAATTAATTTTGTTATGTTAATTAATAGTGTTGTCAATTTAGCTTAATCAAATTAACACTGATTGGGAAATCATGGCTTGCATTGTATTCGTGTAGAACAGTATTTAATGAAGTTATTATAATGTTAGGTTGTCAGAAGTTAAATGTCTTAGATTCATAACGTTAATGCAAGTCTTAACTTAATATTATCTGAAGCATTTTTTAATATATATTTATTAAATTATTATCATGTTGTCTTAACAAAATAACAAGCATCATAAATTAATATTATCCTTAGAATTTTTGTAAAATAATTAATATAATTTTTATTAGAATGTCTTAAAATATATTTGGTTGTAAACATTTCATAATTTTATATCAAATAATAAGGAACCATAAAAATCGTAATCAAGCAGCCCGTTAAATCATATTCAAAGCATTTATTGTAACACGAGGAAAATTGATTAAATATGAAGATTAATGTTCCACGCTTACAAAGTGAATATTTATGATCTCGTTAAGCGAGTGTGTTGGAATATTACTCGTCGGTAATTCGTAAGTGCTGTAAAATACCAATAAAAAATCTAATTTTAGGTAACAGTGAAGTAGTTTAGATAAAAGTTGAAAGTGATTCCCATAATTAATATACGAATATAATATTCAGCTAATTCAACGTTGTTTACGTAACACAGTTGATTTTAACAAACTTAAAATGAAAAATCTGTGCCAAATTATGCGAAGTCAACATAACTTTAGGATAATGAAAACATTTCAAAATACATATTTTCGCAAAGTATATTTCGCTCATAATGAAGAGTTCTGCGAACGCTATTTTCGCTTTAACTTCTGTCATACTGAATTAATTAGTACAGTGAATGCGAATTTGTTTGAATCAGATATTAGTTTAATTTTCACTGTAGCTTGGATTTAGTTACTGCTAGTTCGAGTGCAGTCACTATTTTAAAACACCGAACATTTTTTAAATGTATATTGGTTACTTTATAGGAGATTATGACTAAAGTATAACAAACAAAGAGCAAAGGCATACAATATTTGAGATTATAAAGAAAAATGACATATACATGTCACTGAATAAATTGGTTATACGATTTTTTATTCATGGAATGGCGGTCAAAACTTTATCCATTTTTATTAACAACTGAATATTTATACGCCTTTATCGCTGTTTACAAAGTCCACACCTGAATCTGTAAACCTTGCTTGTTCTCTATTATCAGTATAAAAATTCAGTACTCACATAAGTATCAATAAGATCACTTCTGTGTGGCACGAAGTAGTTGTGCTCATCCATTTCTCTTCGTTTCTTGACCCTTACGAAATGTTCCAGCGGATTCAGTGAGCGCCTGCTGCAGGCTGCTTGCAAGAACTCTTCTACTGTCATCCCATCGCGTACTCCTACTGTTGCCGTAGTGTTTTCAGGAAGGGAAACTCTCACTGCTGTTTCACCTTCGTCTCGGGATGTCTGTAACAATGACTTTATGTTATAGTCACTTATATAAAATGAGATATAGTACAAAATGTTGCGGTGAAGTCTGATGCTAAAATAGTGGAATTATGTATAATTTATGATGATTGAATTATATACATATGATGTATTGTAAATGGCTACTTGTGTTCGTACTCTTTGATAAAACTATGTAGCACTATTTTCTCTAGTAATAGAAATCATAATATAACATGAGAGTGTAAAATATTTTTGGAGCTAAAAATCTGTTGAGAAACCTTTACAGAATAAATAAAGCTTTTGCATAAAATTAAGATTGAATGAACCTGCCTAGAGTATGCGCGGAATCCAGATCACTATTACGCAAAAAGAATTGCGTATTGTTTTTCCTCCTTAGGTGTAAAGTTACGTTTGTTTGAGAGCGGTCGGGACAAAAGAGTATCCGCGTTTTCTTAAAAAAAGTACTTGTATTCCGGTGGAGCCTCCATTTTATTTTTGTCAGTGCGCCTTGAAAAGTTTCCCTACAAGTTTGGGCTTGAATACAGATACAAGGTTTTGCAAAAAGAAAAGATTCCTTTGTTCCTTTTTGGCATTATGACTTCGGTTGATTATGTTCCTTGACCGATTCTCGGCGTATTTCGGATTCCGTGTTTTGTTTGCTCTAAACGTATCTATAAGCATATTTTTTATTCTTTTGTGTGAATAGAATATTAAATAACAAAAAATCAAATACATTTTTAATTTTATATTAAATGAAGCAACAGAAAGTAATTAGAGGAAAAGGGATTCGTGATCTTCGACTAACGCTTTAAAATAAAACGGGCATGACAGGATCGTTATTTTTACTGACTTTTCTTTGAATGTAAATGTAATTTAGCAACAGAGCAAATTCATCAGTATAAATAAATTTCGATACAATAATCATTTTAACACTGACTTCACAGCAAAAATTTGGTGATTCCGCAATCTCGGTCAAGAGTAATGAGATGTTAAAATTAAATCTGTCATGCTCAAATAATACGGAACTGTTTAAATTATCTCTTTTCAATATCACTACAAAATACTTTCATTAATGTTGGTTTCAACTTACAGTTATTTTAAACATGTTATAAAAAATTATGTTTCTTATATTTAGAATCGTTGCGTAACTTACTTCTCCGCCAAATTGAAAAAAAAGGTTGAACAAATTGAAATGTAATACGGATTCTCCAAGGAGATGTTAAAGGAGCGGCAGCTAACAAAATAAAATTAGATAGAAAGTTCCCACAGAGACAATGAGCCGTGTAATCAGAGCTATGCGGGACTCAACCTAAATTGAAATCATTCCCAACTGAGATACTTAATCGCAAACAGGAAAATCCTTCAAGAAAAACTAGGAAATAAATATAACCTCTCTCACTTGAAAAAACAACCAAAATTAAGCTTTTATTTGAAACTCAAGCCCTGTTCTAGGTCGTAAGGATCTCGGGACTACATTTTTCTCGATCCTGGCCAACCACTTTCGCTTCGTGTACATTAACCTTCTCTAGACTTTCGTTTCGTACTAGATCTAGACGTAAATGGAATTCTAACTAGTTTCCTTTCTTCTTGCACGATACAAGCGCTCAATGAAGCACTAGGAATAAATATCAGTTTAGCAATGGGTTTTTTTTAGATGTACGACATCACAACTTCGTTAGATCTACAGATAACCAATGAGATATTATCTCGGCTAGATATATATAGATAAAAACATCACGATAGCGATTATAGGATGTTTATGTATTTCGTTTCTTCGTGCGTCATAACTTACTAGGAATCACCCCTCCATTTTACCCGTTTATGAACCTTTTCTCAATCTGTCAGTCATGATCATTTCCAAGCCACCGAAACATTTTTTGTGATATTAGAGTCACGGCGGCCTTTGTAATACTGCATTTTCTTGTTTTTATTTTTTTTTGTTGTTGTTATTTTATATTCTACATATACGTATACTTTTCAATTCAATAAGAAATACTGATATTATTAAAAGTATGGTTAATATTTGATTTAATACAATATGATGTTTAAGTACATGTCAAAGATCCTGAATTTTGTTCTTAAGATATATCTAAACAAACTGTTTAGTAAATATTAATCTACAACCCTAAATACACAGTCAGTTCAGGTAGCTCATTCTCACGCTGAATCCAACTTTGGGGTCACGCAAACTGTACATTTCTGAGGTAGCCGCTGTGATTTATGTCAGCATTACCACGGAGAGAAAAGGAAACGTTTCAAGCATCTGCGCCAATTTAGGAATCACAATCTAACTAAGTCTAGGCATTACGTTTAGCTATTTCGTTGATCCAGCCGTCATTTTGCCCGTGTCATTGTATAAATAGAACTAATTTTAAGTCCTGCGACGTTGCAATAGAAGATCCTTTTCCTTAACTTATTCACGTATTGAATGTGTCATTGTATAAAATATCTTGTTAGATGGATGTAACAATGTGGATTTGACTCCAGATAGGTTATTGTGCTTATGATTATTAGAGTAAGTTATAAGTACTAGGACCAGATTTAATCTATGTGATAGAGTCTCTAATAATAAAAAGCCAAAATAAAATCTTAAAGCTCACAGCTCAGATTTAAGATATTGATTTAGTATGACCTTTTAATGACTTTGTAAACTTGTAACTAACCTGCATAGACCTTCGACTTGACCCTGAGTTGGACCTTGATAAGTTCGGGGCCCTTCTCTTCGTAGCCCCTCGACCAGCGAGCAGATTGTTCAAGAGTGACGGGGACCGGGCACATATGAAGGCATGGAACGAAGACACCGTGAACACGCCAAGCTTGTTCAATGTGCTCTTCGTGTTGCGAGACACGTGAGTTAGCAGAGACTGTGGGAAAAAATAATTATATGTAACACTGTATTATTATTTTTATATAAGAAACGTTAACTTGTTTTCTATAACTCTTAAATATGTGAAATTAGCATCTAGTGTTTAAATACTTCTGTCACTTTTACGTATGCGTAAAGATTTAAGGTCAGTAAGTCTATTTTCTTTGTAATAAACAAGACTATATGTATAAGACCCTTTTACGACATGTCGAGCGTAATTGTAAGTGACATGTTATCTAAATTTAGATTAGCATGAGACCGAAACAAACTTTCACTTATTTATCATGATTTGCTAACTTCTGCAAAACATATCTCAGTCGGCTTGTTTCAAATTGTATCCTACAGCAACCTTCCAAGTGAAACAACGGTACGGAAACTTTTGTTACGTATAACATACATTATTCACTCCACCTTAACAGCTTTACATCTTATGAAGGAAAACGTAACGTTATGTGCTGGAGGTAATTTCGGTAGAGTGATTTGAGCTTTTACCTCGCTTTATTTTTAGAACAAATAGAAAAAAAAGACCGAAAACCAATTTTGTTCCATATACACAAGAAAGATAAATTAATCTTGCTTTGCTTGCTCCAAACGCAACTTGTATACCAAGATTAACGACCTCCTTTTCAATTTTAAATTAAAGGCATGACGACTAAACCAGAGCAAATTTTGAGTTTAATAAGCATACAACAAAACAAGACGAGTATTGTCCGCGCTATTTTTCCTCTTAGTCAGCTAAATGCACTGTTCCACTGAAACATGATCCTAGCTTACCTTAGGGTTGGGCAGCTCCCCGCTTTGCAGACTCGCCATGTAGCATCGCAGTCGGAATTGTTCGCAATGCAGTCTTTCTAAATTCTCCTCCCACTGAAGCATTTGGACTCCCAGCTGGGCCCGCGTGTCCGCGTCCGTCACGACTGACTGCTGCAAATCTGCCATTTGTTTCAACTTTTGGTCCTGAGGGAAAACAAAAAATGGCTTTACAAACGTGTTTCGACTGGCTTTGCATGGAGATATATTAATAAGGTTGGCCAGTTTGATGTACAGAAAGTTTTGAACATTATGCTACGAGAATATTATTAGTTTGATGTGCTATGAGTGGCTACGAGTTAAACTAATCTGTGTATAATAACAGCTATGATGAAAGGTGTTAATATTGTCAGTTATTTACATTCACATACTTTTGTATTAAACGCAAATTTTGACTACCCTTTATCCTATCGGGGTAATCAAAGGCTTGAGTGACTTAAGTCCTTATCCCCAAACCGCTACTTTCCTAACTTTTATACTTTACTATTATAACCATACGACTATATAACTGTACGACGAGGTTCAAATATTTTACAAGAAACCCATCTTCACGTTGATAACCAGAAAAGTTGTTATAGAGCCATTGTTTCTTGGCTCTGAAGTTTGTGCCTCAAAGAAAGGAAGTGTTATCATGAAAGGAGGTTCTTATATTCGTAGTCATTTGAATAGAGTGCGGGCAACACACCTTCTGAAACTATGGTCTGAGTACGAGAATGTGATATGAATATTAATAAAAGCTGCTTCACTCTCTGCCTTTAGCGTGCATCTTTTTCATCAATACACGCTTTATACACAGCTATTTTTTACTATGAAATGAAATTGAAAATTGCGATGTACACCGCAATTATGTAAAAATTATCCTAGTCTGGTAGGATAGTTTTCCGAAACTTCTTATTTAACTATAGCTTTATAATTTAAAGTTTTTTTAGTAGTTAAGGTTACAAATTATTATTTGAAGTAGTAATTAATATAATAAAGCACAAATTAATTAAACAAATTCGAATATCGAAAGATCTTAGTCTTTTCATTTTAATTATATTTAAGAAAAAAAAACAATATTCCGGTTTTAATACTTAATCACGTTTTGGCCCGTGACTAATTATACCGAAGTTAACTCGATCGAATTTCGCCACATTTTCCTCTTTACAGTTGAATGCAAACTGTGTTCCCGGAAACTAGGGCACATATTCACATGGTAAATATGTAGTGGGCATCGCTTCCCACAAAGGCTTTGACGCGCGTTGTGGTCACCCCGTGCGGGTAGGAAATTGGCAACACCGCAAGTGCCTCGTCACCATTCTCTCGAGCCGTGTAAAGCGCTCAAAGTTCCGCGCGCTCCTACCCCGACCACTGTTCTTAGGTCGATAGTTTCATTAGGCTCATTCACACTACCGCACCAAATGTTCAAATGACAAGCGCCTAGTGTCAAATTATTTCGGATGTCGCAATATAACTTTGGCATTCAGTGTGGAACTGTAAAGTCGATTACGATTCAAATGATCCTTTGTCATCCGTGGATATTTGTATCAGTATGTCAATATTCTCGTAATAATGTTTAGATCGTGGTATTTGGTTTTAAAGATTTATGTTTAATAATAAACTTATTAATATGTTACTCAATAAAACACAAAGTCTTTTCAATAGATGAACATATTAAGACAGCATAGAAATATATGTTTAGAACCTGAACTATTTTATTTATGTATTGTTCAGATACCTGTGGCAGTATAATATGTTTGGTGCTACAGTTATTATAAGAAATAAAATGGGAAATAACATAATATATAGCTTGAATGCTTCTTATATCCAAGCTTACTCTGTGTTATTTATAAATATGGTTTATTGTTTAAAACTGAGCTTGATTTCATTTACTTTTTGTAAATTGAAATGCGCGCATGTAACATCCATAATGTATGTGGGCAACATGTGTGCACCGCGCACAAGTTCGCGAACATAATTTATTCGCGGGGTATTTTTCATTAAAATGCAAACAGTTATACACACACTCTGAGAGTGCTATGCATAAAGATAAGCAACTTTCTAAACGTGCTAGATGCTCATATTATTCCTACTAAACTTCTGGTAAGCCAAAATTTTGGACAAAGATTATTAAGATATTCAAAAGTGATTCTTCAAGCCACTTAATAAGACTGCATTCCAATGTCCTCAGTGTTGATGAGCAAGCGTAATGCTCTGCCAAAGCAACTGCCAGTGTAGGCCAATTTAATGCAGCACGAATCTTAACTTTGAATAATGTGTTGATGAACAGCGCCGCCTGTTATACGTTCCAGCATCTCGCTGCTAATTTGCAATACCTATTGTATACCGTCGGAGAAAACGATAGATATTTAGAGACTATCCGAGAGAGCTTTGTGTTTACCAGCATAATAAATGTGTAGCCTGTTTAATAAGTACATGGGCCTGATAAAGTGAAGGAGATATTCCCATACGCTCGTTTCCTTTTATTGCTCTCAGTAAATAAAGAGCTTTTAATATCAACTTGGAAAGCGGAGCGATTTCATCGTATGCTTATTTGCATATCTTGCGTAACAGTGTCAGAACGATTGAACAGAACCACCTTTTTCAAGGTATAGAGAAGCGTAATAATGCTTTCAAAAGAAAAATGTGAGCCTCTGTGACAGAGCCTTATGTGGAAGGATGAGCCGGATTATAGAATGTTTTACTCACAGATTCGATTGCCTTTTCAAGTCGATATATCTCTTCTTGCAGCAAGTGGAGGGTGCCCGTTTTCCCTCTATGCCGAGCGAATGCCGCGGCGCACGCACTGTGAATGCTGTTTACCCAGTTTTCTAACTCCACCTTGATAAGAAAACAGATTACATAGAAAATTAACGTTAAGTAAAATAACATTTTTTATGTGTGAAATTTAAAAAAATGCAGCTACAAATTAAGTCGTTACGAGAATTATCATGAGCTATAATATTATAATTTCATTATAAGGAAAAGTAGGTAATTGTGTTGTAAATTACCAGTAGTAAGCATCAATTACCTTTTCATCTTTTAATTTAATCTCTGAATGTACCAAAATAACAAGAAACTAAATCTTGTACGATAACGTTACGTTTAAACTTGTAAATGGGCGTGTCTTGTTAATTGCTAGACGTGATGCTCATTCGTAGCAAGTTTCAAGCTCATATAATTTAAATTGCTACGTGTCTCTTGAAGCATGATACGAGTAGTTCTCATTGATAAATTAATGCACTTCTGTTAATTATTTATAACAAAGTTGAAATATGTACGAAATTAGTAATCCAAACTTTTGGGTTTCTCTTATCATGAACCTTTTTAGAAAACCTGTAATTCTAATGAAAAGATAGAGATGTATATTTGGCATTAACCCTGACACTGACAATCTTTAAGTATACACCCATATACATGTTTATGCCATTTCATCCCTTTTGTGATGCGACGAATCCCAGAAACTGGACATTCGCATAATACTCGTAGTAATATTATTTAGCATAAGTATCATGGTTTTTATGATATTTATATGCACTGTTCAGTACTGTACCACTTTCGAATGTACACACATTTGTTCTATATATGTACATAAAGCATATAAAATATTTGATTAGTGTTTGTACATACTTTAGAGTTAAACCATGGGTGGTATGGTGAAACTTGGAACACTATAGAGATAAGATACAACTATTTCAGTATGAATTAGGTTGAAACGAGATCATCATAAATATATAACTTTAATATGTTAGGCATTATTGCACTGAAACTATGGGGAAATAAATGTACTAGGAGGAATTATATCTGAAATTACACGATATTAAATGCGAAATATGTTTGACGGTTTAATACCGTGCATCTAAAAGTTTCTGAATGCTCGTGTTTCACATTACACGAATATCTAGAAACTATTTAATTTAAAATTATAGCGCACTGTTTTATACATTTATTTTACTTTTAAAACACAGAACGGTATTTATTATTATCTCGACTACCGAGAAATTAGTGAGCTGACGTCAAATTATATTGGAGTCTGTATCTATGGAACTGTCTTTGTGAGATAAGGTTCCTTTCAAAGTCTGATAGTACGGAATGTAAAGTGATCCAAGAATTTAATTTACGATGAACAGCTATATCGTACTAAAATGGAGTATAACTTATTATACTCGGAGTATTATTATAATAAAAACTTTTTTAAAAACACAACATATCTGTCCATTTTTATTTTAAATAATTCATAATATCAGAATCTTTGTACATTGTAAATACTTTAGTTCAATATTGCAGTCCCTTATTTGAATTTAGTAAGATGGTTGTTTAAGTATATAGACTAACAAGTTGTAATATATTTCCATTTTAATATTGAATGTAAGTAAAGAGTATTTACGTATACAAACACGTAAAGATATGTATAACAAAAACCGAATTAAGACCAAAGTTCACATACCTGACATGGTGCTTGAAACAAATAGGCATCTCCGAAGGCCGTGCTGAGGCAAAATATGTAATCCCTTTTGGGGTGTTCAGGGATCGGCTGCATGATTGCTCCATCCACTATAATAAGGTGCTTGGGTGCCGCTTCCACTGAACGACCTTCGCGAGAGTCGCAGGGGTAGAACAGCAGTGTAGTGCCCTTTAAGCACACCCAATAACCCTTCCAGCCGCGTTTCCTCGCCAATTCAATCTGATGTTTCTTCCTCAGAAGCCATTTCTTTACGCTTAGGAACCTGAATGATAATTCGAAAATGTTAATATTATTATTACAATGGCTGGGTGACCGTAATAACGATGGAGATGTGATAGTTTTGGGGCATTTTTTCAATATACATATGTATGTGTTAGGTTTTCAATTCTATGTATTGTTATTTTAATGACTGACTAAATTGATCTGTCTTTGTTGATTTAATTATAAATGTCCAAAACCAAGATTATCCAGTATAATTATATCGCAATATCATATTATACAAGAAATCTAATTTGTTCATTCTATTTAAGGATGTATTACAAATTATTGATAACTTATGGTGAATTAAATTAAACTAGTATCATATTAGTCTTCTACTACAACGGTTCCGTTACATATAGTAATGTAGGCAAGTAATTATATAGTGCTATCTAACACGGTGCGAATTTGCTTGCACCGCAAAGCCGTTAATTAATGATCGCTGTAATACAAAATTAATCATGGGTTACCGTACCTTAGGTTTACACAAAGCGGTCATTAGTAACAAAAGGATCCAAAGTAACGGCTTAGACCCTATTAAGACGAAAGTCCCTTAAAAGAGAGGCTGTATTTGCTGAGTAAATGTTCAATAGAAAAATATTCGTTAAACAAACGTCAACATTTCGCAGAATCAATCACGACAGAACCGGCGATATTTTGACAAATAAATATTTGTATGGATTTTCATTAAGGGTAAAACGAAAGGGGAGGCTTGTCAATATTTTTTATCAAGTGAAAGGGCAAAGCAAGAGCAGCTCTCGAGCCAAAGGAGCCCGCATGAGGATGGCGGTTGCAAAGGATCCTTGGCAAACACTCGAGCGTCGCGAGCGAGTTTTTCACCCGCCTGTCATACTCTCGGCTGCATGAATGGGTCATGGCTAAGATTTCCCTCCGGTCATTTGGGATTCATGGAAGATGAATTGTTGCCTCAAGGAACATAAAAGATGCCGGAGGCTCTACTTAACGAGAACACTCCTACAGTATTAAGGCAGCGCAACGTTCATTATCATTTCTAAAAGATTTTTTGCTTCGCGTATAAGTTTTGTGCCGATAGGAAAATAAGGATTCAGTAAGGAGTTATATCATTTATATGCATGAATTACCATCATTGTTTTTACTTCAGCTTTTAAATGATACTGTTATACAAGTACTTAATCAAATCAAATAAGAAACGAATAAATGTTATTAAATTTAGTAACCGTTGCTATTATATTCTTTGCATTGAATTATTATTGGAGCAAACACATTTAATTACCGAGAACTTGTCATTATCATTAAACATGAAAATAATTTAGATATCGTGCAGCTCCATGTAATATGCAAACAACTTAATTGATATTAAAATGTTAGCGCTCCCAGCGCTCTAGCTATTTGTTTATCCATTAAATTGACATACTAGAGGTATTTTAGTCTGCAGGTACTAATATTGTACCGTAGATTTTTTAAACAGTGCAATGTAATTGTTTTTTATTTAGAGGAATTCACCATCATGCAGTAATAAATGTATTTTATTACAAAAAAATGCATTACCTTATTAAACGTACAATATTGAATAATATAAACAAATAGATCCAATCATTAATAGATGTATAAACTAAACATTACGTTGCCTTAAAACAATTCTGAATCCTTCATCACAATCTTATCGTAAGAGTTGTGTCGAAAAGAACAAAACAGATTCTATCAAGCGCAAAAAGCGGATTATTCCAATGAAGTGCAAAACATTTCAGAGACAAGGGTTTTCCCCGATGGTTCTTATCTGAGCTGCGATTGCCCTCGTGGGATTAAGGGTTCGTTAGTAGCATGCTTATGCTCGCTACGTCAAGCTGGATATTAAAGATTTATTTGGAATGGGGAAAAGGGTCACACATACATTATGCGGGACAAGAAAATACTTTTTCTAGTTAGGGAAAACTGTATGTTATGTAATGTGACTGTGAGTGTAATTAAAACGAGATGGTTTTTTCATTTAGAAACGGTCACCCATACGAGTATTTTTACTCTTACTATATAACTTACATATATCTGCGTCTATATAGACACAACTCGACAAACGACACAACAAACATACTTATCACACCCATTTCCTTACAGGGGGTTAGGCAAAGATCATTTTTCTTATCCTAAATCCACCTTCATAATATAACCTTCCTCTAATATAGTACGTACCCTGCTTTCCTAACCGCCCCAGTACAGTTGAAAGAGGCGGCTGCAGCCCCAGTCTGCTTCCCTCGGTAAGGTGAGTTCATGGCGCTTTCACCAGCGTCGTCTTCGTCTGACACAGCGGTCGTCAAGGACATGCGATCATCGTCCGAAATCTGTGGACAGAGGAATTGGTAAATAAAAAAAACTGACAAGTTTGACAAGATGGCGGTCAATTTTGAAAAACACGTAATTTGAAATGTGATGTTAATATTATATGAATCCTGTTTTATAAAGGAGTTTATTTAATGATCATTATGTAATATTGTAACTCATAGAACATCTTCTCATGAGATAGAAATCTCATTATTTATTCAAATTAAAATACAAATTACGACGAATGCAGCTGAAAAATAAATACTGTCGTAACAGGAACTACTCAAACTAATCTGTTAACAGTTGATTCAAATGTAAATTGAGAAAAGAGAACAACGAGTGAGAGAATCCAATAATCAGGAGAATTATTCATGTCCAACCCACATAAAAACACTGAATTCCCATTTGTATTTTTCCTCTTAATGTCACTAACCTTATTTTATAAACAGGAATGTCTTATATCCATACAAGCACGGACTATATTACATACATCAAATACCTTTTAAAACAATAACATTAACTCGATAACATTAATCAATGAGTAAGGTATATATGGATGTCAATCAAGTGAAAGTGGGTTGGAGGGATCGAAAAATTTGAAACACAAAATATCTGCCTACCCTCTGTATGACGACGGGATTGCTATCTAATGTATGCAGTATGTTTGTTGAAGCATATTAGGAATCTTATATTGATCCTTTGACTTGACACTTCTGGACAAACATAACACTAGAAGCGCTAGAAATACTTACGTAACCAAAGACCGTAAATAAAATGGACGTTTCCAAGCACTTAGCCCAGTGCAATGCGAAGCTAGTGCTAAAAGATTTAGCTACTTTTAAAACTGTGGTAGAAGAAACTTTGCCAACGAATGACTTTTGCAAAACAAAACCATAGACTCAAAGAGAAGTACTCGTGATATCGCAGGAAAGTGTTCTCGCAGTTTGGATTAATAAAAGTAGTAACCATTGTATTACCTGTCGTCGTTGTACCTCTATTTACAAGTAGTTAAAGATTTATTTTATAGATAAATAACTTGATCTCTCGATAATACATTCGTGTTATTTAATATGTAGTGGACAGAATTAAAGACACAATTATACAAATCATTTAGAGTTTAACAAAATTATTAATTATAAATTTAAACTAGATAAACGTACATAACACATACTCGTGTGCAGTAATTTATGTAATATTTTCAATGGAATGTTTGGCTATCTATGTGCAGTTTATTTCAATAGAAATAAAAACAAATTCCGTACCCTAATATACGAGTAGTTACGCAGATAAAACCTCGTTGCATTATGTATGAACGATCTTTTAGATGACCAGCATCATAATTTTATTTTATTGTATTGCCTGGTTTTTCCTTTGTTATTTGGGAAGTATCTCTATTTTATTGTTATTGTGAATATGACTTGTAACTTTGTGTGATATCAAGTAATGACATATGCTTTTTTATGATGCTTTCTAAATTAGATTTTTAATTTACTTAGCAGTTTTTGTAATGACAAACAATTCGTCATCTTACTCTATGAGAGTTAAAGTTTTTACGCATCATGATCAGAATTAAAAATCAGAATTAAAAAGTGTTTCGGTAACATCTAGATAAACAATTAGACGTATTAATTGAACGAGATCTTTAATCCTTGAAACACGATCCTTGAAACACGATATTTACGTTATTTATCTTTTTAACAAACTAATGTACCATTAAGTATGTTACACGCGTACCCACACGTACAACGTACAGAATTTGCGTCTAAAACTATCATTTAACTAGGACGTGTCAAAGTCAGCTTCCCGTTAGTTATTACTTTCGTGTTCCTAAGTGGAGTTCACGGTGACATAATGTGGCATAATTTGCCAAGGTGCTTCGTCACTGCTTTGATATTTGCACAAAACTAGACGCTGAGCACCGGCTCAAATTTGTTTCGCATGAATGCTGTGTGCTGTAACAAAATAAAACTCTGCTCGGATGCAACGGTCTTATTCACGCGAAATTGTTACTTGCTACGAAATAGAATGTGCGAATATTTTCAGCTATTTTCAATCGATGGAATGTATCGTTGTTCATTAAAAATTCTACGTGCTTCTACGATTGATAATAATTGCTTTGTTGATGGAAAGAAATAGCGTATTTATAAAAACTTTTGACTGATTTAACTTACGTAGTAGACGAACAGAAATATTTCCTACGTTAGCCTAGGATTCCGTGTCAAGTAAAAGTGGGTTTGTGATGGGTATTTAGTAATTTTAAATGTTACGTATAAATGACTTTTTCCTTGCCTTTACCCTAATGAGTGTCTTGACAAATAAATCATATAAAGCACATCCTGAGCTTTATGGAACATTATCCAATTATCAAACGTAGAACAGGCTTCTTCTATCAAAAACAATTGATTGTGCACCCTTAGGGACCACGGACGTGAATATTCATTTACTATTAAACTATTTCTTAGCTACTTCAGTTCGTATGAATAGAGGCAGGCTGTCGGGCAGTGAGGTCGCGGCCTCCTTGCCTCGATGGTCCTCCACATCCCCTGTGACTCGCATGCTGTGCAGTACCTACACCTGCGCACAGTTGATGCCCTTTGACAAAACTCCTCGGATCCACTCTAACCTTTTTACTCAGTTACACGCTCTGTTCAACGTACGTACATATTGCAGGCCGGTAGTGAATGATCTAGTTTTAATTAAAACACGTACGTGTATTACATGCATGATCCATGTAACAGAATTATGTATCAATATACGGTCCAAGGCAAATATTTACGTGTTTTAATGTGACCTTATATTTCGAAGAAATGGCCCGAAATCAATAAATAACTAAATAAATGTAGTTCGTTAAATTAGGTACTTAAAGCTCTCTATAAAATCGGGCATGGCAAATATCGTGTATGTAGAACTGTGCAATGAAGTCAATGAAATGTCAGTGATTTTACGTAACTCTCAGAAGTTATGAGCAGTTTCCCTGGAATGCATTGCTAAAGTTAGGTATCGGTGGCAGTAGGGAGTTAATGCTAGATCGAAGTGTTCTATTACGTTGCCGAGTTGATAATAAGCATTTCCAACTATCTTCAGAGGAGTCGAGACTGATTGCAATTTCATAAATGTAATACTCTGGGGATTCGATTATCCAGACTGTTGTAATTCACTTACGTAACTATTAAGTAGTCATATTACAACTACAAGTTTTTGATAATAATAATAAAGTAAAGAAGCTAAGCAATTTCAGTAAATACCTATTCATATATAACACAGTTATAGGTACTATTCATTTTGAATAGCCGTCCTATAAAAGGCATGAGAATGGAAACCACCTCGGGAAATTATTCACCTTTTGAGAAATAATAGCGCTCATTAGCAACAATTTATGCACTTGGTGACTGGATGTAAATGAGGTCAAGCCTTCGTTTCTCTTGTTTGTCATCTCGGTCAAATCTCTACTTCGAGTAAAGAGATTTCATTTAAAGTGGCAAGAATTCTTAGACTCTTGGTGGACGACATAAAACAGAAATGCAATAAAAAGCCACTTATCTTTCAGTGTCCTAAGTTTCCTTACCTTTCTAAGAAATGCTTCATTACAGGTTTGCGCGGTGCCTTTGTAGTGGAAGTGTCGAAACCTCACGTTGCCCAGCAGTTTGGCCCCTCGCAGTATGGACACCTCGTAGGCTATTCGACGAATGTTCAGCACGTCTGTTCGTCTCTTGTACTTATTCATCTTCCTCCTTCGGACCATGCGCTCATCGGGCTCCGAGTACTCGCCGGTGCTCGTGAGGCCCTCCTCCGCCGCCCACGCGCTCAGCACCCCCTCGATGAAGCTAAACAGCTGCTGCACGTTCGGCTCCAATTTGCTTGGAATATACAGATAAGGTGAAATCTGTTTTTTGGGAACGGTCGCTTTTTCTTCCGGTTTTTCAGGCTCCGGAGGTGGAGCCACGTCGTGGTAAGGACAAGTGTGAATTTTGTGATGGTGGTGATGATGATGATGGTGCTTGAGTTTTTGCTTACTCTCGGCACTTTCATTCTTTTCAGTGGTTTCGCCGCCGCTCGAATGCGAATCGCCACTGCGCTGCCGGCGAGGGCGCTGTCGTCCTCCGGCAGAGAGCGCCGTGAAGGAGCTCGCCGCGAGGCAGCAGTGGTGCGCCACGCAGCAGAAGCGCTTGTCCCCCTGGCGGCCGCTGTGCGCCTTGTGGCAGAACGCTATGTCGGGCACCCTGGCGCCCAAGGCGGCGAGGTGCGCTCGGTCCGCGCATACTTGCATGAGCAGGTTCTCGCCGAAGTGCACCGTCTTGTGGCGGTGGCGGCGCAGGTGCATGGCGGTGCTGCTGCCCGAGAGCGAGGCGGGCGCGGAGGCGGGCGCGGGCGGCGGGGTCTTGGTCTTTGGCTCGGCGGCGCGCATGCGACGGGCCGAGGCCGCACGGTGCGACTCCACCATCATCGGCGAGGAGCGGCGTCGCCGGCCCTCCAACGAACGTCACCTCATTGCGCTACTGATTTACAAAACACTTCCCTTCTAGGCGTCGTGAGGCCCCAGCGGTGTTAGTCAGTGGATCACCCTAACTTCACATCACTTCATTCTGAGTAAACTAAGAAACGTACACTTGACCACTAAATCACTAAAAGTTACGGAGAATTAAACTCGTATCACAAAAACAAGCCTAGCATATGTCACTTACTGTCTTCTCACAATACTTCAAACATTAAAACCCTAAAAACCATCAAGTAGGCTATACCTGGTGAATCGCCAATAAATCAATTAATAAAAAACAAGTATCCATGAAAAACCTGCAGTTTGCCACAACAAAGAGTTATTGATTGTTAATTATATTTCACACTCTTATGTTTAATAATCAGTTTTATATTACTAAATTACAATTCTAGTTTAATTAAATTAGTCTTCAGTTGGTTCAAAAAGGAACAAGGCAATTATGTCATCATTAATTAGCAGAGGTAATTGTGGTTCCACAAAAAAGAAAGGTGATTCGTCTTTGTTAAGAAGAGTATCTTTGTGGAACTGACTTTAACAAGCTGTCATATCTTGGACTGCGATTTCCATGAAATTTATTCCTTAAAGAACAATTCTTGATTACATGAGTAGTTCTATGAAAGTTTCTTTGAGTTAACTGTAGTCGGAACTTAACATGTTTTGCAAATGATTTTCGTGTAGATCTATTATATCATAAAATTTATAGTTAATGTTCAGTTCTTAGTACTTAATGAATCGTTTTTTGGTACACTTGCTTCGCGTATGCGTTTTGAAGTAACTGAACCAACGCGGAGCACTTTCAAACAAATGAATCAAACGACGACAGTATTCCCGAACACAAAGAAGGACTTATTTTTGACAATGTGTTGAAGCTGCAACAATTTGCAGCATGTATTTTTGAAGCTACGCCGCGTTTTAATTACGCTAATAGCCGGGAAGAGTTTCGTGGCTAACTGGGGCGTGACGGCAAGGCAAAGCATCAGCGCCGCATCAGATTCCTTCCATATAAACGCCCATAGAACGTGTACACACTCGCGTCTTCAGCTTTAAAGGAATTATAAGCTTTGCTCTGATATTATGCCTTAGTTTCAATCTAGTAACGATTCAATTATTTAACAAACAATCTTTCGTACAGAAGTTTGTTATTATATCTATAATGATATTCACATATAATATATGTGATTGAAGTGGAAGGGCGGTCACGTAGGGGCCGGCCCAATAAGACATATGACAGTCATATAGACGTAATATTGAAAAAGGGTGACGTTACAAGTACCTATAACTACCGAGTGTATATGAGGAGGCGTATGAGTGTGAATGAAGCGAAAGCGGTTTATTGGGATCGGGATAGATGGGGATCCCTGATCTCTGCCTACCCGTCTACAGGGAATCAGGCGTAATGTGTATGTATCTATGTATATTCACATAATATACATAGCAAAATGAGGAACCGTATATAATAAGGATATGATTAAGACACAGATACTCAGGGGTCACCCTACAAAAAAGTAGGACAACGTCGCACTGAAGAAGGATGTAAGTGGGTAAAAAAACTACGAATGATAAAGAAGCAGATCTGTATCAGTGAAAATAGGGTCTATAATCTCTATCTTTCCTGTTATGGAGATGCCTATTACCTAAAACACCTTTCCTGTTATCTACTGGCATATCATGTTACGTTTTTTACGAACTGCTTAAAAGTTCCGTCTAAATAGCAGTTTTTAAACGATCTATGAAACATTAAAGCGGCGTCATAACTCGGCGTGCTTATAAAACGTTAGCAGTTTTCTAGGGAGCAATGGTAAACGTGAAAGTTGGAACCCCTCTCCAATGAACACTTGAGTTTAATGCAGTTATGTATCCGCTTTTACAGTTTCCACGGCAGTGCTTTAAGCCCACGAGTAATCTGCTTTGGATCTCTTGTTTGTGTGTTCGCACGGAATTTGATACGAAATCGACATTTTCGAAAGCTCTCAACTCTGAGATCACGTTTCCTTTGCATTAACTATCCTTTGATGGAAAAATTACAGCGTTTTACCAGGGATCTTAAGTTAATTGATATTAGTCATTTAATTACATACATATATTGAAAACAATGACATGCTTTTGTCTTAAAGGTTCAATTATAATTATATGTTGTATGTAGCGAAAAAACCAAAATATGTTTCGACTCATTTAATGGCTTTTAGTACTTCAGTTAAGTAACAAACGTAAAATAATTGCAGATAACTCAAGCATTTCTGTCAACTACACTGAAATATTGACGTAACAACATCTATTGATTTACAGATTCATTTAAGTAACTTAAACGTCTTTAGTCGGTTACTCAATTTGTCCCATTACTTAATTGAAACTACACCCATTAAAGCAATGAATCATAATTATGGAGAGACTCTGATTCAAATTAAGTGAGTGAGGCTTAATTACTCAGTTCAAGTAAAGTTAAACAAAAAAGTTGTCTTGTTTAAAAATAACGCAGGTTTCCTTATTAAAAATAAATTAGTTTATTGAATTGAATTAAAGTTCATTTTAAAATAATTTTACAACGGTAGCTAGAATTCTAATATTAAAAAGGAAATGATGGAAATAAACTTCATTATCATTAAAGGATCATTATTCAAGAGTGTAACTTAGATTAAATTCACCCATGGGATCAGATTGGATCGCAAAAGTTCAAGACCGCATTTAAATAAACCTTCCAATCAAGCATTCTGCATTGCGTCAAATTTACATTGGTCTTATTTTGTTTGTTCTTTTAATTGAAAGAACAGTGACAAATCTAGAGATACATGAATAATTCAAATCCAGCCAACTCCTTTTCGCTCCCAAACGACTGTCAATGATTATTGAAACGTAAACTCTATTGCGGACTCTGCGAATTCCTGTTTATTGACGATTAACAATCAATAACTTTATTTGTTTGGCAAGTTTATAACGTAATTGGAGCAAAACAATACCGAAGTTACCATCCTGCAGGTGGCTGTCCTAATTTAATGAAGGCACTGAACATATTTACTCAACCTAGAGGGTTGGTTCGAGTCAGGGAGCCCGTGTTTGTGATCATATTGTCGCGACCGAGTGTGAGCGCACGCGGGTGAAGTGCGTTGGAATTACATAAGTGAGTGCGCGAACACGAGCGGTGCACCGAGGGCGCTGGCGAGGCGGCGGACGCGTGCTCCGAGGGCGGCCGCAGCGCTTCAACTTCGTTACGATTCGCAGCCGAACCGATAGCAGCACCTCGGGCGGTTTGGAGCACGCGCGCCCGCGGCCGCCCCGCCCCCCGCGCCGCCCCGCCGCGCCCCGCACCCTACGTCGCCACCCCCTCACGCAACCTTTAATTTGTTCTTGATAAAAATGGATCATCAACTGTTACAGAACAAAGAAGAGAAATTGTAATTAGAATTTTTTGAAAATGCTATCGTGTCTAATCCCAATATTAGAAGCGGGGTTGATAATGACTTAGCTTTTCCAGTATTGTATGGTTTTTGTACTTAAGTTGTCTTGTATTCGTAACCCGATGACCCGTTTACCGATACAGCTGATTTTTAAAGCTGTACGTGAGAAATTTGTCTTATAACTGTTATGATATATATTGACAAAAACCTTTCTTTTCTTTTGAGAAAAACAGTATTATGTTTAAATGTAAAGTATGGATAACGTGTAAATTAAATAATCCCAGTTACAAAATAAAACAAAATAATCATAATGTTTGATTAAAACCATATTGTAATAGTAGATGGGATGCGGAGAGAATTAAGGGATTGTAGGTTGTGTAATTTTAGTACAATAGTAAGACCAATTGCTATCATTTATATATATATTCATAACCGGGACTAGCAATATTTACTTATAAATGAAATCTAATCTGCAGTTGCAAATTCAACATTTCATTAGCTAAGAAATATGTTGTTTTCGCATTCGAAGTTTAGCGCAAAAGAGCAGATGCTACGGATTTTCGTAGCAACATTTATCGCCATAGAACAATCTTATCTCATTACACCAGGGGCGCTATATTCTAAGCTTTAAATTAAAACGAACTTGCTAAGCAAGAATCTTTATCTTTTATTTACCATGTACCATTAGTATTTATTATATACAAAATAAGGTTAGTATAAATTCTGGTGGATACTTGAACAATTTGTGAGCACTTAAACGTGGCCGGCCATCGTAACCAAGTTTTAAACCGGAGCTATTTTGAACCTTCTCAGTTGGTCTGAAAATTATTTGCTGTGAGCAGTGCAATCAAAGAATAAGTGTATTAAAGCTGGCTGAACTCTGTTCAGTGCTGGCGTAATCTAATTAGGGTGCGACATCACTGAGCGTTATCGCTCGAGTGTCACGCGAAGCAGTGTTTTCTCACGCGGAAATATTTCCATGGAGAACAGCCCTTAGTTCTATGCACATCTGCATAAGCTGGGCTGCTGGAGAATTCAGCAGCATTGATGACGCGGTGTGTCGTATATAGGTCACTCTGCCAGTAGGTAACATGAGAACTTCCGAAGCTAGAAATAATTGTTGCTTTTAAGTGTATAACGTTTTATTGATGAGCTTGATTGTTTTGTTAAAATGTTGTTGCGCTAAAAGGTTGTTATATTGTAATTGACACATTGCTACCAATTTCAATATTATTTCATTATGAATAAATAATCAGAAACTAAGTTATTTTGAATTCTCGGAATCATTGCAGGTTACGTTTTGAATGATCGGAAATTATTTGCGACACAATTTTAAATTATTTTACTCAAAAGTATCAGTGTTCACCATGAAGTTGTATATGACGGACCGATTTATGTCGTCTTGGATATTATACGATATTGAAGGAGATAATCGTGTCGGTGACCAGTGAGCCGTGAGATGCGTCTGGCAAGGAGACGGAGGCATTCCGACGCGATAGCTCATTAACCGGCGCGATGCTCTATTTAATTTCACCAACCGGGTTAAGACCGACGAACACATATATAGCTACCAATTGTTACCAGAATAATCTAGATATCAATATGTTTAAGCGTTTGGTATTTAATCTTTATAGATGGACATGTGGTTTTATGTTTTAAGACGGAAATACTTTCCAAGTAATCATTACATAACAAAAACATAAACCTTATTTGTAGTACTGTAGGATGTATTAAATTTTCCTGCACAAAACTACGTTCATTAAATAATTTGCACGCTTTTCACTCATTTACTCAATCTACCTCCGCTTTCTTATTGCGCATTTAATCAGAATAAGCTCGGATGGCGCTGTAATAGAAATGTGCGCAAAGGACTCGGGCTATTTGGATAAGCTGTTGGTTGCAAAGCGTAATGCCTTTACTAAAGAGCAGCAGCATAAAACAGATTGTGCAAAGCATCGGGTCAGAGAGGGGCCAAGATTCACTGCGCCAACACGGGGCCGCATTCACCCGAACAAAACTTGCCGCAAAATAAAATAACATCAAAACTCGACTCCGGTCACTGGTTCCCGTTCCAGAAATATCACAAACAATCATTTGCATGTAACAAGGTGTACGCTTGAATCCTATCTGATTCTGCCGCAGGAAATGAATAACACAAATCGAAGTGGGCTTGATAAGTTATTGATTGTTGTTTCTTGAATAGAGTCAAAATTGCCCGAAATAATTTCTGTTATCGTATTTTAGGTTCTGATTTTAGGCCTATTGACAGACATTAAATTAAATAACATTAGTTTAAACTACGCCCTGAAGAAATGGAAGTGAAGATGATATAATATCTATTCCTCGCTAAATATTTACGTAGTTAAATAATGAGTTAAGTTCATAATACTATCCCTTATCAAATATTTTGGACATTTCTAAAGCATAATCTCGGTCGCCGCTTATAAATTACTAGATAAAACGGCTGAGTCCAAACAAACCCTGTGGTTAAATACGCAATTATTTCATATTCCTTTGTCTAGCTGTAGTCAAAGAACAAAGCACTTAGGACCCAGGGATGATGAATGTGACAGATTACTAACAGGGTTCGGAACGATCCGTTAAGAAATTCTAACAACATTATTCGTTTCTCAAACAGTAATTTATTACAAACAAAACTAAAAGAAGAATAACACTCTTCAACTATACTTGATTAGATCTTTGTAAATTCATGTTATTAATATGGCGAAGTCTTCATCATGCGTGAATGAAATCTTGTCAGGGATCACGTAATATTATTAATTATGTTATGATTGCAAAGTGACGTAATATGATCAGATACGTCTTAAGTTAAATGTCAACCTTTCATTATAAAGGCACCATGTATGATAAAATGCCTTAATCTGACAGGAACCCTTCTTATGAAATTAATGTCTTGCAATATGTAAGATATCAAATTTGTCTATCATCTGCGATTAATCTTCAAGAAAATTACATTTATATATGTTTAAACCAAAACTATATTATAAAGTTAAACGATTGGGTAGTAAAATTCACTTTCAAAAACGAACACTCAATCCAAACCCAATTAATATAATGACTTTAGAAAATATAATACAAAATTTTAGATAATAATTTTACATGATACCCAGTATGACATATTATGAATATTTATAGACGATATCATAATTGGAATTTGTAATATACAATCGATCGTCGACAATATGTGTAATAAAAATACACGTCCTTTCATCAACTTAGTAGGCTCCCTTGGGACCCAAACCTAAAAGCAGCATAGCGCGCCTGCCTGTAACTACTTGATACGATAGGGTCGGTAAGTTGGTATGAATATTTTATTCATCCCTAATATTTTCTACGTTTATTTCAGTAATACAGTCATTTCTAAATATTAGAATTCAATTGTAACAAAGATGCAACATATATTTTATGTTATTAGTATTATTACTAAAATAATAAACTTAAGATTCCACGTAATTCAACGTAGCTCAGTAATTCGAAGTAGCTCAGTAATTCGACGTAGCTCAGTTGTTAATTCGACGAAGCTCAGTTGTAAATTCGACGTGGCTCAGTTGTTTGGGGCTTCGCTCTGTATCAGTGGATACAGGGCTTAAATCCCGCTTGAGCATGTACCAATGGAAATGAAGATTAATGAATTTCTATATATGCATTTTCGTAATAAAAACACATTTACGAAATGCATCGAATTATACATCGTGAGGAAACCTACCTGTTCGTCGAACGGGTAATAGTTAGTGTTTGTCAATGGCGACATGGGTTACCACCTGACACATTGAGTACTGACTATCTGGTCAACACGTGCGTTCGAGGTGACCTTAGAATTACTACCTTAGCAATTGCGGAGATGGAAACCTGAACCTATGACTACCCCGCAAAGGTTAATGGTCGTGAATGCGTTTGTCTTTTTGTTAAGATTCCATTATAGGTTTATATAATATAAAAAAATATATTGTTTTAAGGAAAAACTAAATATAATAAAACTTCTACATATAAGTTGTGACATTTCCTCCAAAATAAACAAAGTTTTATTAGAGTATTATTTTCCTTGTCCATCTGGACTATTACTCCAATAAAACTAAGGTGACTGAGATTTTAGGGTTGGACCGACAGAATAAAATAACATATACTAAGTATCCAAAATGTCCTTAGAACAAAAGTTTCTGAAGATATTGTTGTCGCAAGCAAAAATGTTAAAAAAAAAAGAATACTCGTACATTGGTCGAAAAAAATCCGAGGAAATTTCACCCTTATTTACTTCCATCTTAAATCCTTATTAGTTGCCTCTTAAAGAAAACCGCAAAGCAAAACAGCAATAACTCATTTTTAAGACTTAAATCTGTATCTTAAACATTCTGCTAAACGATACTTATAGATATATATGTCCTGGGACCTACCTAGGAATTAAATCCCGGTACGTCAATTTGTATACCAAAAGTTATCATGTAAAATTAAAATACAGGCAGAGTGCAAATGATGCTGAAATTTGACACAAAAGCTCAAATTAATCATAGTGTATTTGGTGAAAACACGTCATCATCAGTTTTCCATTATGCAGATTCATTTTGTACGTTAGTTTAGTTCAACTGTACAGGAATTACTGCAATCAAGCTTTGTGACCACTGAAATTATCAGAAAGGGTTTTTAGTGTAAAGTATACATGTGCATCTAGATTGCGTAAGTTTTATTTTAATTTTACCCGATCATAACTCGTACAATTGAAGTACTTAGTAGATTTAATACGTAAAGTAAATTTGGGGTTTTTTAAAGGTTCTTCGCTAACTTATATTCTTATAACGTCTTGAGGATGCAAGTTTGTTTTAATGCACATAAAGGTAACAATACACTATGCATGCAATGCTTTCTTCTTTTTATCGTTTGACAAACACAAACGCTCAATTCACATTCCAACTGAAAAATATTTGCATAGCTTTTTATAAAAGCTTAGTTTTGCATGCAGTGAATAAACATATAAATCAAAAATATTTTCAGACGGTTTGATATATCTCTAAGCCTAACCGAATTGGGAACATTCCGTTTAAATCGAATCAGGAATCCAGCTGATGAAATATTGCCACAGTTACGCAACCGTGGTTATAAAACGGCTGAACGTGCATCGAATAACATACCACTAGTTATCTTGAATCAAGTTAATGAACCACGACTCGTTTGTCACCGAATGAATTCATTAATCATTCTTTTATGTCCCTTCTCGTTCTTTTGTGGCTCATATTGTGAAGATAACAAAAGGTGATCTAGGCTCTCGCTTCGATTGAATTTCTAGTTTAGTTTCTTTAAATTGTAGCAGAATAAACATGAATAGCCACAAATACAAACATACAAATGCCCAACTCCATACTCAAACAAACTCTCTCTGTATAGACTAAACACAGAGACATAATACATCCCACGATTTTTTAAACATTATTATCGAGGCTAAGTAAATATACAATATTAAGTACTAGCTAATTCAATCTTCATCCTGAAATATTTTGCAAATAAACAATGTCATTGGCCGACTTAATCTTTTGATGTAAATCCTAAATAAAATGGAATAACAAAAAATTGTGCCAGAGTCAAGCTCGCAATTCCATATGTAATACTGCAAAGTGGTATATTATAGTGAAATCGGAACCACTTTTCACCAGATAGTGCGCACCCTACGTAACGTGACATATGATGTACCGTGTCAACGCGTACAGATAGCAAAAGCTTTTAAGTATTCACTGTTGGAAAGAATAGGATTTTACGAAACTGTTATTGTTTTAATATAATCATTACCAAATTCATATTCATCATAGATTCTAATAAATAATGTAAGGAAAGAATATCAATAAATAAAATAACATAAATACAAAAAGACCATTCATGACAAACGCAAACAGCGCATATGTCCTTAACATAGAGAAACAGTAAAGAAAATTACAGGAGGTCACATCGTTACTCCACCAGCTACAACGAAGATAATTGACTGAGCAAACGAAGCCTGCCTTTGTTACGAGCAAATAATATGCAGTCGCCGTAGTGCGCAGGCGCTGTCGTACCCCCTTCGCCTCCCAAGGGTCACCGATTGGAGGTGCATCGACGTAGACGAGAAGAACCTCGTGAAGGGCGGGCGGCTGAAGGACGACGCGGCTGCGATGCCAGTTCGTTACTGGAGTGATGAGTTAACTAAACTGTTGAATAATAGGCCGATTCTTAACAGGTACTAAGATGTAAGCAGTTGGTAATTGATTGGCGCAAAATGTTTGTACTAGTATTTTGCGTATTTTATTATTGGTATACGAAGCCTTAAAGTTATTGAAGGAACGCATCGAATATTTGCAAGAGCAAATGTAATGTTGAAACGGTCTAATAGTATGTATAAAGTTATTAGAAATCAATACCATCTGTACAGCAGCAGAACATTTGTATCTCACCAATTGATAAAAGTTAACTTATAAAAAGTTATTTTCAAAATCACTGAACACGCGAGTTCTACTTTTAAATTCATAGTCTGCTACGAGACACGCCGTTCGTAGCAGCAACGCTCGGCGCATAAATTACATCAGATTTAGTCTTACCCATGCATTGGAACGTACGTTATTCTTATCACTTTGTAAGATTTCTCACTTACATGTAGATTGCTTTTTTAATACGCTGATCAGGAAATCAGTTGCGTAATCTGAACAAGTCTTTAGTTATTTCTAACTTAACAAATGATTTCATTCGCAATTTGTGATGTTTAAACCTGTTTATATTATGCTGCTGATTTTAATTTAATAATATCTACTACATACAGACTATTTTATCTAACAATTATTTACACTAGGAAGTATTAAAAAATACATGAGCTACCAGTGAATAAAACTATAGTATAGCACAGGTACGTGAGAATATAAGATTCTGAATCGAACAGTATCTTTATATGTCAGAAGCCATAGCCATTGCATGAAAGTGGCAAGACTGTTGCAAATGGGGCACCAAAAGCGATAACCGTAAGTGGCTGTAACAGAAACGGACATATTCGTTGATAGTTCCATCTCGATAAAACCATCAAGCAAGGAGGCGATTCCTATCTACTCGAACATATATAACGAGGAATAAATTGGTAAACGCGCTATAGGATCTAAACCGATCGCGAGATAAGCTTTTCATTCCAACTTTCTCGTATCCGAAATTTGCGTTATACTACACGTGCATACACGTAAAGTGGGTTGACAAAGTTGTGGGATCAAAATAGCGTGTTACGTAAAGATTTAGTTTTTCGATTATCTATAATAGGTAGTTTCTAATCTTATTTAGATTAGAAAAACTAAAAATACTGGTTTTATATGTAACCGAGATAGAATTTCTGATAAAATAAATATCAAATTAATGTTTTAATTTTTGTTGGTCTTTTTATGTCTTTGTAAATAAAGTGAATTTTATTTCATTAATTTTTATTTATCGATTAAAAGTCCCAACCGAACTCGTAAAAGTTTATTTAAAAAATTATGCATTACCAATTCAACGTAAAAATTAAAAATATACGGATTTCATTCTCATTTCATGTCATAAGAGAGAGGGAGAGATTTCATGCTCATTCAATTCATTTATATTTACATTGAAAAAAGACTTAAGCGTTTTCTATTAAAGACGACAAAACGAATGCCTTACGATCCCAGCTCCGTTCAATTACAGATTTGTCCAAGGGATGTTGGTGAAATAGGTTTGCGTCGCGGGTATGACGTGAGGATAATTTATATTCCGTGAGGCCGCGAGTCGTAACACTGAGTGCCGGCACGAGGCATCAAACATTGTCGAAGTTAAGTCAATGTTTGAGTTTATTGCTCGTCGCGCAGAATGTTTTAG
The DNA here is from genome assembly GCA_030578115.1 of Leucoptera coffeella. Lineage (NCBI taxonomy): Eukaryota > Metazoa > Arthropoda > Insecta > Lepidoptera > Lyonetiidae > Leucoptera > Leucoptera coffeella. Next base: position 71,419 of record JAMBLF010000157.1, read on the forward strand.
CAGATAGCTTCATTGTGCCACGGGAATGGAACTTCTTTAAGCCCACTTGTTGCTTACAAAGTGCGGCAATAAAGGTAGGAAAGTTTGATCTCTATACTGTTACATAAGTTGTATGTCTATTAAATATTTATCGCGTGATTGATTTTAATGCGTTAAAGGATTTCTGCAGTTTATAAACTAAAAAGTTTTTTTTATGTTTTGGCTACGTTTCTTATTTTTCTTAGTTAAAATTGGCATGCATGTATTCTAAAATTAATGTTTGTACATTTTTGGATTTTTTACTTTACTTACTTTATACGATTTTGTGCTTTATACGATTAGTCTGTCGAGCATGGATTAAAAAGGGCGTATCGAATGGCTAATGTAATCCGTAGGCTTAACTAGCCGTTATCTGCAGAATTACTTAGAGTTTGTACGAATAAAATGAGTCGGGACGTGATGAAATACGTGACGTGCCTCAGGTCCCCAAGGACTGACGGCTTCCAAGATAATCAGAGCGAAATTGAACTCCGACCCTTTGTTTCTTGGACGCTGAAACATTGATCAAACTCCTCAATGTGTGTATGAACAGTTTTTTTTTGTATTTATAATAAAAAAGTTATGTAATAAAAAAAGATATAAGTATTTAAGTTCGTTTAGTTCTATGTACATCGTCTGGCTGTTGTCTATCTACAATGGTCTGCAATAACAGTTTTACATATTACGAGTACTATGCAAATCGAAGACAGGTTGGTATAGAGACGTGAATTGGTGATATCTATTACCTGTTCAATTGTTTATATAAAATGTTTTTATTATACTATGTGTACCTATTTATATTGTATCATATAGTTATATTATTCAGAATTATTACCAATGAAATTAACTCAAACTGTTGGTTAAGGTGAACTTACACGAAGGGTAAGCGTAGGATTTCAGGGTCTTTTCGCATAAATCAATCTTGTATTGTTATACAAAATTTTGGTACTTCGTCTTCTATCGTGTCAATAAATGTCTGCTTCCAAACCAAGTTTTCGATACGGCAGCGTGCACGACTGGGTTTCAATTGGAAATGTTAAAGTGTTTAACTCTGTTGAAAATGTACCTAACTTTATTTTCAAGGAAACCCTTCTTTAGGTGGCACACTTTATGAGACTCGTTAGAAGTGCCAATAACTGGTATATATGTCAACGTAATAAAAACATGGTTGAGATATCTTAGTTTACAAGCAGAGGCATATATGAAACCTACTATAGTAGTAGTACAATAGTAGTAATAGTATAACCAAATATATGTGAAAAGGAAATAACGACACTAAATAACAGAAAAACAATCTATAATAAAATTGCTTAACGGGCGCACGCTTTAATAAATCTATATGCGTAATAAATATTCATACCCGATCAATAAATCGCCGCAGCAACGAAATATAATGTCCTCAAATCGTTTCGAAGGGTTCTTATCCAAACAAGGAGATAACCAGAAAAAGGTATTACAATTTCGGCAACAAATTACGGGAAGAGGTGTATAAATCTGTCACAGACGTCCCACTAGCATCAAATAAATAAGAGCCGTATCCGAGAGCTATAATTAAAGAAAAAGGGCACGTCCACACTTGAGGAAGCTTCTGCCAAGCTATATGGCCTTTTGTGTAACTGTGCCTTCATTTTTCATTTACCACTCACATAGAGGGGTTTTGCTAGCAAAGGGGAAATTTTTATAACAGCCATAGTAACGTAGTATTACTCCAAACATTAGAAATATGGTTAATTAACAAATATATACTAATATTTGGGTTATTCTCGTGGTTCAGTTTGTAAGTAAAACCGATTGAAAGACTTATTGTAGAAAAAAAAGTAGGATAAAACTATTTGAAATTTACGTAATTGAAATTTCAATAGTAAATCTGGTTGAAATTCCATTTTCCCCTAACAAACAGGATTTGATTTCCTAAAAACTTAAACCTTATCATCTGAGCACCACATAATACTTGTTCAGTTCGGGTTTCCTGGTCAGCACAATTCCAGAATAACAGAGCTATTCTTCACGGTATCCATTTCATTAAACATTCCGAACTCCTAAATTTGATGACTAACTACTCTACTTACCGTCTAACAAACACTTTATTGACATAGTGCTGTTCACCAAGTTCACGAAACTTACCTGTGAACAAGCAAGGAACACGTTAGTACATGCAACGTTATTCAGTTGTACACGTTAAGCGTACTAAGTTATTTCCAAGTTGAGATTGAGGCTGCACCACCAATGAACGCTAACGAGTAGCGTTTGCACAAGTTCTTTGTTTGAGTTGCATGTGATTACATTGTGCGGAACTCCGTCTGATAAGATAATGAATTGCGGCGGAAGTAATTAATACACAGATTTTAGACTATGATCTCCGAACTTTATTGATGTTGACATCGTGTTTAAGCTTTGTTATGTTCAACGGTAAGGTTTTGTCGGTGACACATAATAATATGTACAAATACGTAGTCTACACTTGTCATGTTTTCGTTAAGGGAAGGATAGTGGGGGTTTATTGTACATATTTTAATACACATATATCTCTGATACTTTTTTTCATATAGCTAGTTACATTACCTCTAGAAAATTTGTTATCGTTTGCGGTGTATGGTATATCTATCGTAGGTGTATTATGAAGGTGAAAAGGAAATGTGATGTATAAATGTATCTGGTCAATCTTTAACTTTAACCTATTCCCTTAGGACTGAGTTAGAATTCAATATAGGTAAGTGGTTGATGCGTTTTCTATTGAAAGCAATTCAATAAGTTGGAAAATATTGGATTCACCGGCAGGAAAATGCTGAGCACGTTGCACTAGTTTGCGGTAGTTTTGTTTACGGAACAGACAATGCGAGCCTCATAACGATGCCATACTTGGATGCCTTCTTCATTCATGTAAGTGTAAACAGTCTGGAGAAAAATGTACTTATGAAGAAATGCTTTTGAAAATAGTATCTTTAATATTATTTGTATGGGTTCTACAATCGTCTCTAAACAGCAAGTATACGAATCCACATTTATAATACTCATTTTGTAACATAAAGCTGTGGTTTCATTTAAATTGTGACTGATTAAATTTGTGGGAACCTGGCCGCCATAATGAAACCCTCTTTTTACGAACCCCTTTCAGAATTATAAGTTCTAATTTGTGTCACAACATTTTGCTTTTTACGGCAAAAACTGCACAAGGTCGCCTCAACAAAAATAAATAATGCTGAGCACAGAATTTCAATTGCAAACCGTTTTAGCCCCGACGTGAATAGCATTACAACGAAATATTTACCAAAGGGCTCACGGTCCGAAAAGTGAAGGTCGCATAAATAAACCCAACATATTTTAGGGACCCCTAGAAAAAGCTGAGACGTCTACAAATAGCAGGGAGGTTTGTTACGCACTGGGTAATGGATTCGAATCTTTTTCAGTAATATGTCAAAAGAAGTGCCTACCTGGATTTAGCGGTATATATCTACCTATACATACAAATATTTTTAATTGTAGATATGTACCGATAGCCTTGTAAATTTACGTATTAACCTAGCAAAACTTCACTAACGAATATAAAAGACGAAATGTTTGTTGTAGGTATATTGTGTTTTAAAGTTATCGGTATAAAAGGGTAACATAAAATTGGTTTCACTAGTTTTCGGCACTTTTATTGTTTACCGTTTGTTACATGTACGTCAGTCATAATAACTGACATGTTCTTGCGTGTTATTTGTTTATGCTTCAATCGCTTAAAATTTAATCCCAATATTTTCTAATGTAAATCTGCTAGAAGGATGTGAGTTATTTTATTCCATATCATACTTAATGTGTTCATGTTTGCCATGAAACCGCTATGAATCATACAAATGTGAAGCTGACAAAAACTTCTTAGGCATTATAGTTTCTTTTAGGGAAAAAATGTGCTGATAAAAGAGATTTATAGCTGAACAAAATAAATATGTTTCGAAATATTCAGACATTCGCGAATAATCTGAGAATGGATAGGTACATGTGACAATATATTAGGCAGAAAAACTCGGCACGAAATATGTTTCTATTTGGGGTTCAAATCGAACGAAAAATGAAAATAAGATGGCGGCGGAAGCTGAATATGATTTAGTTTTTAGCCCTTCATTCGTATAGTTTTCCTCAATTTATGCGTAAACACCCGTATAAAAATGACTTATACAATTTTCATTTATTATGATACGCCCTTTTCCTCGTTTTATAAAGCTTTATTATATAGAAAAAGAAATGTAACTCTAAATATCAAGCAACTCTTCTTCACGTAACATCAAATTAGCTGGAATTAAAAGTTACTTCATCATAATTAATCATTTAAACACACGCTTACTTTACAGAGTTAAAAACGTTCTATTCAAATAATCATAGACCGTGGACCTTTCACGTTCCTACTTCAGGGAAATACCCTCCGAAATATTCCAATATATTGTCAAAAGTTTCCAAGGTAATTGGAACCACGTATATAATTTATTTGAACTGACAGCCTGTATAAAGGGTATTTTTGTCTCGTGTTTATACCTTGTTATTGCTTTTTACTGCTATGATAGAAACAAGGGATAGTACAGATATTCAATACGATTCAATAAATATGTACAAAATATATAGACTAAAACATTTTTATAATTGTTATTTGATTTATTTTTTACTTAAACGAGGAATTTTTGATTTGTAACATTAGCATTAAATTTTTTTTGTAACATTAGGCGTATGTGAATGAACTTATTATATTGTAATGAGATTTATCTATCTCATAAAACAAGTTTTCATTATGAAAAATCTAAAAAGGTAAAAATTATTTTAATTCCATTCCCTATCTTGGTTTTAAAATTAAATCACGTAGAAGAAATATCTACTATATATTTAAAATCTCGGTTAAATTTACTTCTCTATAAGAGCGTAAACTTAGATGGAAAAACCTTGTGATTTGTTTGACTATCAATTTCCTCCGTTTGAGGATCAATACTTGAGCGATCAACCGTGACACAGTTTAAGATGCGTTTGTGGAAAACTTCGTCCAAGATTACGACATTTTATAAATAGAACCCAGAACTTCCGACTCCGTGGTTCTCTGAAATCAATGTCATTTAACAGCTTAAGTAAATTTTCGTAATTTGAGACTTCTTTTTTATTTATGTTCTTAAGTAAAATTTATATTCAGTATTTATTATTTTTAATCTTGTGAATGATAAGCATGAAATGATAATGAAATCGAAAATGAACTTTCAGCTTCTTTACAGATTGGATAAAAAATTAAGATGTATTATGTAATAATCTTGCCTTCTATTTAGGTTTATGTATTTATTAATTTATTATTTTAATTATAAACATAGTCTAATCCATATCCATTTTTCTTCAAACATTTTAATTACATTATATGAATAATGATAAAGCCAATATTCACTTGATCTTCTTCCTCCTCGTGAATTCCAATCGTATGTCAGAATTAACTAGATTCATTTACTCAATGAATTAAAGCGCAAACAAAGTTCAAGAAGGAGCATTCATCTGCATTAGTCTACGGCATTACATAAAAACACTCTCGGACGACACCTAACGCGGGACTCATTGTTAAGTTGTTATGAAACGTCAACATTGTTTTGCAGAACAAAAACAACTTTTAATTGGATGGTTATACTCTTAATATTGTTGAGGCGATCCACCGTCTTGGAAGTTTTAAGTGGATGTAATGAGTTTAAGATCCGCGAGGAATGCTAAGGAGGTTGAATTAAAAATGAAATTTTACCGCCCTACCATAACCATGTTGCAAAATCAATTAGAAACAATTCTTTTTGCGTATAATGGAAAAACTTTATATTCATTCCTAGTTACTTCAAAATTCAATGACCCCTTAAGATAAGTAATTGTACTCTCTAGATCTATTTATTTCAATTTAAATTACAATTTTATTATTGTATAAATGATATTGGTTTTATATAATTTAACGAACTATAACGTCCTATTGTTGTAACATGTACCTGAAAAAGCTGGTTCGAATAGTCAAATTCTGTCAATGTGATACATATAATGTTATGCCGATATTCTAAGAAGATTATGAGGCACTTGAATGAGATAGGGATTCGTAATCTTTGCCTACCCCTCTAGAGGGGATCAGGTGTGATGTGTATGTATGTAGATTGAGAATATATGTAAAATATGATTAAGAATGTGAATGAAATTAGTAAATGGTGTTGGTATACATTTAGAATAAAATTAGACTAAAGTTACGTGACGTTAGCTGACCCTTTATTTAATATTTCAGGCTGGAATCGGGCTTAGACCAGTTTTTAGGCAAAGGGTTCCATCGACAAGAATAGAAATTTCGTAAAATGAACATATTTTCATTTCGTAATATCCTTATATTACTACTATACTATACTTATATACTTTTCATAGCTTTTTGCTTTAAAAATGTTTGTAATTAATTACATTGTACATACATACATACATACACATCACGCCTGATTCCCTGTAGAGGGGTAGGCAGAGATCACGGATCCCCATTTGTCCCGTGATAGTTAATTACATTGTATACCATTTATATTAAAAACTTGCAAGTATTTGTATCTGTAGTGCTATTCACAAATAATACACAAGAGTATATCAATCCATTGTTGAACTTATGCTTCCCCCATAAAAGTTCTATTGTAATTGGTTGAACGAGCTTAACTTAGTAATATCGCCAATATTAATTCAGGTAATGTTTTTATTAACATATTTATACCGGCACATCATTATACGGAAACATTCACATCCAATCCCATTTGGGATGGAGTGAACCTTGGACATATGAAATCGAGTAGTATGGAGGCCCTCACCAAATAAATGTACTAAGAACATTGGATAAAGGTTGCTAGCCATTCATCCAAAATATTCCATGGAACCCAGACCCTTAGTCACCTTCTACGACATACTCGAATAGCAGATACTGAGTATTTTATTGACGTACATGACTATTACGGGATATTAAAACTTTTGATAGTAAGCATGATTCTCCATAATCAAATCCCAAAACAAAATTAGCAAGATCGATATGTTTTTAAACTAATGAGATTCCATTGATTAAAATGAGTTACACATTTGTGTGAAAATGTATGAATTGTATGTGCTATTTAATGGGTGAATTCTATACCTGATTAATATAAGTGACATCTGTATTAATGTGATAATTGTATACAATGTTATTTTGCTTCATATAAAATTTAATTCATAATTGAATCATGTGCATATGTCTGGTGTTGTTTTCTACAAATTAGGTATAATATTTACCTTATCCCTTATCCTTCTTTAGATTCGCTAGCACTCATAGTCATTGTTTATATCTTATTACGATTTCGATTTACAAATGTATACACAACAAATATAAATAGGTATCTATTAAAGCTACTTTGGAATGATAAAAATAGTCAACAGTTACTACAAACTTTTCTATGAGAATTCTTCTAACATCAATTGCTTAACAAGGACGAGATATCACAGGCGGATAAAGCGATTCAAAGGCAGGAACTACGGAAATAACAATTATTGTACTATAAAGCTACTCTAAACATTACGTTATCATTTGTGCCCTAAAATTGACTTAGTCCAGCACACCTAACAATTCCTCACAATGAAAACAACTATTTAAAAGTATTGATGATATAAAGTCCAGTCTTTTTAAGTTTTTTAATTAAGTAAGTTCTATGCAAACGTCCTTTGTCCGTGCACCTGACAGTTTAAGCTTTGCATTGACACAAACCAAACAGCTCTTGTCGTAAACGGTAGAGGTTTTTCCTGACATTCACTTTAGTCTCGCGCCGAAGCGGCTCACTGGGTAAACAGTTCAATTTTTAGCTGGAATATCAACTAATTGTAAGTTAACCTCAAAACAAAACTAAGCTGGTTGGTGTTTGGACTGGGAGCGCTTTGGCGCAGGCTAGCGAGTGGTGACCTCGCCCACTGCGCAGACTCGGCCGAAACGCAGCCCGAAGTTGTCAGCTTGCCATGGCTTCCATATAAAAGTACCTCCATTACTCTCTTTCCTGTTCGATAAGCATTTGTTTCGTGTAACTCTATCCGAAGGCGAAGCATTAGCATAAACCTATATTCTGTGCTATAAATAGCTCAAACACATCTTTTTTGTACTACGAAGTTGAACAGGATATTGTTAGAAGTTGTTAGCAGGGTATTGATATAGGTCATGGCCTAATTCCTGCCATCTACGTAACGTTCATATGTACGTATATTCGTACGTACGTAACACTGTACATCGTTGTTTAGTTTGTTGATAGATATTCAATATTAACAGAAGCTATTTCATTTCGATCGATCCGTGAAGAGATGGGTTTCTTTTTACCCTAGTTCTGACGCTACAAACTTTTTCTGAAATTATTTAACCGTGTGTAGTATGTACTTTACGGTGCGTTTGTTTTCCTGGAAGGGTTAGCCAAAGAATACGGAAAGTCATTTCTCCTAATCTTTTTTATACCACTTTGACCCCATTACCATCCATCTACACACACACTCTCATACACACTTGGTGACTATAGGTTACTTCATGGAAACAATGTCGAAGAGTGTAGTAAAATTCAAAGAATGTGATTTCGTGTCGTAAAAGTCAATGCGTTTAATTAAAATGGATCCCATAAACAAAAATTCCTAATTCACGTCGACTTTCACTGTCGCTGTCGCTGCCTGATTATTGTACGTATATGTGTGTACATTGATGTAGGAGCATTGATATCATATTCCTCATTAGTGTAGGTATTTACAGTTTCGTAATAAGTATACTCGCACAGATATAGGTTAGTCAGACTCATCAACAGTCACGATAAGACGGACTTATAAAATGTATGTTAGATAAGGTTTTAACATAAAACACATTACAGACTCGTACGGGGTTTCAATTAAATTGAAATGCTTGCTGTCCGATACATAGATATTTATATAGATAGAGGTTACTAACTAAATACGCATTATAAAGCAGTATTTTACTGTCACAAATATCCCAAGTTTTTTGTTCTCGTGTAACAATATAAATGTATTTAGAATGTTACTTTCCACATCTTGCAGGCGTTAATAGACGTCAGCTTATATGTAAAGCTTACCTCACTAGACGTCAGGTACATCCTGGAGTCGGTGCTGTCCAGCGAAGGTTGCTGCACGATGCCATATCTGGTGGATTCGCGGTCACTCGTATACTCCGAGCGTACGCTGTCTTGCCGATCGAACACGCCTCTGTGGAAGATTAAGTACACTGATATGTAGTTTAATAAATATGTATATAAAGAAGAGATGAGGGAATATAACGTGGACATGTATGGTTATGTGTATTATTAATGCCGACTGAACAATTGTTCCATACTGGTTATTTGGTAAAAGGTTACCAAGGGACTTTTTCGTGATGCAGGTATGCATTAAAGTCTTTGACTATCCTGGAAGTACGAATTTATTTGTTGTAGTATGGTGGTAGTATTTTATAATTTTCATTCCTCTTAAGTATCGGTATTGGAACGACAAACTGAATACTCCGAACAAGTCGTTGATGTCACACAATATTCTCTATCATTATTGAAATAGTTTTGAAATCGTGCACCGCCACATAATATGCAAACAACGCGATTCATATTAAAATGTTGTTAGAACTTGAACCGCTTTAACCATTTGTTAGTCAATTAATATGACATTCTGGTGTCATGATCAGAAAAATAAACAATGGACAATATTATATTATTTTGTAAAATAATTATATAATACTTCTTATTAAATTGAGTACTGGGATATACTACTATGGTCATCTAGACACAATAGCCATTTCTCTTACAAGGCAACGCACTAAATTGGATTCTCCGTGTATTTACTTCCTGTCACTCGAGCCAATTTATCATGGGATGTTGGATTATACTACAATACTAGTTTGGCTGTTTACTAAGTTAGTTGCTATGCTGTGGTACGTTGATGTTACCGATAAACCTAATAACTAAATAGACGTTTCGAAAAAAGTGACAAAATCCCAAGTTAGTCAAGCTACATTACCACACTACTACATATTATTATCTGTTACTGACTAGTTAACATAACCTACGCAAACTTTCACTGAACTTCGAAAAAGCTAACTCTTCTGCTTAACTAAGATAACGTTCGTGTCTGTCTGAATTATATTTTTCTCTTCCAAGTTATGCAAAAGTTCCCCCTCCCCTATTTAATCCCATATTATAAAACTAAATCACCCACCTCTGTTCGAAGCTATCTCCCCGATTAGTCCTGTAGCCGGAGTCATTAAGGCTGCTCTCATTACGGAGGCTGGGCAAGGAGTCCCAGGGGGAGCGCCGGGAGCCCGGGGGCTGTGCCCCTCGCCAGCCGTCCGAGTGGCGGTACCACGCCTGCCGCGCTGTTTCTCCGATGCAGGACGCACAGCGGGAGGCACTCACGAAGCTGTCGCGGGAAAAAGTTATATATAGTATAAAGCTAAGACATAATCGGCTGAGAACTTAATCATAATTATTATAACTGTAGATAAGTTTCTGTCTCATCTGCTATGCACTTCGCTTATTTATTAGCTATTGCTTTATTGGTTACTTTCTTCCTGTTTATTAATGTTATCGTCTATTTTCGTTAATAAGTAATCAGAACATTAGTAGATGTTCAAAGAAATATAAGTACGAGTATATTCCAGACGCAATTAAAATGTTTATTGTATTTATTATCTTTCATATTCATAGCGCCATGTTGCCTTAGAGTAGGCCTACTGCTGTATTATTGCACATTGTGCAGAGCCACAGTGTTTCATTAATTTGTGACAAGTAGTCAGATCATGCCGCTTAGTGTCAGTCCGCATGGTCCTCTATTCCATTAGCAATATTGACAATAGAATTTCTGCGCTAACACTGAGTATTGGGCATACGAATGTTATACAGAATCGGAATCTATTTTCGTCTGTTATCCAATCCAATGATATGTGAGAGCTTTGATGAGTTAAAACCAATTCCAGGATCAAACTTGAAATAGTTTTACATGTTAAAATTGAGAATAGCTTTGTGCTCACTTTTTTTTATGTAAATACTTATATTTTCACAGTAGGTATATAAATGTTACATATTTTATCATGAATAAGATTTATTAAATTGCCTCGCTTAAACATTTACCAAATAAACCAAGTAAACGTTGAAATAATAGAATCTGCGGAACGAAATTTTGAATTCAAATAAATTGTAACACCAACAAAGACAAATTGACAGTCGGATCGGGTTAGCCAGTCATTTTCCCCACGGGTCTCTGAATATTTAATAAGATTGCATGGTTGGCCAGATTTCGATTTTCAATTTGAAAAGCTCACATTATCTTACGCTTATGTAAATATGTCCAAAGCAAATTTGAATTCAGTAATGAAGGTTGAACGGTGAAAATTCAAGTGGTTTGATAAATCTATCTTAAAAACACATTATTTTTATTCTGATTGAAGGCCAAGTGTCAGAACCCGCATGAAGAATATTAATAATCTTAATATATACATCTTTCATAAGAGACTATCCTTACTTACTACACTTAAGTTACATTAATTACATTGTATAATTGTGTTGACTTTTACACTGTAATAATTATATGTATTCATACAATTGACACATATTCTCCTAAGTCCGATTCATGGAAAACTAGTTTCGATTGTTAATTGCGCGAAATACAGCACGCTTTCAATACTGTAAACAATGAGCTTCCCAAAATATTTGGGAGGTATCAATTTAAAACCATTAATCAATTTGCGGTGTCACAAAGCGGTACACATACCTTGATTGATGATCGCTCAAATAGCCTTGGTCGCGGTCCCTGATGCGTTCCCTGGTAAAATAAATCAATTGATTAGTCAAAGTTTGCCACACAAATTCGGGATTGCGGGATAAAACAATACAAAAGGTATAAAAGTTATCGCATTACGGCAATACTATTTTATATTCACAATATTAATTAATGATTAAGGGGGAAATTAAAAACAATTAGTTGTAATATTCTACAAAATAGTTATTCGAGTGTGTATTTCAATTATCCGTCATTCATTGTAGTATATAGGTTACGTTACACTAAATCTATATAATACAGTTCAATTAACATGTCCTTCATAAATATATCGTTGTTGCAATGTTGTTGGCAATAATTAGTTATGGGCTTAGTTTATCCTTATATTGCCTGAATAAAGGTCAGGATATTGGTCAGGTATGAGCAATATATTTGATGTAGGCCATTAATATCGTACCTGGTATTGTGGTCGCTCATGTAGCCTTTATCTCGCTCACGTTCTCTCTCCCGAATCAATTCATTTCGGTCACTGTGGAAGATTAAAAATCGGATCTCATGATTCATGTTTACGATGTTAGGCATTGTTAGGGTAACGATAAATCGTGATTGACTGTTTAATTCGTCATTTTTATCAGGTAAACGGATTGAGTTACGTAATCAATAGATCATACACATATATACAATGTTTCTAATAAGCATAATTGTAGAAAATGTGTACAGTAGAATAAATTATAAAACCTTTCTTCACGTTTAGTCAATTGTCAAGATCAACATTCTTAAAATACAGGAATATAGCAGAGGCATGGAACCGGGCGAAAAAATAAAAAAAAACAATTAGATGCCTCTAACAACAGCCGGCGTGTGCATAATGCATTTAAGTTACACAATAATATTAAAACCAGAGGTAATATAACTAAGGTGACATCACTTTTTAACTTTAAGTACATAAAATAAGAAATTTGAAAGTTATTAAGTAATTTTAACAACAATATTTAATAGATTTTGTCGAACATGATTGAATACCTCCGATTACTTATTAGGAGCTAAGATCAAAAAGATATTTTATCTACTATATAACTCTTTACTCAATACTTGTATTTCTCTAACAGCATTCGATCGATAAATTTGTGAACCGTACTAAATAACTCAATAATAAAAGGGAGTGAATTCAATTTGCCGAGGATAAGATGCCTACCTTCTGGAACCTTAAATAATGGTGGACTTAAAATAGAACGACTCAGAGCCAATCAAGTGATAAAACGATCTGCAACATCTAAGTAGAATGTCGCACGAAACATTTCCTGTTTATGCTTACTTGCCTCTGATTGTAACAGATTTCATTTATTAGGTGAAAATTATTTCTATATTTTAAAGAGAAAATGGCAAGAAGAGTCCAATGGTAGACTGAAATAGGCTAATGATTTAGTATTGTTTTGTACTTAAAACGTACTTACTTAAAGTTAAACGTAAACTTTAATCATCGATAATCTCCAGAGCTATGAATAACATTATCATTTTTGAATTTTTTATTCAACCCAAAAAATAATTAAATTATAGATATTGCGTTTGTCTCGAACATATAGAGAATGCCAATTCGGCGGCCCTCTACCCGACTCATTGTCAGAGGCATTACCAAGGTCTAAAATGAATGAAACCAATTGGATAATAGGCTAGCAACCTAGTATGACCAACACGGTATTACATCACTGACAGATGTACTGTAGATAGTAGAACTCTCACAGGTCCTATTTATTTTAACCGAAATAGAATATGTTTCAAATCTACATCGTTTAAATTATCACTATAATATAACATTCATATGAACATTTATTCAAACCTATACTTCCCAAACAGTGTAGATAGAGACTATCGATCGCCACCTTCAACGAATATTAATTTAATTTAATATACTGATTAAAATAATAAGACGAGGTTTACCTGTAATATCCATCGCATTCAGTCCTCATGTTGTGCTGACATTCAACGCCAAGACGATGAGGCAGTGGAAGAGTGGAAGAGCGACTTCCACCGCCGGAACATTGAGATGGAGGCCCTGGAGACAATTGAGACATTAGTTAAGTTTCCTTATACTCATACGAGTTTATGACGAAAATGATTCCTGGCTTAGGTTGGATAATATCTTGCAACTCAACATTCGTATCGCGTCATTAGATTAGTAAGTAAATTGATATGACATATAAATAGAAGTTAAATGAAATGTGAGGGAAAACATCGTGAGGAAACCTGCCTATCCCTCAGGATAGGTAATAGTTAGTGCCTATATACGGCGATACGGTTCACTACCTATCACGTTGGGTGCTGTCTATCTAGTGATACGCGGGCTTCGAATGACCCATACCTAACATGCCTTCGAAATTTCGGAGATGGGCATTCAAGCCTCTGACTACCCCGCCATAATAAAAAAGGGAGTGTGGAGACACAAGTCGTGAAGCGTATGTTTATGTTTATGTTTTTTAAATGAAATGTGCTTTTCTCATGCATTTTATTGTTTTATTTTTTTGTATTGTAATGTAATATAAAATATAAGTATGAAGTACGTGAATAACAAGTGAACAGAACTAATCATCAAAAGACACAGCCCAATTTCAGAAATATTCTAGGAATTATGATGACGAGTTAAAATAGCCCGCTCGTTGATAGTCAATTTGAAGAAAAGGTATTTATTTTCACATGTTTTATTAATAAAGAAGATATTACAGACGTTGTCATTTATATATTATCAATTCGTACGCTTTAAATTAAGCTTTCAAGATACTGATGTTATGTATGATACTGTATAAACCTAACAGACTATCTGTTGAAACTTGGGTTTTAGATGTCTTACTGGTGTATTAATGCAACGAGTTATTGTGAGTAATTCAGATACAGGTATATTGCTACGGAATGTTTATGGATAACGCAATTGAAAGAACTTTTATAAAAATTGGTTTAACATAGTACGCAATATACTCACTTCTTCTTAACGGATAAGGACTTCGTTGATTAGAAGGCGGAATGTTTTCGTTGTATTCAGCTAAAACAAAGATAAAAGAAATAAACAATATTTTGATACTTAACACGTTATAATGATGATGTTACTAGCGCTTACAAACAGCACACAAAAGCAACGTATATACAAATGAGCAATGGAGAGTTAGCAAAGACCAGGAGAAAAATTTTGAAAATATGTCATGTTGCTATTATTATTATGCTCTTATACATATTTGCTGGCTTTTTATTAGAAAATTAGCACATTTAACTTATCATTTTATGCAATATTTTTCAAGGAATATTTACTATCCGAATTAGTAATTTTCTTTTCAGTGTGTTGCAAGTTAATACCAATTGAAGACGTTGTTAGATAATATATTTAATTTGAAAAGCTACGTCATGCTACGATTACTTGTAGTATGGAAATTAATGTTTATACTGTGAAAACTGCGTTAATGTACTGAGACTATGCACTCAATCTAAAATGAGATGAACTTTCTAAAATCATGGATCATGTCTCTAGTTTGAAAACGTTAACACATACAGCAAGGAAGAGTTAGGTAACAACAGATCTGACCACAAATATCGCAACAACACAGCTTCACAGTAATTAGTAATAATAAGGTCTCGTACCAAGGTTCGTTCGTTGTGTGTCTGTATTCTCTATCCAGTCTTTTTGTTGTGTGCTTATCCGGTCCGCTCTTCTATCAAGTGGGGTATTGTGTTGTGAACGAATGATCTTACCCAAGTCTTCCATGCTTTTCTTGAGCATAGCTTCGAAGGTATGAACACTGTAGTTCTCAGCATCCATACCTTTGGCTAACGTGTTGCGCAGATGCATCTCGTACTCCAAAAGGAGCCGGGACGTGGGGGATCCCGGCGCCGGAGTAGCCGTGCTTTGCGAGGGCTGTCGCGAGATGCACGGAGGTTTCTACAAATAAGGAAATTTGTTAGTTTTTACTTAAGTCTACTTGTCACGCATGATAAACATCACATAACCCGATCAGATCAGTTAAAGAAAGACGTTGAAATATATGTATTAACAAGCTGTTTTTAAAAACATTTAGCTTATGTAAGTGTATATTTCAGTCATGAATGAATTTTTTTGTGTTTATTACGTTTTTTGTATAGGCACTGACTGCACTGCATCAAAAAAGAGATGCTAAATTCTAAATTAAATAGAGTTAACCTTAAGCTCATTTGTCATTGATAAAAGCAGGATATTAATTAACCTTATCTCGCTTAATATTATTTTCATTTCTTTCTCCATTCTTTCAATGTCCGCCCTACTCCTTCATATACACAATTTACATGAAAAAAAAAACGATACTTGACTACACCTCAAGTGATAATGGTAGATGAAATAAAACTATATCTTACCCCATGGTGATGCTGACGTAGCTCATTGCGACGTTGACAAGCCTCTTGATCCGAATTCCCGTTAGATGACGAAGGCGTGGTTGCATAGCATTGGTTGTCGAAGATGACGTTGTCTGACGGAGGCGACATGTCTCGGTCTCCGCCCCCCAGCTCTAGGTATAAGCCTCGTCCGGGATAACCAGTTGGTGGGGGACCTCCTAGAGAAGGTCCACGGCTGGAATAGAGAAAAATATGGTATAGTACTGAAAAGAATTTGTCTGTTTAACTATTCGAGTATGTATGACCTTAAATAAAG
This sequence comes from Leucoptera coffeella, assembly GCA_030578115.1. Lineage (NCBI taxonomy): Eukaryota > Metazoa > Arthropoda > Insecta > Lepidoptera > Lyonetiidae > Leucoptera > Leucoptera coffeella. The sequence continues at coordinate 87,863 of JAMBLF010000157.1, forward strand.
AATAAGAAGCAAGAAAGAAAACTTTACAATGCTGTGATACAAAAGAATTTTATAGAACTCTTTGATATACGCTGTGTATATTAAAGAAAGATACCTAGTATGAAATGGGCTAAGATATTGTATGTTTCATTTAGAGAATATATGTTAACCGCTTATACAACACATTTTTTGTTTTTATTTTATGCATAATTTATCTGATCTGATTATTATCTGGCATTCCATAATGGTACTACAAATTTTAATATGCCAAACTAATACAGAGTTCTCGTAAATTCAGAAATTTGTTTTCCCAACTGATGTATTTAAATACCACTATGTATACAAAAGAAAACCTTATTAAAACCTACTTTACATAAGCCTATTTACCTCATAGACAGTCTCTGCGAGCTCTGACGGCTGCCCAAAGTATGGGTGTGATGCGGGGGCAAAGGATGTACGTGCCGCTGCCCATATATGGCGCAAGTAGGCTGGCAAGGCCCCATGACTCCGTATCTTCGCCGCCCCATTTCGGGAGATGTCACCGGACTATCGTGAGAAGGCATGGGTTTAAGCATTCTCTTCAGTGTTGTAGGATCTGTAATATGAAAATAGAATCGGTTTTAATACATTTCTAATAAACAGTAAATTAGAATTAGTCAAGTAATTCAAAAGAATAAAAAGGTCACAACTAGAGAACACTCCAAATTAAAAAGATTAAAAGAGAAAATAATAACTAATTTCCTTGTGATAATATCCCTTAATGTAAAAGGAAAACAAACGAGAATACATTGTTTTTGCATCTATCGGGACCGAAACCCGGATCTACATATTTTTTAAAACCTTTGTTGACCTTCAGTTAAGTTACAAAATGCATTCGTGAAAGTTCTTTACCTTTTAAATAATATTGAGGTCGTACAGAATCATTTCTGTTGCTTTAAAATTTATACAGTGCTCGGAATTGAATAATAAACTTACCCATATTCATATCTTCAGTGCTCTTGGATTTAGATCGACGCGAGCCTGAAGTGTTACTGTTGAGCATGTAATGATGCATACGCATGTCTGATTCCCGAGACTGAAAATAATAATTGCCACAGTTATGATAAATCGCTTACTAAATAATTGCAGATAATAATTGGTCAAGTGCAAATACTGGGTGATGGGCTAGCAATCTGTCAACAACATTCTATACCAATATGTGATTAACCCTGATGATTTTGCTTGAAGTAAGCGAGGCGATATTGTATCAACCGAATAGTCAAAAGGTATCGAAGAACGTAGTAGCGTGATAAATTTAAAACTACGTGGTATATTTTGTACATGTTTATTTATTGTTTGGGTTTTGTGTTATTATTTACTTAACCTACGCATCGTGGTTACTCTTGCAGTTATCCGTAGTGAAATTTCGCTTGTGAAACATTGCCTATACTCGTATGCAGTACAAATTAATAGCTCCTGTACAAAAGTAAATAAATAAAGTTTTGAGTGCTTTTAAATATTATTTTAGTCTTACCGAATCATTTCCATCTCCATAATCGATACTCTTTGGCATATGTTGCAGATGGTCCTTCCTGGATGGTCCAGAAGCCTTGTTAATTTTCGTATCCTCAAATCGTAGGGAACCGCCCACTTGTACTCCCTCTGATTTGAGATCTTGATCGTTGGTACCTCCGCCACCGTTCATCTCTTCGATAGTCTGTAAGTAACAAATGAAGTATTCAAGTGCTTGTATAATAAAATAAACGTAGGTGACAGGTTGTGAGATAAAACCTTTAAACCGAGGGTTCTGAGTTCCATCTTCACCTGGAGAATGTATCAACTACCCTCTGACAAGAGCTTCAGATCATAAAAAGAGTTCCTACCCTATAACCAAAACCTGTGTACTTTTGAACCAACTGTACAATGGTTAAGTATGAGTTAGAGTACCCGCCACATACGGTGGCAGTAGCCAAACTTGGAACTAAATTTGACGTTTCCGCCATTGCGTGTTATTTTGTATGAAAAGTAAATTTAGTATTACCAGCGTTGTGTTTTTTGCCCACTCTTTGTAATTTTTATGTTTGTTAAGGGTGATTATAATAAATTGATTTCCGGAGTTTCTTGTTAGTTCTTCTCCAAGCTAGGGTCTCCGCTGATCTAACCTCGGTAAAAAATATGTAAAGACAATGCTCAGTGCCATGTTTGAAATAATAGTTTTAAGAGATTCGCGATTTATACTCATGATATAAGATATAAGGGTGTGTATAAGATTGATTGCAGCTGTGGGAAATCCTATGTCGAACAGACTAAACGGTCTATTGCGGACAGAGTGAAGGAACACATAATATATGTAATATATAATAAGAAGGATAAGTCCCGTTAATTATTAATCATGTTTGAAATAGTATAATAAACATATTTTGACTTTGATATATTAATTTGTTTTATTTGAGTTTATAGCTCTGCAACCAAAGATCGTTACAAATGAAACCTATAATGTTTCGAGCCGTATGGCACAGTGAGTGCTAGTTTTGGCGTGTTTACTGGTAACACTGAATTACGCGACTGTGGCGACGCCTCCAACTGCCACCGTATGTGGCGCGATCTCTAACCAACATATTATTATTATGAGATAAGAAAAATCCGTCATTATGACATTACATAGTTATTATACGCTTGAACGGGTATCTGAGGCAAGGAATTTAGGCGTGCTGTTCGATGAGCGGCTGCGTTTTGAGTCGCATATAGTAGGGACGATATCGTGCTGTTTCTATCGTTTGAAGCTCTTATACTCTGTGCGTGATATGCTCTCCGTGAGTTCCCGGGTGGCCCTCTGCGAGGCACTCGTGCTATCTAAGCTCAACTACAGCGACGTGGTCTACGGGCCTCGTATCACTGCCGATACTGCGAGGGCTGTGCAGAGAGTGCAGAACGCTTGTTGCAGATATTGCTTCAACGTGCCGCGTCGAGCTCACGTAACGCCTTTTTTGAATGAAGCAAATATGCTAAGGATGGAGTCCCGACGACGGCTGCATCTTGCCTGTCTGGTATTCGATATTGTGAAGTACCGGGAGCCGCCTTACCTGTTCGAAAGGCTCAAGTTCGCACGAAGCGGTCGCACCTGTGCACAGAGAGTGGCGAGGGCTCCTCTTGAACTGCACAAACATCACACAGCGGCTTTCGAGGGTGGTTTTCACTATGCAGCGACCAAATGTTGGAATAATATCCCGCCCCCCCTACGACAGTTACAAAATAAACTCACCTTTAAACTGAAATTTCAAAATATTCTGTTGATGAAACAACAAGGATTGCCGTAGTGAAAGTCACCCTCGCCTCTAACGCCTCTAACACTACTACTACACTCTAACACTACTACTCTATTTATGTACTTATTTCATGTAATATTCACACTTCTCACTTATTCACTCTTATACACATTTTAATATTTCGCTTTTATTTTCATTATCGCAAGTATGTTTATTTTACGTAAAATTATAAATCTACCCTCTGTGGGCTGCCAGCTGAAAATCGGCGGCTCTGTGGAGCCTTAAGCGCTCTATAGACAACCGCCGAGCTGGACTCCTTTTGAGATTACCACAACTAGCTGTGTAATACCATATTTTAAATGTATTTTAATTGAATGAAATGTAATTTTATGTGTTGTGTGTTATGTAATCTAATTATTGTCTTTGAATTTTATTGTAAATGTTGAATATTGTATGTAATAATTGATGTGGTTGTCTCAATAAAGATATTATTATTATTATTATTATTATACATGTATATACACCCCTCTACGGCCTAGGCGGGAAAGGCGGAGAATATCGATAGCCATCTGGAACGATCCTGGCAAATCTTTCTCGCTTCACTCACACCCTACCTTCTCATACATGATTTTACGTTCTTCACGCTAGAAACACCCACCGTATGGTTATTATATTTCATACATCAAAGAAATATAGATAAAATAATACTTACACTCGTAGAAGTGCCCGTGGCAGCGGTGGTCTTCTGCGTCATAGTGTTGGTGCCAGACTCTTGCAGTTTCGGACCGCGAGGTGGCGGTTGCATATCCATCTGACGTGGTGCCGCTGAAATTTAATAAGTAGATATATAACTTGACATCATGACCTGCACAATATCTTGTTGAAGCAATATTGGGTATTTAAATACAAATCCTGGTTAAACATTGCTTTTTTCAATACGTAGATTGTTTTCTTAATGACCATCGCTTTTTATGGTAATTCATTAATAATTTTCGTCTACTGCTACACTCTCAGTAAGCAGACCTGTAGCTACTTTTAATTTAGTTCCAGTATAGTTCGAGTAACTTACGCTTAACTTGCTGATGTGGTGGTTGATGCGGAGGTTGAGAGTTGGCCACATTGTCGTATAGAGAAGTAGAGGATGTTGCGGCGAGGACTTTGTCAGATCTCTGTTGGTTTTGTGCATTCGATGCTACGCCAGCATTTCCGTCTTGTTCAACAACTCTACCGGTTGTTCTTGGTAAGGTTGATGATCCTGTTTTAATTCAAATGCTAATTATAGTAAAGTAATAATTTAATAGTATTTTATGTATTGTATTTCTAATTTAATGATGATATGGCATTTGCCTAATCCCTTATATTCAAGTTTAACAATTAGTGCGAGCTTAAGAAATTTTTATTTAGAAATCAACGATAATTTTATAATAATAATGCGTATAAGTTACACATGTTGCCTTTAAGAGAATTAGGAGGACATCATAGATTCCCAATTATTTATTTATTTCAGAACAATATGGGTTGTATACATTGTATTTGAATATCTCAGAACTAATTTAGCTGATTATACACTTCCGCATACATATTCCATAGTTATATTAAAGATTTGCTTTCCTACTTACAAAGGTTTAGCTTCTAAGGAAAATTATGGAAGTATGCTAAAGTTAGCAATCATAATTTGATTTAGGTAATGACTCTACATAATTTACTTACGATATCTAGGGTCATGAGCCCTGATCCTTGCGAATTGATCTGTTGCCATACAGGTGCATTGGCCCTCTCGACCATACGCCAAGCTGTAATAAATAAATGATCGTATTGTTACTGATTTAATAATATACAAGAGTATATACAAGAGTATATGAAGAAGTGCTAAAATGTTTGCGAATAATATTTATCTATCTAAAGTTTACATTTGTTCTTAGATCTTCAGAGATATAAACGACAGTCGCAACACTCATCAGAATTAAACATTAGGTCCCTTTTTTTACAACAACTTAAATTCAATTACTGGATCAAACAAGTAAGTAACAGTTATAAATAATCTTCTTTCATGTTTACTAACCTGGATCGGTTGGGGCTCGCAGGCGTCGAGAGTGGCTTCCGTTTGGGCTTCATCTTCTTGCTGCCCGGAGGCTCCAACTTCAGGCTGTAGCTCGACGAAGCCTTACGTGAGAATTTGAATGACGGTGACTAAAATAACAAAAGTATGAAGGATTTTAAACTACAACATTAGCCACTACTCCAAACTGTGTCGTGGGTTTGTTTTGTTCAGACACTTCTAAATAGATACATTCACTAATTTACTCATACAACATGTGCATTCCAATGGTATCACATATTCATTCTTCTGTAAAAGGATATGTTGGACGCAGGAGTGTATGTAATTTATGAAACAATTAAGAGCAATGTATTATGGTCTAGTTGTGCAACAATCCATGCCTTTTAATGTTTTTTGTATGGAAACATCATGCTCGATGAATTGGTGTAAGGTTAATTGAGGGTGGTTAAGTTCATGAAAAGGTAATTTTATAGTTACGTAACGGGATACAATAATTATGAATATTCAACCAGGTCTCTAAATAACATTCACAAGGAACTTGGATACAATCAAAACAAAACGAATGCAATTCTCAGTTAATAAATATTATCTACACAAATAAACAGCCCAAATAACAAGCATTACAATTTCGTGTTATGGTACTTACGCAGCATTCTCTGAATTGTTTGGCATCAATGGGAGAAGTGAAATTGAGACCCCAGGTGTCGTTGGTCATGGGGTCTTTCCAGTAGACGAAGCATTCTGATGCTTGACCCAATCGGGTTCCTGAAAACATAAAAAAATGGGTTTAGTCCTACCATAAGATTCATAATTCTATTGTAGAATAAAACATATGATAAGGGATAATTAAGGAACGTCTATCACTTTTTAATAATTGAACAAGAAAAGTATAAAAAAAATTCAAAGTTTTATTGGAACGTGCTTGTGCTTGCGTGTGTGTTAAACCAATCTTTGAAAATATTAAACCTCGATATGTGTATTATATTATAACGTTCTCTTGTATACGCCCATAAAACATTGTTTTGGGAAAATAAATATGTTTGAAACCAGATGATTCGAGACACATCTTACAACATTGCACAAGAAGCATAAAGTTGTTTATATAATGTCGTTAGAAAGAATCTGTGTCAGTGTTTGAAAATGTCTTATTTTTAACTAGTCTTGCGTTAACGTTTCAATTGTTTGAAGTAATATTCGGTTTCCATCGCCTAGTTGAAATTATGAAACTGGTATAAAAGGTTAAAGTTATAATATATACAGATATTTTGTGTTCCCGTAAACTGCTTGTTGTCAAAGGCGCATGTATTTAAGTCACAGTTATTTATTACCAGCCTTTAATGCAGAAATTGTTTTTATTTATTGTAAGAGACAACTACGTTTTATTTTAAATGCTTATTGACAAAATTTCTGGAAAATCTTAACTTGTAAAATTAACGACAAAACGAATAGTCATGGGAAGAGTACTAAATTAGGCGTTTTGATATATATGTATATAGTGATGAAACAAAATAATTACAAGTATTGTTTCTTTCGTACAGATAAAAATTGCTCGAGATAATGCCTAAACTCGAAGCATAAACTCACCAGGCTGAATGAGTCTCACATCAAGTATCTTGTCCACCTGGGAGTTGTAAGCAGTGATGTGGAACACGCATTCTGGAGAGTCCTGGATGCAGGTGATGTTCACGGGGACCAGGTCTTCGGAGACTTGCTGCCATTTAACCGTTCCGGATCCTCCAGCTGATACGTGGAACACTTCTGCCCAGAGTCTGCATTCATGAAAGAGTGTATTTAATAACTTAGCATGACATATTTTTAAACATATACTTGGTGTTGCTTCTTTTCGCACGTTCGTAACGTTACTAGTCGTGGTTTACATCTCAGGCTTGTTTACGTCAATTCATTTCTTACTTTTAGATACATGGTAGGTAATAGGCATCAGTCACCAACGCTCCATGTCTATGCCATCACGATTCCAATAATAGTGACCAAAGAGATATAATATCTCCGAGCCTCTATCCACCCAGAAAGGGATTAAGGGACGTAAAAGTACTAATAATCTATTAAAATCTGGTATTGTTTAAGACTTTCTTTGGTATAAAAGCTATACAGAAGGAACAAATACCCTTCATATTTAGTAGGAAGTTGTAGTAGTTGCCCCGTTCATATTTTGATGAAGTTAGCAACCCTGTGTGGCATTATTAATGTGCCGAGTCTCAGAATTAGAGCAGCACATGAACAAGTCTTCAAATTAGTTCAAGATCTTCAATATTTATGTAAAGACTAAGTTAAAATCAAGTCAAGGATCAATAGAGTCAAGCAATTTTAAGATGTGTTACATGCTATATATTTTTGGAATTCCGATGTAAATAAAAGATGCTAAATAAATTCTCATAAATTCTTTATAATAATCTAAAAGTAAAATGCAAATTTGATTCTTATAAACAATACACCAGCACCTATGTATCATGGAAAAATGCCTACATATGCATCTTAAAAAACTATAGCATATACATAATTTATCGGTTCATGCCTGCTGAGAAACTGACTGGACTCTCTTTAATACTTTTAATAAGATCACAGACTATTAGAACCTATAATAAGAACAATTCAATGCAGTAAGCATGACGTAGCCAGCCAGGCTATTGCATTCATTTTTTATTCACACGTGTGGACACGGCTGGTGTTTCAACGGGCTAATTACTCAAGCCTATGATTGATGGTACTAGCATAGCTGGGGCGAAAGTTCAAGGTTCATACCGATGACTTTCATGAAATTGTAAGTGTAAACTTTCAATACGTGTTTATTGTTTGTTATGTGGTTTGAACTGGGAAAAAATACTTGTATTAAAAAAAACATATCAATGATATACATATGTAATATAGGCTAATCAAGTAAAGTAGATATAAACTCAGCCACCGCTTCTTATTATAAAAATATATAACAATGTAACAAAAATACCATTTCGTTACTGGCAATTGAAATAATAAAACAAAAATTGCTCGAAACAAATGAAACAGAAAATATAAAAAAGTTATAACTAACGTAAATAGTAGGTTTTATCTTAAATAAATATTTATTCAACCAGAACTAGTAGACCAAATGCAGGGCAGACCCGTTATCAGCACAAACACTACAGCCAATAGCCAATTAATAAACTGGTAGGTACTTAATTAAAAGTTTGCTCGTTATCTTGCTGCTTCCGTTAGCAGGAAAATTGAAGAACTATGCAGATAAATTTGTGTGCCCGGATTTTCTGTCCTTACATGACTTTTACCGTGCTTGACTGGGACAAAAACGAAAGCTAGCTAGCTGCCTTTTATCATGATATGTCTTTGTACTAAGAGAATGGGGTCAATAAAATGTATTGGGCAATGGGCTCGAAATCTGTCACCAATATTTCGATACTAATGTAAATATATCCCTGTGATTTTTGCCAAAATTCATCAAGGGGTTAATTTATCAGTGTATAATTACTATAGTGATAGTGATGACTCTTTAGTTACAGGCTCGCGCGTAACGTAAGCCTTACTAGATAGACCAATATCCAACATGACAGATAATAATTCCATTACCGTTCGCAGAACTGAAATGTAGTGTACTGAAAAAGTGACAATAAAACCTGAATCATACATTTCATAACTTAGCAAACATAGTATAGGACGCCTCCCTGCTAGAGGAACCGATGACCTGAAGAGTTGACGATAGTGGTTGGATGATTGCCACGAACGATCGTGTTTGGTGGAGTAACCTTGGAGAAGCCTATGTCCAGTAGTGGCCTAATCTAGAGTGATTTATTTAATGACACCTCAGGTTTATACATACATGATCTAACACGTTTAATAATAGAATATGAACATTCATTATTACTTCTGTCTATTATTACACCAATTAAATTAGGCTCTTTCTAAGTACATTTAAGACTTGTTTTAAGGGTACTAATCAGCATTTATAACAAATATACACACATAGATAGCTAAATACATATATGAGATTTATAACTAACGACCAGACTGGAAGACAGAAGACAAGCGCAGTTCTTATCTTAGCTACCATCGGTAATCGAGACCTCACGATTAGCGTTGATGTGGTTAACGCTTCACACTCTTAAGGTCGTCTAATTTAATAGTCTCTTTTCTATTGGCTTTAGTACTCACCGTAAAAGATGTCCATCTCTCCTGCGGGAGTTCTGCCACGGGCTGTCTTCATAGCGGTATGCCTTGCGCAGGATCGGCGCGCACGAGCACGACGATAGCTTGTTACCCATCACACTGCGCGCTCCGCACTCCTGGCACGTCACTATGCCGCCTACGGATTGAATATATTTATTTATTGCAATCACATTATAAAGATATATATAATAAGCTATTTTATGTCTCTTTGGGGTGGACAGAACCTCAGACTTAGACATCTATAATGCTGTATATTTATGCAAATATGTTGAATATTGAGTAGGTTATTTTATATTTGATAAGATGTTACAATGGATAAGGGATGGTATAGTCAATTATATTGACCGATAGGTATTAGAAGATTTCAAAAAAATTATTTAATTAGAATATGAGTAGTAATGACAAAGGCGGTTATAGAATACCACATGAAAATTCCATCAATATGAATACGATGATAATCCCCATTGTTATGGTGAAGGTGTCCCAGATTAAGATTTTAAATCCCAGATTAAGTCAACACTAAAGGGATAGCATGATGCGATACACGCATATATTTATGGGTTAGAACGTCTCTATAGCTGTATAATCAATATGCAATAAATAGTTACGATATTTGTAACATTTTCATATATAATGGACGTGCCATTTCTAATATAGAGTTTTTTTATATGGATAATATAACTAATACAGTAAAAAGTATAGTATGATTTTATCTAAATACCAATACAATATGGTCAAAGACCTACTCACCCGCAGTAGCGTTATGTCACCAGGTTCCATCTGATCGAGAGAGTGAATGTCCTCGGTTGAGGCTCTGCGAGCGAACGGTGCCGTGGCGATGGTGGTGTCTAATACTATGCTGCAAGACCACCAACATCGATAATCAAATAGTAATAAGTTGCTCAAAGCAGTTTTAAAAACACATTTTAATTTTCTCTTTAGATTTCGTATTAAGATTTGTAACATATTTTTTATACAAGACTTTATTTATTCATCGTTAATATTACATGCATGAGAGTGATAATGATTTTATCTCGGCTTCAGAAGAGAATAAAGGATATTATACACAATGATACCACAGTGGCAATGCAAATGAAATGGGAGTGAAAATTGTGTCGAATTGAAGCATGCAAATGAATAGTGCATTCTTGGATATTATTTTAATTTATCTTGTTCATTTAATAATGTATTTTAACATTGAATACAGAACATAAGTATGGTTTGTAATAATATTGAGTGCTGAATAGGTCAATTATAATTTACGTGTATATAAACAATTAAGACGATAAGATTATTTGAGGGGAACACCAAGAAGAGCGTGTTATATGAAAGCACAGACAATATGAATTTAGAAACCTTTACAAATGATGATTAAATTTTCACGTCTCGTTGTATTTCACCCGTGGTTAATTGATGCTACCTTGTATGTGGGTCAGCGCTTAGTTTAGACAAGCAATGACTTTAATATGAGCATCAAAAAGCTTCCTAGCTGTGCCCCATTTAAGATACTCGTGTATTTCATATTTAATCGCACTATATTTAACATCACGATTACGGTGAATAAAAGCTAGCACTTGTATTGATTTCTATTCCTTTTAATTGAATCAATAGAACCGATGAAACCTCGAAAACAAGTGGAGTGTAAGCAATCTGTAAGCCAATACACCTATGTAATGTGATATATGTATTGGAGTTAATATACATAGTACATAATTCATTACCTTGGCACTCACTATATTGCAGCTTACAATAATCGTTATATTTACGTATGCCGTCATTTATTCATCATGTTAATAATTGAAAAATATGTGTTACAGTTAGGTATTAAAAAACAAATAATAATATATTAAAACACTAATAATAATCAACATTTTACACAATCACAAATAATGTGAATTTTGGTTATGAAATATTAATAAATTATTTAATTAATATTTATTTGGTTCTGTGTAAACATGCAACGAATCTTGTTGTGCTTAAAAGTTATAGAGGAATTAAAGTTTGTGTATATTTTTAACAATCATTTAGTTCAAAGACATAACACCCACAAAACACATATACGGGGAAAAGGACCTCCATGTGCAATTCAAATAAGACTTACGAACCTCAAGATTGTTCCAATTATCCGAAGAAAATTTAGCTGCTTCAACGCTTTCTTTCGCACCCATGGTTTAATAGTAATACCACTCAAAATGATCGATTGAAATCAGTGTACGACACTTTCACACTATTTGAAACAATTAATTGTATCTATCTATACGAAACTTAGCAAAGGTTAATACTAAACTATTTATATCTATGTGAGAGAACTTTAATTTGGTAAGCTTTAGGAAAAGGCTTTCTGAAGCATGGCAAGCACAGTCATCGCGGAGGAATCAGCCGTGTAAACACGAACCAGCTGAGGCTTCGGCCCGAGGCAGCTGCGGCGGAGGACCGCGGCTGCTGCGACACACTTCGCCGACCTGCCTTATTCCGCACTACTCGGACGAGAGCACACCAACGATAAGCCGTAGTGGACGCGGCGCTACAACCATTGATTATTGCGATCAATCACAAGGTGTGAGCCGTTTATTGAGCTGAGGGAGAGCTTAGTGTAGCTGAAAAACACCAGCAGCTCGCTAAAATGACAGAGCAGACTGGGTCGCGAGGCAAGCGTGCGTGTCGGCGCAAAGCCGCCCGGCCGATCTCGCGCCGCCGCCGTCGCGCACCTCTGTCTCCGCCGAGACGCAGCGACGCCCGAAGCGGACCTACGTGGAACGGCATGCTCTCATATTATCTCCTCTAAACATAACCAAATGATACTTCAATAATTCGCCTACAAGTCCTTTGGTAACAGTTGGACTCAATATAGTTAACTAGCGTGACAAATGCATGCGATGAAATTTGACGTAAGGTTACATTTTCAAAACATTCTGTAAGATTAAGAAGATCATCAATGGAAGCCTGTGCGGGTGGCAGGGGACGTATGCGCGCGCACCTCTCTCGCCGGCATTCGATTTTGGTCCACAGCAGCTGTATGCCCACTCTAGGACGGCAGCGCTACTATACGATGACTTGACATACTAACACATATAGGAAAATGATGCCTTGAAAAAGGGGAGTACTCGTAAACATAAACACGGGGGTTGTGAATTTTATAGCTTCCAAGGTCCTTTGGGCTATATCTCTCTCACAAATATTGAGTGCTGTTAAAGACTACGTTCGTAATATTTCCTGGTGAGTTATTCCAAAAAATGACTCTTAATAATAAAGAGAATTTCAGATACCATCAGCTAACTTTGACTATTAGTATAGTAACTATTTTAGTTTCCTATATACTCGTAAGTAACTCTTTACCATTCATTAGATATTTTGGAATTTCGTGCTTGTCTTTCCTTCAAAAGTAAAGTGTGAAAGATGTATCTTTTTGCCGTAAATATAATATCAACCTAATAAGGAATGAGTCGTCAATGAGAGTCATAACATTTTAAAGATTTTTAGTAACAGCAACATAAAAACCAAACCTACGAGCCGGGGATTATCGTTTTAAATTAATTGTTTAACGTCTTGCAACTTTTAATTTATGCAAAAAAAAAATTTGTAAGTAAATATACATTGTCATTATTTTACTATCCTTACGATGTCTTGTCATCTTTACACAGTTTTGTGTACAGTCTAATCAAAAACATCCCAAGAAGTGGAATACAAGTAAATTACACACATACGCAATCAATCCTCTAAGCTGTATGAGGGTAAGCAGAGGAACTTAATTAATAATAATAATAATATTTGGACATTATTACACCAATTGAACTAGCCCCTTGGTAAGTACATTTAAGACTTGTGTTAAGGGTACTAGTCAACGTATATTTAAGAAATATATACATATTATATATAGATAAATACATATATAGCATATATAATCAACGACCAGACTGGAAAGCAGTAGAAAAGCGTAGTTCTTAACTCTGCCTCCACCGGGAATCGAACCCGGGACCCCACGATTAGCGTTCAGGTGTCTAACCGATCGCGCCACGGAGGTCGTCAAAATTACGTGACCCGTTTCACGCAACGGTATGGAAGCTCTCGTAACAAGTAACAAAAAATCATCTTTTTAAAACTAAGGTTTTGATGCGTTATTACTACAGTCGAGATAAGTATCGGACGATATACGGACATTCCGGTCAAAAATTTAATACATTTTCCTTGACTTAGGAACAGTGATGTATATTGTGAAATGATTGTTAGACTTTATCTTTATTTATTAAGGGAGAGCTCGTTTTTAACTTAGTGAATAAGAATTTCTTGTATTATTTATATGGTTTTGTTTTTTATGATTTTCTTTCTTCTCTCCGTAAATGGAAATGATTAGGCACTAAGCCAGCAGTTTCACCCAAAAACCCATTATTAAATTATTGCAACTTAAAGATGTGGTGATCCACGAAATATACAAGACTATGTCCATCCCAAAAGAAAAGTATTTTGTTACCCGTATACTTTAACTAGTAATCTTGAAAGGCATCAGGAGTTAAAAAGCCAAGCAATGTTGTTTTGTCACAATTAGAAAATTTGGTGTTTATCTAGAAAGACTACAAAAAAAATTATATCGTTTAATAGACTAGTTTTGTAAAGAGGCAGGTTGTTGTAATTTATATGAATTAATCAGAAAGTAGAATCCATGAGTCCATTTGATTATTAAACATACTCTTTACGAGAAGTTGAATCTTTAACTGCGTCAGTATAATAAGACAGGAACATATACATAGGAACATATACACCTTCAAGTTGAAAACATTCTTCTCAAAGCGTTTGTACACAGCGTGAAGAATAGAAGAGCATGTTTGAGAAGGTTAATGGAGTGAAACAAGGGAGATTTGGCAGGATCGTTCCAAGTAGTAATCGATAGTCTCTACCTATCACTTTAGGTAACTAGAGGCGAGAATATATGTATGTATATAGACAGGAAATTCAATATATCTGAATATAATTTTCAGCTTTCAACTGCCAGGTGGACTGATGTTCTAAAGAAGGTGGCTAGTAGTGGCTGGATAAGGACCACTAGTGATCATGTTTGGTCTCGAACCTCTGGGGAGGTATATATAATATATCTGTGAAGCCACTCCTTTAGACTATGACTAGCTTATTGATTGAGTGCTTAGTATAATTTAAAACAATTTAAAAATTGAAAGTTCCAACGAACATAGGGAGAGATGACTTCCTGTTCCTTAGGATGTGCGATTCAATATGAAAATGACAAATGTAATGAAAATGAGGCGACATGACATATACACATGTCATCCACTGAATAGTGAACTTTATAGGGTCATAAATATATACCTCAGTTGTTTTGAAATAGATACGAGAACTTCTAATGACCTAACTAGAAACCAATGTTGCTATTTGTTTAGTATTATTTATAAACAATTTAATTATCCTATGCTTTCATAGTCATTATCAATTAGATATCAATATTTTGATGAGAAATTTCTAAAGTGTTCGTATACAAATACATTTGATATGATATTCTGTATTATAAAAAGAGACTTTTGATTCAATATAACTCCATAAGAATACGTGGAATAATTATGTGAAAGTGTTAATTTCGCTAACAGTATGAGCCTATATGGAAATAAGTGTGAACACGAAACGTAAAGATTTAAAGGCAAAGAAAATAATCGTAAACCACTGGATATATATGGTACTACCAACTCGCCTATGGGATTTCTATTCCACGATCAAGTTAGTTCTTTGCACTCATACTCTCACGAGTGGTTTATCTCTTATAAGGATATGTAAGAGCTGTATAGAAAACTATACTTTCCTTTTACTTCCTACCAGTATCAGTTCTCACTACCTTTAAAAGGAACGAACAATGTATGGAAGTACTATAACGGAAGAGTCGAAGTTCCAAACATCCAAAACTAACACCAAAAGAAAACGTAAATTATATGTTTCTGTATTAATATAAAGGAGTGAAAGTGTTACTTTTCTGCACATTATTCCTATGGGCCATATATTGGCAATTGATGGCTCTTAATTTTAAAATCGTATGAAAATGCTTTATGAGAAAGAGATATAATAAGTAAGTACTACTGGTATTAAATATCCCTAACAATATTTGGATTGCAATTACGAATATGTAGTATGCTATTATTTTTTAATACGTTTTGCATAGTAAGTTCTATTTAAAAAATATACGTCTAATAACATTTTAGACCATGAGGAACTAAATGTGTCGTCAGTTGGGCATTAGACTAGAGTAATGGAGATGTTTTGAGGATTCAGGCTCCTGAACAGAAGCCTTTGATCATGAAGTAGATATTTATGAGATGATGCCTCTACGGTATAGCTATCTAATTCAAAAGCAGTACATCAAAACTACGGATGACTTGATTGCGATCACTAACTTACCGTCCAAAGACGACTTTAGGCTTAAATCCAAATTTTAACGTTAAGACTAAACTATTCACGAAGTCGACAAACACAGCCAAGTAATTATTATTATTATTAAGATCTAATCACACAATCATGGTTACAACATAGTTTTGCAGTCTTCTCTGAGAATAAACGATACTTACTTAACTAGATTCATAACAAACTAATAGAACATTAGGTAAATATGTACGAGCATAAGTTATCAATGAATAAATACCGGAAGTAGGAAAACTCAATTAAGAATTCATAGAAGTTAGTGTCAGGCAAAGGCTAAGGGGCTATTGGATGAAACAACTGATCATTGTTAAAATAGAACGAGAAAAAGAATTAGGTCATTTTAAAAATCCTGCACCGTTAGCGATTTCGTAACATTATACCTAAGGATCTAAGCGACAATGACACAGATTCAATGCATTCGGGAAGGGGGTTGCGTGTTACGGGATTGTCGGGGTGGCTAAGTGTCAGTGGGGCTACGAACTGAGTGGCAAAGCCTCTAGAGCCACGGGGCCCGCTGAGCAGTTGCAATGGTGGACGCGGCTCGCTGGAGGCAGCAAGTGATGGTGGGAGCGCGGCGCGGCGCACACTAGCCTGCCTCGGAAGGTTACGTCAGCGAGGGACGCGAGGGGGGAGCCACTGCTGCAACTCACGGCTCGGCGCTGAAAAACCCCGCGCACTGCACGCCCCGCCATGCCAATAACACTTTTTGCTCAATTAGGTAAATCAAACAACCTCCTTTTATAATATATTATTATATTAATCAAAAAATCGATATATTTTTACTAGATATTTAACATTAAATAAGGCTGAAGATGGGGAAGTGATTAGGTGATTTCCGCGAAAGTTTTAAGAGTTTTATTTTTAAAGAAAGCATGCTTAACAAATTTAACAAAAAAATACATACTTATCAAAGAAATAAGTTATAAATGAGTAAAAAATTCTAAACAAACTTATACTGAAGATTGATAGCTTAACCTATGCTATCCAATGCTGCAGTATCAAATTTAGAACTTTATGATATTTATAAATTATTTTATTACTATAGTAATAGAGTTTAAGAATTGATTGATTACTTTTCAGTTTTTAACTAAATAAAAGTTATAAGTTACATCCTCTTGGGTGGTTTTAAATAAATACATATATACTTAAAATTTGTCCCATAAATTCAATACCTACAACTACTACTCAAAATTTAAGTTAATATTATTTTCTACTAAACTTCGTTACCTCACTTAACACGCGGTAGATTTACCACTAATGCCATCTACACGCTGCCGTAACAAACAAGTGAAACCCTGTTACGCAATGAAAATGGCTTCAAACGAAATGCTTCCTCTGGGACTATAAGCAACCTTACTACTTACGTACCTCCTGGTTATAACACGCTGATGGTAATTAAACTTATATATAGGGTTCATGTTCTTAGCGAAACCACTTTATTGAAAATAAAAAGCATATACTCATATAATATAAACATACTTAAAAATGTAACTTTCCCTTACCATATATGTACATATGTATGCATATCAGTCCTAACATCCCTTTTGAAGTAAAAAGGACCTCGGGGTAAAAATATCTTCGCTCACGCCATTTATAACTATCTGGTTCGTTATGCGATTGATATAGAATATTGGTGACAGGCTGTTTTCTCGTCGCGTTATAGATTCCACTAACCCCTAGAACCTAACATGTCAGAATAAAGACAACAATAAAGGTCAATTTCTTATCACGTTTGCGTTATTAATATTTGTTAAGCAGCCTTCCGTTAGATCTAGTCGTTCTTCATAACACACCAGTTAAATATCATAATCGTCCATTCTGTAACATAATATTTATATTGAGAAATTAGGGATTGTTGTTTGTTGGCAATAAAACATAAATTCTACGTAAAGTACTTTATTTTCTTTGAAACATAAAAACAATATTTAAAAACTAACTCTAGGATTTTTTAATCTTATGTTGCTGAAAATTAATATATATTCAAATTTAAACATGTCGGTATTGATTGCCAGACTTTTATTATAAAACTATTTGCTTTAGACCCTATAAAATCAACATTGCTATAAATTATGAGGTAGTTATTTCGAAGTCTTCGTTTAAGCGCTAAAAACTAAAAAGTAGTACCCGTATTATCTAGTCTTACCACCTTATTGCAAAAAAACTCAATTTAAACATCCGCACATAATTTTTATATATAACATACATCTGTCATACAAAGAGTGAATACAAATACATTTACCAACTTCCCGTTTTTTGGAAACTGAATAACTTTGATTAATTTTATTCATTGCAACAAGACCTTTTACAGGTTATCTTTGCAATTATTTTCATTCTACAAATTCAAAAGAATACGAAACTTTTCATTAAAATCTTAACTCACTATAACTATTGTTAATAATTGAGTTATTAAATTATCAAACATGGACAATGTAATTTGATAGTCATTTAACAATATTCACGTTGATACTCGATTCTAAGAAATTGGTTTTAGTTACATACTATGGAAAACCCTTCGCACTAAACCAATACTTGTTACAATACAGATATTATTAGTAATGGTATATTGATTTCCAAACAAAAAATGTTAATACAGGTAGACTTAATGATTATTATTTATTGATAACTCTGATTGCACACTCATCTACTTCTACTAAATTCGTCAAGACATGTTTTTTTACTGACCAAGACTATTCACTCTAGTATTCGTATGAATCTAAATGGAAAAAAAGAAGCTGTATTATTGCGGAACAATTCGCGTGAGGTCATTGAAAAACATAGTTTCATAGTATTATAGCTTAATTATTGAAATGCAAAATATTTATTAAGTACTTTAATACACTTAAAAGCATTATGAGCATATTAGTGGAACATATTCTTTTACAATCACTCATATAGACTAAATCAACTACTCAATAAATTTGTACGTTTATCAGGTTTACTCTTTACATTCAAACATCTAAAATTTAAAGATACAATAACTTGACATAACATTTGAATCTGAGAGAAAATATAAATATGTATTCACTAATACTAAGAGGTAGTTATTCGCATATAAAGATAATGTAATTAATCGTTGTTCGAAAGTATTTGATAGAATACAAATACGATATAGAGAATAAAATATAAAAATAAAATTAATAAAGATAAAAAACACACATTAATTACACTTTGGGAATACATTTTAAATCAGCTTCTCATTAGCGGCACTCGAACACAATTACATTGTACTTAAGTAGTAAAATCAATAAATCTAAAACTTAATTAGGTTTGTACGTTTAGTTAACAGTTCAGTCTTGTCGTTTGTCGCCTTGAACGTTTTAACTTAAACCTTAATGAGGTAGATCGTTTGCATAGTTGAACACAAAAACTGGGTGGGTAATAAATCAATTTATAATATTGCATTTAATATACTCGATTAGGGCTCTTAAAGTATGAATGTAAATTAACTATTTATTCCTGAGCCTCGGACTCTACAAACTATATATGATTTTAGAGTAAACAACCTCTATTGCATTCTGATTCAAAGGTTTACCGGAACATCAATGGATTTTGTAAAGTAAGGTTCATGAATAAGCAGTTACTATGATACATGTATCTTTTGTCACGTGCATTAATTCGCCACTAAAAGGTTAGGAAGGGCTAGGCTGCGAAGAACCTGACTGTTCTTGATCTCGGTGGCTGGATTTGGCTTCGTCTGATTTCTCCTCCTGAAATGATACGTTATTGTTAGTGTAAGCAAATTGACTTTGATTGGCGAAATTAAGATAAAATGACTGGCAACCAAAATCTAACAAAGTGACCTGCGTCCCCTTCAGCCATATATTGTATTAAGCAAATTTCATCATTTAGCTTAAGCTTACCGAGAACTGAAATCATATTAAAATTGAATCATGAAGACGGATCATACTATGTATTCTCAAAATAATATATTTAGTCTATTGCCTGAAATTCCTATAAAACCCCTTCTGTTTTAGACACTGATCACTTTACAATATCACACATCCAAACCTGACAAACTTAATGTTATCAAGTTTGCGTGACCAAATAAACAATGTACCTACCTCGTACCTCGTATTATTTACAGCCTTTTTAGTGTTTAGATCTATCTCCCTGTTTCTACATGCACTAGAACCTAGATCTATCGTAGCATGTTTCCGTGCTCATGCCTCTACACATGCCTAGAACTCTTCTTAGTCTTTATAAATTTACATACACAGAAACATTCAAATCCTTTAATCCCTTTTAGGTTGGACAACACTCCGGAGACATGAAACTATCTCCTAAGTCACTTATTCAAAAAAATTTAGGGTTGTAGATTACAGAACATTGGTGGCAGGTTGCTTGCCCATCACCCAACAGATTCCTTTAAGCCTAGACCCTTATATCTATAGAAATTCGTACAAATGTATATGTTACGTACTTTAATGGGGCAGTCGGCGATCAGGTGGTCCTCGCTCTTGCAGCGGTGGCAGCGCTTAGGCTGCGGCGCTATCGAGCACTTGGCCGCTATGTGGTTCGCGAACTCCCCGCAGTTATAGCATCTGGAATCAAAAAAGTACAGGTTATTAAACAAAAAGTCAGGCACTTCAGAATCAGTGCAAATGATAATTGAACTGCGTAATCTATTACGTACAAGCTAAGTTTATTTAAGTATAAGGTACGGTTTTCTTCTTAATGCTGCTATTCTAATAATCTGTTTGTTAAAAACTATTTTCAGTGGATTCACTAAATAAATTGTGTATGGTAGATAAAATAAATAAAAAACTAAATACATATTCAAATCATCACTGTATACAATTATTAAAAACCGTGCAGTGAAAGGCCCCCAGCATATGCTGGAGTCAGATTACGGAGCTTGTTCTCCGACTATTCCGAACAGGTAATACATACTCGTATTTATCATAGATTTCTAATACATCAGCAAATTACAATCATTTTTCCAAAGCTTAGAGCTAATTCATTTGACCATACCAAAAAAGTCATCGAAACATTTATTTTTTTATGGTCTGGCTACATACACGAGTAATCCAATACATATTTGAAAGAAGAACTAAACTGTACGCTTACCTTATCTTCCTGAACCGTTTCTTAGACATGGGCCTCCGGTGCGACCCCTGGCAGTCGTTGGCCGAGGGTCCCGAGACCCGCGTCGCCTCCAGCCCCTTGTCAGACTCCTTGCACTCAAACTCCACCTCTTCCTCGTCACCAAGGGAACGGAAGCCTGGCATCTGAATGACGCTCTGGAAACGGTAAAAAGCAACATTATATATATATATATATATATATATATATATATATATATATATATATATATATATATATATATACATACATGTGTGTGCGTGTAAGTTGTGCACCAAGTGAAACATTCAGCAGTATACGTAACGTCCGGTCATTATTAAAAATGCTCAATATGAGAGTGCAGTTTGGTAATAATTATTCAAATAAACAAATTGACCGGGCACTATACATATTGCCCATCACATACATATATAAACAAAAATAAACAATTTCACTACCTTTGCGAGATAGTCAGAGGTTCGCGTGACCATCTCCGCAATTGCGAAGGTAGTAACTCTACGGTCACTTCACGTTTAAACTTACGTTTCAACAAGATAGTCAGTATTCGATGTGACAGGGGGCAGACGTGTTGCCATTTACGAGCACAGACTATTAGCTTTTCCAAGGAATAGGGAGCTTTCGTGGCGATGTTTTCCCACGGCAGTGTTCGTGACATAATACACAGTATACATATAGAGCCATACATTCATATCCTTTATTCCTACCTCAAAGCTAAATCTTGAAGACACAATATATATCTATTTGATCAATCATATTGATTTTGCCATAATAAGGAATTTTAATAACAGCTAACTAGCCCATCGCCCAATAGAATTCATTTTCCCACAGTCGCCTCCAACACACGCCAAAACGAACGGCAGTTAGTTAGCTTTTTATATAGGCCCCAGACTATTACATCATCGTAAATGTTTTCATATTTTACAACTCCATAAAAGTGTCGCTGTGACATGAGTTCGTCTGCCCTCTTATCGATTAACTATTGGCTTCACGACCTTTGCTACTATCGAGATGTGACAACGATTAAAATTCCTTAGGGTAATGTTCGTGATAGTTGACATGGCTCCGGGGATGGACAGAATATTGACGCTAATATCAACTCAATTACACCTATAACTTAAGGTAAATGTAGGCCTAAGAATCTGATTATAAGTGCTTATAAATAAGCATGATAAGACTGTGTTCTCGATATTACTAGAATCTCTTATAGAAATCTAAATTCTTAAGGATTTTCTCTTTTCTGTTATTATTAGGGTAATGATCTGCAGTTGAACCGTTTTGTCTTAATTTAACTTATTGATTTATTATAACTATAACGTAACATCTCACAGCTTTATTACATTGGCACGAAGACGACGTCAACTAAGATGTTTTACAAGCATCCCATTCACTCATATAAATTAGTCGTGTCCACTAAAAACGGTGGGAACGCAGGCGGCGCTTAAAGATGGATATAATAAAATTCTATCGATTATAATCAACGCATAGCTCAGTTAATACATTTTTCATTTTACCGTTACGCGCCAGCGTTGCAGAGTGGAGTACAAGTTTGATGGCGTAAATGTACAAAAAAAACATCCGGCCTTGATAAGCCGAACAAACAAATAAGCGCACTATCAGGTCAACCGCTAGATATACGACGTTTTATTTCATGAATGAACGTTTTTTACACTCCAACCACTCCCGTTCGAAGGACATGTGTGAGCCCATACGTCTCTACATGCCGTTGCTATTAGCGGAGAGGACGATCGCATTATTAGGTCATTGCTTTTGTTTTTACTTCTATGGTTGATTCATTTTGAATTTGAGATGAATTGAATAAATAGAAATATAGATATTTTATATGTTAATTTAAAAATTATATTGACGAACTAAGATTTGATGGTTAAATGGTATTTGACAAATTGTAACAGTTCTTGTTAGCAATTAAACGTTATAAATAAATTGCGTAAGGGCTTACGATATCTAGTTAAACAGATGCGTAAATCCTCATTTTTAACAGCTATTCAATTCGAAACACCAATGACACGGATCGTCATAATTGTCGTAATATGTTATCTCTATTCGGAGAAAGATGAGCGTTAAGAGTATCTCAATGTCAGTTGTAAAATATACTTAGAGATGAGAACCAATATATCAGTGCTGATATGGTGGCAGTATAAATTATTAAACTATAATGTTTAAGAAAAAAGGCAATTTTAGTGGTCAAACGAGACTTTCGATTGCCCAAAGATCATCTGATAGTAGTAGCCCAGGTGATACTGTAATCCAGACTACACCGAATTATTTTTACGGCGTGAATGAATATTTAGTTTATTTAGACTAGCCTAACATTGCATTGCTCTTGTTAAACACAAGTTAGAGTGTCATAGAGGTTCTTAAATGGAGACTAGGTACTAGCAAGCGCAGTGAGGGACGGCCACCTACCAGATGGAGTGATAAACTGGTGAAATTTGTCCAAGTTTCGTTGGCATTGGACCGGTCGCGCTGGAGAACAATTACAGAGGCCTATGTTCCCTAGTGGACAGCAGACTGAGATGATAATGTTGATGATAGAATGTGACATATATGGGTGCTGTCGGAGGATCAGTGATGCTGCTTAGCTGCATCAAATACTGAGACAGCACCGTTTCACTGCATCAAGTGCCTACTCCTTATATGTTCGAGTATTGTTGTTGTATCAAAGTGTGTATAAATAGTGTTATGTTAAAATATGTGTGTGTAGCAGTGAATAAATGTTTTTTTCTTTCTTTCTTTCTTTCATATACCTGGTGAACGAAGACATCTTGTCCTCCGTCGTCAGGCGTGATGAACCCCCAGCCCTTGGCCACATTGAACCACTTGCAGCGGCCGCGACGCGTCACGCCCGTCACTGGACCAGCACTGCCCGGAGGAGCTCCTGGAATGAAGAAAAGGATATTAAAAAGGTTATGTAGATAAAAGTTTCAAAGTCGAGTACTTCTATACAATCATATATTAACGTCTAGGCAAAAGGATAGATAGGATAAGATAGGTCTAACATAAAAAGCATGCAATAAAATGTAGAAAAGAGACAAGGTAGAATAAGATGTAGTATGAAACTGATGAATAGCTTAGCGATTATTCATGTAAACAATAGATCCTAGAAATAAGGATACCTAGACAATTATAGTCCAAAAGAGGCTATAAATTATAGAAATCATTTTCAGAAAGGAATATAAATAAGACACAATTTGTCCTTTGTCACGTTTAGCGTAACTTTGGGGGTTGTGATAGTATTAATATAGAATATTGATGTCAGGTTTCTAGCTCATAATCTAGTAATTAAATTTATTTGCTTGTCAGCTCCTAAACTGCAAATAAAAACAGATAGTTATCATTCTATCTACGAAACAGTCTAATATGGGAATTGCATAGCGGAATATAGTTGGTTAATCAATTTAGAAGACAGGCAGATCAGGAACTTATTCGTGATATCTGTGTGGAGGTTGTAAACAAAAGTTGACCTTAAAAAGTAAATACAATATTACTACAAGGAAAAGCTCACAATCAATAGAATCTAAATAATAAACTATAGCTTTAATATAACTGCTTAATTTTTATTATTTCCTGAGCACATCCGTCCTAATAATGTTAAGATGTAAGCTTCATCTCATTAATTTTATTACCCTATGTCTTAACTAAGGCCCGTACAGCTCAACTGCTAGTGGTTATTAAATTATGCAGTTGCTTCATGTCAGCGTCACAGCAGAGCTTCCGAGGGAATAGTATTACAAACCATTCTATTCCATATTAACTTATATATGATGTCCCCATGTATGGATAAGTGAATGTCACAGATTCAGGTATCAATTATGATTGTAATTAATTAATTATTTTATTTCGATGAGTTTTTATTACGACTTATACGTATGCTATATAAGTAGAATATGTTAATATAACTTAAATTTTTACTAATAATTATGAACATATAAATGGTACCTTTAATACTGAATACATCGTTGATTTTTATTTAATGTACTGCACTTATATTGTGTACACAATTTTACTTTACTTCTAACATTATTGTGCAGGAGTTAATTACTAATTATTTTTACATTAGCACACTTTTTATTAAATTAATCTCCTTAACATACCACTAAACTATTTTCTAAATTCGGTGTGGGATATAAAATACGATTACCCTGCATCTGTTTAAGTGGATTGATAAGATGTTGTTTACGTAGCTGTACTATGCAGCGATTGTGCCCTTATCGAACATAAAATATGACACTCAACTAGACGCCACGCATAACAAGGATGCATTCTAGAGGAGCCCCCACGAACAGGCAACAAAGACGGATAGCGAAGCGATATTCGGCACTCTGTTAACGTGGGCAGGATCGTTTACCTGGAGTGTCTGTCCGTTGCACCGGCTCAAAAGGGTACGGGTCCCCCTTCACAAAAAATCATAACGTGGGAACAGCGAGAAACAAAGAGTCCCTTTCTGAACCAGTATTTAACAATTGTGTATTAGGTTTCAAATCAATTAATTATAGATATATACTTGTATTGACGCGCACAATTAGTAACTACGCCACTTCCGTTCTCTTGTGTTAGGAGTAACTACGTTTCTGCGTGAAATAATTAAATCAAAAGACGCCTAGTAGTGAGTACTCGTCAGATAATACCTTCAAAACTTGAGAACGAAAGGTATTTGCGTTACCAAGAAGAAATACGACATGCGATTAATATAAAATTACACTTACGGAACACTATTTCAGTTCCCACAATAAATATTATCGCTATCGCAGCTTGATTCGTATACTAAACGCGACAAAAGCTGTAAACATGTTATACGAAATAGAGTTGTTTGTTTTTTAATGAAAGAGCAAGTTCGGCTCGAGTGTTGTCGTGTTCCGTTGTCGATATAGCCGAATATTATTGGAGAGGCTTAGAGGCGGGCGTCGCGGCGCTCAAAGAATGCCGCGGCATCCAAGCACACACATGGCAGTGCGCTGCCCGCCATCAACAATCTCCGGTATTTAGGTTGCGTTTGGAGTTACTCTTCATTCATTGCTCTACCATTGCACTTTGCTATGCGGCCGCCGCACAAATACCAAACGTTTTACCTGTGATTGACATCCGAAAGAATATGCGTTTTAACGTCAGGTGCAACAGCAAAATCATCAAGCAAAAAACAGTAATATTTTTTATATATGTTATGCGTAACTTGCATACGTACATAATAATGTATCAAATGAAATAAAAATTATAATAGATCGTATTTTAAACCCTTTAATAAATCATATCATAAGTTATTAATAAAATAGAGTATAATAAGATTCCTGATTCCTGATTGTGATTTAATAACTATAGAAACTATTTACAGGGAGCTTTATCAAGTGTACGTGCCCGAAACCAGATTGTGCCTGCAAACGTAACTAGAACAAGCTGCATTCCTCAGCAGTGTACTCGCACGATGCACAATTGTTGGTATATGGCATACCAGTACGTAGCGTACGGTCACTATCATCACTATCCAAAAGGAATCCGACAAACAAACATGGCGCTATCGAATATTATCCTAAACAGCGTGAAATAGAGACAATATTTGCCCATCGCATTCCTGAATGAAACAAATTTGAGCCGCAGCTCAGTTGCATCGGGTCTTGAATTGTAACACGTATTTACATTGCGCGGCACTCCATACGGCGTCGCCTTAGCACAATGCGCCGCATCGCCACACCTCACGTACGCACCTACGCTCCCATCTCCAATGTTTATGTCACATTACATAATGTATTGCCATTGTATTTTATTATAATGATTAGAAACTAATTAATCTAAATCAGAAGTTACACCTAACTCATAAGGTCACTCACCGAAAGCATAAGGTCGTGAGTGAGTAACCGGCTCAATGCAAGCCACGTGCTATTGTTTTTAATCCTCCTGAATTGCTGTAAATCGATAATACTTTGGAATTATGCCGTCACGTCAAATGATTAATGAGAGCTTTAGCTATCCTAAACGCACGTGTATAACTAGTCAAGACATATCACAATAATAAACCTAATTTTATGTAAGATTATCAAATGTATATATCTTGATTATTTGAGAGAAAAATACTCATCGCAAATCCGTGTATAAATTAGCAATGGGCAGTACAACACACTTATTACCTGTCATGCACTGTACTAAACTTTATATACTGTAATTATGATTATCGTGACAAATATCTTTGTAATGGTTACGTTGTTCTTCTGGAATTTTCTTCGTTAGTATATAAAAATATTAAATATAATAATAATATATATAATAATATAATAGATAGATAATATTTTAAACTATGACGCATCCATCCCTTTAAAAGTAATTATTTTTTTTACATATCGTCTTGTCGTTAATTAATTGTACCTCATATCTAATGAAATTTTAGTATCTATCATATAACACCGTAAGATCAAGGTAGTAGAATTGTAGAGAATATATATTAATGCAGCATTCAACTAAATTCAGAGAGTTGTAACTTCTAGGTCTAACGATAACAATTATTTTCATAATTAATCGAAATATCTACTAATCCCGAATAATCAGAAAATCTCGTATACACATGCCTGTTAATCTGAGACATCTACAAAAATTCATCTCGAATACCAGACATGAATCAGTGATCCAAATATCCGTTCGAGGGCTTTAATTGCACCTATACGAGTGTTTGTATCTAATTTTATATTTTTGTCCCTTCTATTTCTCTTTTAGAACTACGAGTTAATTATAGAATAACGTTTAATTTTAAGTAGGGGAAAGGAAATGA
This sequence comes from Leucoptera coffeella, assembly GCA_030578115.1. Taxonomy (NCBI): domain Eukaryota; kingdom Metazoa; phylum Arthropoda; class Insecta; order Lepidoptera; family Lyonetiidae; genus Leucoptera; species Leucoptera coffeella. Next base: position 115,584 of record JAMBLF010000157.1, read on the forward strand.
CTGGAATTCCTGAGTTATGCCCACCAACTGATTCTCTATCTTTGCAAGACTCGTTTGTGTCAGTACCTTAAATTAATAGTTCGAATAAATCTTGATTATTTTTTCAATCACTCTTCTGTGTATTCTACAGTATACGTATGTTTAATAACTAAATACTGTATGTTTTAAATAATTTAATACATATTTCACGAACGAATATTTTCAATATGTATTCAAGTTTTTATTTTCCTAATTTAATTATCAGTAAGATTGTTGTAATCACGAATCTGTTTAAGGTTAAATAACTTTATTGATTTAAGCCGAAGAAAAAAATCATAGAGCCATTTTCCTGTTTATCGTAGCAAATAGACGAAGTACTAGTAAACGGTTGGTTAGCAATACATGTATGTCAAGATATGATAAAAAGTACATTTACACCTAATTTTTCGAATAGGGATAACCGGAGATATCCACAACTATTTTCTATTAACGTACCTTATCAGATAATCTTGCGACATTACGACGACTTACGTTTATTAAGACAGTTTAGTATTTAGTAATATTATATAAAGTAAATAAAAGACTTACGCAAACATTATCTGCATTCCTATGAGGATGTGATCTACATGTATATACGATAACCTACACATTTTGTGATAGACAAATCGCTGTATGTTTCAAAAGTTCATTGATGACTCATATCTGGTTCAATAGTCATGAGAACTCCGCTTTTTATACAGATAAGAAAAGAGACATTACAACTGTGTTATCATAAAAATAGTTGAGTAACATCCATATTACGACTATGATTTGTTGAATGAATACATTCTTACGGTCACGTCGTTGTCATCGTGTATCATTCTTTTAGTGAATGATTGGTATGTGATGAAAATAACAGGAAATATTTCATACTGTTTTGGGAATTATTTTAATGAGAAATATTATTTCTTATTCAATGCAATGCAGAAAATCTAGGCGTTATCAATAACTGTATATTACCATAAAACTAATCACGTGATATTATATTCAGTGAGAAAAGAATACACAATTAGGAATCCTATCTATTTCTATTGATCTCTGATAGTCAGTATCTGTAAACGGTGACGTGACAAATGATAACTACTGGCTGCCTACTGAAATATGGAAAACGTGTTTGAATCCTTAAAAGCTGGCATCTTGTTAATGATGCCTGCGGGCACTAAAGCATCCAACTACCTAAAAAGTTAACCTACATAACGGCTATGCAATGTGATTCAAAATATAATTGTTCTATTCGATTCTTAATTGGAATATGAAGCCCACTTTTCAGTACAAATATAAAACACGGATGAACTTTATGGCATACTGAATATCTATCCACTGCAAACTTCTATCAATCCCTTCGGACCCATGACACAACTGCATAGACCAACCAGTTGAGTGTTGCACCTGTTTCTTCAAAAAGTCTTGACAATAATAGCCGGGACAATAGGATTGTTTAGAGTACAAGTCCTTCTAAGACTATATTTGATAATTTATAAATATTATTTTATTTTATAATGTAATTTGACCGTAAACTTATAAAGTAAGAAGACTTGAAAATGAAGGAGTTTGCACCAATACTCAAATTTCTATAACAAAGTAATTTTGTTTTACTTTGATATAGGATATTAATAGAATCTAGATACTCATATATACCAAAATGTGGCTTGTGTGTTTACTAAGATGACAAAATAACTTAACAAAACAATTCGAAGAAAAGATTATAATCAGATTATACATTTGAATATTACTTTATCGCAGTTGTTTATTACATTTTAAACTGTACAATTACATTTATTAGTAACAATAATGTATTGTCTTAATTTTTTAGAAAAAAATTACGAAGTCCTAATAAGAAATGACTCACATACTTCTATTCTTCAGTGATCAGAAAAGAATGTAAGGTTGATGCATTATGTAAATTAGTTGAATGAGTAGCTACCCATGTTGGTACTGATATTACATCATAGAAGCAAAACAGCATTCCTATCGATAAGTAGGAAAGTATGCAGTTGGGTTCATCAGTAAGAACAACTCGGAAACGAAAACAAGTTTTGAGGAACTCGAGAAGGGATCCATGTAAAATTGAATATTGAAACTTTTTATCCCATAAAATTAATGCTTTCGAATCTTAAGGATCTAATACCCTTTAATAGTGTTTTGATATTATCTGTTTTTGACTCTGATATATTTAATTAATAAGATAAAAACCTTGTGTTGACAAATATTGTCAATAAGTTTTTTAATCTTACTAACTTCTAAAAGTTATTTATATTAAATATTATTTAGATATATTTACAAACGATAAAGAATCTAAGTTTGACACATTTAAGACATTTCGTTACAATGGTTAATCAACGCTCCACATAAACATGGTAAACACATGTGCTGTAACCTAATTAACTTTATATAATTTGAATAAACATACGAAATGTCTGTCATTGAATATCCGGTCAAAATGTTAAGAACATCCGGCCCGTAGTGTGCATTATCACGTAGTCGAGGCGCGCCGTGAATCGCCTCTGATAGCTCTTGCCTAACATGTACGACTTGCTCTGGATTGCTTTTACCCACGTGCTATGGGTCCTAATTGGAAATGAGTTACATTTTAAGCTACATACCGACTACATATAAATTGTAAATTAAAAATAAAATAGAGTTAGACCTTACCTAAAGACGGATCTGCATTTCCGCTTTGATCGTTACTCATGGCAACTGACGGTAAAAATATTTTGCACCATAAAATCAACCTTCTGGAAATTCCATTCCTGCGCAGGCTTAAGGCACTCTTTGGCGATCACACTTCTGTTTGTCACATAAAGAATAACTTATATAATAGGGAATGCGTTAGAATGTGAAGGGCGAGCGTTACAAAGCGCGCGCAATCGCGCCTAGCGAGTGTCGACGCGTACGCAACACGACTGCATCGAAAATGAACAAACAAGAAATGTTTATGAACTGGTGAAGTCAAGAGAGAGTAGGGACGCGGCAGTGACGCGGTCGTTCCCTTCCCGGATATGCGGCCCAAGATGTTTTTAAATAAATAGTCAACGAAACGTGCGCCTTGCCCGAGCCCAAATGCCGGTTTGCTGCGCTGCGCTGCGCATGCCATGGCATCGAATAGACAATCGCTGCACCGGCCGACTCACTTAGAACCCTTGCATTTTAGAGATTACAATTTAACACAAAATATAAACTTTTTACCACTTGCTGGACCCGTTTTGACTATATCGTAATTCGTTCTTCTTACGGAAATTACGATTACATATAAAGAAGTGGCGCACCGATAAGTGGCGAAATAAGGCCAACGGGGGTGTCAGAGAAGCGCCAACCCTAACAATATGCTGTCACTCAGAGACGGGTTGGACTACTCCAATGCATTGTCCAAAAGTTTGATCCAGTTCAACAGTGTGCAGCTTTCAAAAAGACTAGTTATGATGAATAACAATGAAAGCGAATACTTATACTTTCTCCTCAAAGATTTACCCAGGAATAAGTCATGAATAATATCCTTATTGCCCACGTATTGGTTTTCAACTGTGAAACTAGATAACAATCGACGGCCCCTTGTCATTCTATAGTTTAATATGGTGGTACATTTATTAATAACAAATGCTGTAGGGAGAGCACCTCTAATTTAATTTAAACGCAAAATTGGTTAAACTACCGATAAAAAGTTCTCATTGTTCATATTTGATATGCGTGATATATTTCATGGATTTTAGCACTGATTAACCTAACTTTTGTTTTATTTGAAATACACTTGAATGGACTAATTCTTTACTGATGGTGCCAAGATAGATGTACTTTTATGAAATTCAAGTATTTTTTATTTCAAGCATAATTGTCATTAATATCAAACTTGTAGTCTGCCTAAATAATTAATTATAATTATTATTATAACATAGATTATAGCATACATATAATTTTATCTCCTATCCAATCAGATTCCAGGATGTATCTATTACAAGTATTATATAGACTACCTAAGGTCACAATGTATACATATTTTGTTCCAAGTTCCGAACTAGAACTTCAATGATATACTATATTATTTGTTAAATTTATTCAACATGTTTGTGAACGTTGCTAAACCTTTTTATTAATTTTGTTCGTGATTTTATAATCTATCTATTATATTTTATTAAACAACCTGATAATATTTGAGGCGACTAAAAATATTTCAAAAATTTTGGTTAAGCTTAAAAAATGATGAAAGCTCTATTGAGCTTAATATAATATTGCATAAATTACATATTATTGTATGTAAGTTAAGTTGTCTATTTCTCAATAACTATTAAGTAGTGACTAACTAACAACAATTTAAGACAATCAAAAATGAATATGAAAACTAAAAGGACAAATTAAAATCATGTACTATAAGTAAATAACGTAAATAAGTAGTCATGTATCACGCGTTACTAAAAAAATTACACAACAAATAATTTTATCACGTAAAGGCATCGTAACTTTATTTTGTAGAAATCAATGTAACGACGAAACAATATTTCTATATTCCTCCTACAACATTCATTTTAATAAGTCAAAAAATATAATTCATTCACAGTCCGAGCTTTTAGAATCACTACCGCCATCTCTAAGTACGGTTTGAAAAGGGAAGCTTTATAAAATTCCAAAATGAAGGCACACTACTTTAGAAATAAAACTGTAGATGGCGATATTTAGTTATTGATTTAGTGCCATCTATGATCATTCTAAAATATCAAATGGAAGACCTCTTCCTGTTAAACCCTCAACAAGTTTCGATAAAGAGGCGGATCCTTTTTTAGAGGGGTGTGTCTTTGGACCCTCAAAAAATTGATAGGTATGTACATCTAGGTACCTATAGTATTACTACGCACCCATTTTACTTTGAAAATTGACTAGGTACTTAGTAAGTGAAAACATGGATAACAATGAATATTAATAATGAAGTGTGTGATTTGTAAAATAATATTTTAGGCATATTATGTAGAAATAATTTAAGTACAAATAAGGGAGTTTTTCGGTATAATTACATGCTTTTTAATTAAATCAAATGTTGTCTTATATCTAATAATAACCCAAATAGAATACCTATCACTCTACGCTTATGCTTAGCAACAATTTTTTATAAAGCGAAAGAAAATTGTTAGGTCTTTACATAAAATATGAAAAAAGAAATTGTCCTTTAAAAATTATAAAAGCTAAAGATCTGTCTAGCTACTGTATAAGTATATAAGTAAACTTATGCAAATACTTACTTACACAGTTGCTACTTAGAATAAATAGGATAAGACGAAAAAAAATTTCACATTACATTGCCATTATACCTATTAAAAATAACATGACATAAATGTTATTCTTTCTACAGAAATACCTGTCATCCGCTCATAATCGAGTAATCATTATCTGTTCGTTCCTAAAATAATGCATTAGCAAATATTTTCTAACGAATATTTATCTCCGTTACTAAGGTAAGGCGTACCTTGAACATACAGGACTTAAGTTACCATATTTGATCAAATACCAATGGATTGCAAATAGTATAAACTGTGGTATTCAATATTTCAATACTTCATACACATTTATAAAGTTCTTTAAAATATTAAGGCAATCGAATATTATATATATTATGGCATTCGAATATTATATATCTTTAAAATTTATTACAAAATTTATATATTACAGTTATTTTTAATTTATTATTTGATTATTTTATGTAACTTTGTTCAACATCCTGAATTGACAGGATAGGAATGGATAGGAATGGAATTGAAGCCTAAACAGAGTGTAAGCCATAAGGTTTATTATATTCTTTTGGTTGCCACATTTACACGTATTAATGATTTATTTAATTCACAAAATCACCAGCCTACCGCTTGATTAATTTTATAAGCTTAAATTGTCCGGTATACTTTGTAGGAAGGTATGCCCTAGTTAGGAGTTTTATTAAGGATGATCAGGATCTATTGGATTGAATCAGTTTGTGTCGTGATATACGTCTTAAACTAGACTATGACTATTAACCCTAATGGTTAATTATGTAACCATGCTCTATTTTAACTATAACTGGATACAACGAAGTAAATAATTATAGATTCGTGCTATTCGTTTATTTGGGGAAACGTTACAATAGATCGCACATACTTATACTTCATCACCGTTAATTATTTTTCGTTAATCAGAGGCTAGAATAATGATTTACGCTCTTACTAATTCGGTCAAAAAATCCTTGTTTCACTATAGCTATTCCCTAAAGTGAAGAATAGTTCGTATTTCCACCAACACAGATGATAATTAGATTTACACACAATATTCATCAAACCAACCTCAAGTAATTCAATTCCATTGTTTAAACTTACCATTAGTTTCATAGACTTGTCTCGGTATATCACCGTTCGCACCATTGACAACGATGGGTATGTGAGGAATGTATTTTATATTGTTTATGTTGTTCCCTATACCATTGCCGTTTATCCAGGTCACATGAGGACCTGCTGCCGCCGCCGCCGCTGCAGCCGCTGCCGCAGCACAAACACTGCACTCTGAAACAAGACATACGCCAAATTTTATTTTATTTTTTTATTTATTTACATTTTTCACAATGAAAGCATCACAAGTTTCCCAATATGGTATTATTGACAATACAATATACATATACAATGTATTTTATATATAAACGTAAGTTTAAGAGACTAGGGGAGAATGGATTCTATTGAGCGATGGCTAGCAACCTGTCACCAATGTACCATTTGACATCACAACTACAATAGTTATTATAAAATGTGACGAAGGTGATATTATTATGTCTGGGTTCTGTCCACCCCGAAAGGTTATATAAAGGGCGTGAGTGTAAGTTTGTATGTAAAATTTAAAGTAGAATGAAATAGAAACAATAATATACGACTTGACATATCGGTTCTCGTTCAGGCACCTAAGTTTTTTAACGCGGACATGAGTGGTTTTGGGATGGGTGACCATCTAAATTGCCAATGTGCTGTTTCGTGAGAAATAACTGAGTGAGCAAATCTATCTATTTCTAGACATAAGTGACAGTCAGTTTTTAGTTATATGATGTTTACCACATGAGACGTAGGATATTGATTATCAGCTAAAAAGTAGGTTTGGTTCTTCTCTGACTACTCCGAAAGGGTTTTACAGATACCATTTTTTTAAAACCTAGCTTACATTTTTCAATGGTTAATGTGCGAATAGAATATAAAAATAAAATCAGGCTATATTTAAAACAGAAAAACAAACTCTTTCGTTAGAGCGGAGCAGAGTGATGTATCCAGGTTTTTCACCACTTTATTATCCCTCAGCACAAATATCAAAAACTATGATTGTATAATTTAGAATAGATTTCATAAGCACACGATAAAGTTTGGCAAATCAAATATTTATAAGTAAAAAAGAAATTAGGAGATAAGCTTTAAAAATATTGCAATCGTAGGCTGCAGAAGTATTAATGATAGGATGATATAAAGTAGTATCTCAAATCCTACATAAAATAATAATAAGTTTATTTACGTTTAGACACACTTTTAATGATTAACATAAAACTTAATAAAATGACAGTAAGTAAAGGAGCGGAACTGAATAGACTTTTAATTGATACGTCAAACACCACCTCATACAATGATTGGTGTAAAACGCAAAGCACATATCTATCAATTAAAATACTTGATTCAAAACTCACCCTTCATAGGTTAGCTTCCCCTAAATTTCGAGTACATAAACAGTACCTATGATATTATCGAAATAGTCTTTGACTCACACTGGTATATAAGCAATACATAACGGATATTTCTATTCTACACAACTGGAAAGAGCAAATGTATTTAGAGAAAAATCTTTGTTATTTCTCTTTTTCTATTCATTTTGCACATATTGGGGAGTAGCGATGCGGTTGACGCGTGCTCAGTAACTGATGGGACCTTGATCCTGATTTACTTTATTTCGCAAAAATAGGGACGGCCTATGTCCATTACACGTACGATGTAAACAAAAAACTAGCTCATTTTTGCAGTGAACCCAGTTTTTACCGTGTATCTCATTCTTTTTAATTTTTAATGTTTTCATTACATGGAAATGGCCCATAGACCTAATACGTGTAACATTTATCTATTGTTTTTCGTTATCTCTTCTTCAATATAAAAATAATATTAAACATTCCTACATAAAATATAAAAGGTAGACATAACATTTAGATTTTCTTCAAATAAACTTATCATCCTTAACATCTTTTAAAAATATTTTTATCTTAATTTAATCCATGTATTCTTTCAACTATTTCCATAGCAGTGTTTGAATGCGTGTCGGCCATGTTGATGTGTCGGGCGCATGCGCTCTGCGACGAGGGCGACTGCCGTCCGCACATCTGCTGGTCAGCGCGTGGACACAATGCACCCTGCACTTTGGGGTGACTATCAGTTTAGAAGTATGCTTTAATTTTTTTCTCAAAGCAATTGGAAATATTTAAACGTGAATGATTTTCAAAAAAACAAACAAACGCATTCACGACCATTAACCCTTGCGGGGTAGTTCAGAGGCTCAGGTTTCCATCTCCACAATTTCGAAGGTAGTAATTCTATGGACTCCTTGAACTCACGTGTTGACCAGATAGTCAGTACTCAATTTGACAGGTGGTCAGTCATGTCGCCATTTACAAGCACTACCTATTACCTGTTCGACGAACAGGTAGGATTCCTCACGATGTTTTCCCTCACCGTATAATGTCACTTTTTCACTTTGTTCAATTAATGAAATCCTATATAATAGTATATATAATATCTATCTCTATCTATCTATCCCTGTGGTCCTTTCACAGTTTCTAGTGCTCGTCTAATTACCTCAGCGCACTAAGCATGTAATTTATATGTTTCAACAAATGTTTTAAGAAATTAAGTAGGGAATGTTAAATACAAATTTAGAAAATAAACATTGCTAAAAATAAACATTTGTATTATTTTTTTATTTGTATTATTATATTAGACGAACTTTCCCGCATTCTGAGCTAGAATTTTCAATTTCAATAAAATCTATAGATTAAAGAGTCGTCTCGTTATTATGGTCTCATAAAATTTTGCAAATAAAAAATAATAAAATTTCCCCTAGCGATTACATTATGCATTGCCATCCTATAAAAATACAAAACGATGGCCACCTTAGTCCTTTACGTGGTCGACCCTTATTTGTCCCAAAATCGTGGATTTCTAAAGTACCAAAATAACACCCCATCTATTTATGATTTACGCTACGAAACAAATTCACGATAAACTAAAATAAAACATTTAAATATTTGCGTACTAAATATACGCTATAACCCATGAATAAGTCAGACATTATGAATGTTGTATAAAGCACCAAATGTATTATAATACCTAATTATACTCCCTAAATAAATACTTAGGTACCTATCTACTTATACATCAATTGAATTATATTTAAATACTCGTATATACATGAATTAATAAATGTCATTTTAGCCAACGTCCTACCTCTCAGCTATGCAAATACTTTGGAATAAAATATTTACTTTTAATAAGCGCATAGATCAAAGATCATATTCATGTAGGGGAACGTTTTTTACGGGATTCATACAAAAAAGGAATGGTCAAATCAGGGTGATCATCTGACACGTGCCATAAAAAATGGACAATGGCTTTTTTGCCGACACTAATAAGGATTTTGAAAAGATTTATTGCATAGAAGTCTAGTCGTTGCATAGAAGTTATAGCGAAAAATGTGTTAGAGAAATAATGTTAAGATATTAATTTTAAAACCATGGTGTGGATAGAAATAGTTAGTCTGCCCTGATTTTTAAGTACCTATACATATACGATTGAAATCAGTAAAAATGTCCGTGAGTTCTGTCATTTTCTAAATTAGCCTAATCTAAGGCAGTAAAGTAACAGTTTGAGTGTCTAACCATTTTGAAAAAGGTAGCGCAATTACTATAATTTACTAAAAAGCAGCTAATGTACTTAACTGAATGAAATACAAAAAAAATTAATATAAGAATAAATGTACACTACTACACTATCTTGAGAATTACGAATATGTTCAATTACACTTAAAACACGTAGTTTTTTAAACATTGATTTTTTAAAACTTTTTGAGTAGAATTGTGTGACTCAATGTTACATATTTTAGTTTTTCATATAATCATAATATTACCTACGTCTCATATTTTGTGTCACCTTAGGCATCCACTTTTTTTTATGTATTATTATTATTTGTTATACAACGATTTGCAAGGGTAAAAAATCTTTGTCTTTTTCATACAAAAACATAGCCTATTATTGTCGAACCCCCTGTGCTCAGATGCAATTATCACAAGTGACCGGTGCCTGTCAATCAATCAGGACAAAAATGCAAAAAACTGACCCCTCGTTGACCATCAAAAAAGCTGCTCCAAAAAAATCGCAAATCCATATAATTGGGAACTATCACAACACGCTTTACTCTATTTTGTGGCTGTATTGAACAAAAGCAGCGACTTCAAGTTTATTGAACAAAGTGAGGTAGAAACTTAAAGTTGTAAAGTTCTATTAGATAAGATTTATTGCAGTTCAGTAATCCAAGCATCGTGCTCGCCAAAAACTAGATTATCCTGGAATACTAGGTACCTATACCAAATCTAACTTGAAAACTTTGTTGCAGAGTTTGGTTTAATAGATGATGCTTAGGAATTCTGGTCATAATTGCTCAGTGTGCACAGTTCATATGACACCGTATATAATGTTTGAATTAATACTTTATTGTTTCTTCATATAAAACTATATGACATGATATATTTGCTATAGCTTTACAGTTTCTTCTATTAATTTCGGCTCAGACAGAATCTCGTATACAAAATATCTCCTTACTGATCTATATATCATATTTTATATTATAATGATATGGCAAAGGTGCTGGTGTGGCTCAGTAGTTGTATGTAGTAGCAGTATCTCATTAATTTATGTTTGCAGTGCAGCGCTTGAATAGTGGATTCAGAAAAGTACTTAGAGTTATATAATCGTTTGATATAGTAAATATGTTCATTATTTTTTTTTTTTACACACTGAAGAATAACGAAACCCCTTTTCTACGAGTTATTTACAGTGAAAAGCAAACGATGATGAATATGTAATGTAAAAGTAAACAGTGTAATGTAGTAAAAAAATAAGTGGTAGGTATTCAACATGTCGCCATGGAACACTTTCATCTAAACGCGTCCCCGTTGCAGAGAGGGTGCGAATGTAAAAATGCAGAGGGGCGGCTGCAATGTGGACCCTCGCTTATCAAACTTTTGCATCATGACAATGCGCATTTCAATCAAAATCTGTCATATTCCATTGAATCGCGCCCACAACGCTCTTCAGCCAAGAGGCTTGACAAACAGCGAGTTAAAAGTTGACAAAACTCCGTGACAAGTTAAGTCATCATGAGTTTGTTCATTGCCTGCTTATTAACATAGAATGATAAACATGATGCGAGATTAGGGGTCTCACTATGATGAAATGACAAATAAATTGATACGGTTGAAGTATGTGATCAATGAAGACTTATACCGGGAATTAAAAGATATAACACAACGTCACGCCTTATGAAACATTACGTCACTTCTTTTAAGGAATTAATTATTAACTATGTATGACTGCAATCATAAATACGTGTTAATTACTACCGGGTTTCAATTATTAGGTAAGGTACACTGAATATTTCCATTGCAAGAAATGTCTACGCGTATCCGCATACACCGATTTATATTTCAGACTACAATAACTACTTTTCAAACAAAACCTCTCCAAGACTTTACCCAGACAAAAAATAAAAGTTTTTAGTCCCATTTCTTACTGAGTATTATATTTGTATATTTCATGTAGCAGACATTTTACAATTGCTAGTGTTATGTTTTTCAGTTCAATCGGTTTACCTACCTATTAGTCTGCTGCAAATATTACTTCGTAAAATTTTTACAACATTTACACAGTTTAAATTCCTTAAACTAATCTTATATGTTTTGATTCACGTCTTGTATGTATGTAAATGTGTAATTACTGCGTTATAAAAAGGTTAGTATACACTTTATTGAGACTATATAGAATAAATTAGGTTCTATATTATTACAGTGTTTTACGAAAGTATACTATCATTAAACTCGCATTGGAACCTTAATCAGTTAGTGTATCTTCATAGATATTCTATTAAGCTCTCATAGTTTAATTCGCAAATGGAACACCGTCGTAAATCGATATATCGTCGTTGTCAAACCAAAATCTGCTATGTGCCAAAATTATACTTTCGAGATATTGACAAAAAAAGTTCTCCTGTAAAATTTTATATGAATTTGCATTTTAAATACTATATCAAATGAAAGCTATAGATGTTAGAAATGAACTGATTTGTTATTTAACGACGGAGGTTTAATATTTATGGAATATAATGTCTCCCAGTGCTTATAGACACATGGCAGTTTTTTATACGGTAGATTGATCAGTGTTCTATACGCAGACGTCAAAAAGTTAAAATCTCGAAAAAGTGCACATAGCAGATTTTGGTTTGACAACGACGATATCATTTTAAAGAAACATTGTATTATTAGTTTGGACAGGGTAGAATGTTTTCAATTGTCAAGCTATTACCCTGTCATACAAACATTATATGCCTTTTTTATTATGGCAACAAAAAACGTCTATAAATGTTTATATGATTGAGTCGTAACATACATAATCGACCATTATGAATAAAAAACTCGTCCGCCCCATCGTAGTTCAATGCGCATAGGTTAACCAATGTAAGAGGGTAAACAATGTAATGTTTTTTATCGCTTTCTCCTGTTCTTTATTTAAAAAGTGAGCGAATTGATTGGCTGCGCGGGTACGCCTTTGAACCCTATTAATTCTGCGCAGCGTCCCTTCGGGTCCCGACCAATGGGGTCGCTTTCACCCGGCTGGGGCGCTCACCCTTCCGACAATTGGTCTTCGCTAGGGTTGCTAAAGAGAAATTTTGCTACACTAGAACTTTCTAAACCATAACTTTTAAAAAATAGACAAGACCGACTTTTCTTGGAATTTTGGTAATTATATAATATGAAATAGTTTTGAGAAATCATAAAAAGGACACAATATTTAAGTGATGAATTACATAATACGAAAACTCTAAATAAAATTTCGACTAATATAGATATTCCAGTTTAGTAAAGTACTCATATAAAATAAAAAACATACATATATGTACATTTACGTCCATTAATCCTTTTCGGGGTGGATAAAACCTTGGGAATATAATAACTCACGGGGTAATAAACACTCATAAGCACGGGAGATAACATAAAAAATACCATACTACTATTAGTAATTTCGTTTATTATTGTATATGTGGCATAAATATCTACACAGTCCCATTAAGTATCCTTTTGTCGGACCTATTATCGGAAAAGTGAAATGATACAACAAGTTTTACAATTAAACTATTAAGATCCTGTTTCTCATGGTTACTTCTAACATATTTTCGAGCTTCTTTCACCGTTACTCAAATATTTTTCTTGTATCTGGTATCGCTGTGTTAGTTACCAAAAACTCTCCAAGATATGCGGTATAAACATTGGCCAATATTATATTTATTTATTCATCATTATCTAACTTACATAGATTCATATTAAATTTTTATTTTTGCGTTCCCAAGAACCTTCATCAATTAATTGGACTTAGTGGACTTATAAATATTTAATTTGTAGGATATTTATTGGAGATGGCTATTGAATATTCCTGACATATATGAATTTCCCTAAAGAAATCTTTCGAGATTAAATTGTTTTAAAACATCATCAAGTGATTTAAATATTTCAGCTTGACTTAAACCGTACTTATGTAAAGTAATTAAACTAGTTAATTTTGAAAACGTTCTTTTCTAAGGCGGTTTTCGGTTCCTGATCTTAAACTCTAAATAATGTCTCATTAGGTTAGATTAGGAGCATGAACCTTAATGGATAAGTTCAATATCTAATGACGAGGTAGCTCATGAACAGATCTTAATATTATATGTACATATAAATACATTAACGTTGCTAATTCCCCTTCAGGGTAGACACAATTTTGGAGATCTAATATCATCTCGGTTACTTAAAGTAAAACGTTGTGAAATTAGCTATCAAGATACACACGACTAATTTTCTATAGCGAATATATGCAATAAACGATGAAATTGTAGCATTCATTTAGATCCTGATTACTTATTTCCTCCATGTTCATTTTAAAGAGTTAATTAAATTTTTTCCCTTTTATAAAAAAGACTCACGGTAATACTACCGCAAGGGGAATTGAAAAAAGCTGACCATAATTCGTTTTGTCACAATAGCCTGGCCAGTCATTTTATTTATTTACAACAAGGTATTTACAACGTTACAGGGAAATCCCTAATACGTATGCTAATTATCACATAAAATATTACTATTAAGATTACTACTGTTACTTATACTAATCTAATAACTTAGTAACGCCTTTGACGAACTCATAAAACCTACATAAAAATATATCTACATTTGTTGGTGTTTGAGGATTTTATGCTTCTCTTGTATGAACTAATATGATTAAATATTATAAAAAGGTCGCTGTTATTATAGTGTATGCAATTTACGTATTAGGTATACTTACATCAAATTTATTATACCATACATATGTACAAAGTTTACAGCCACGTCCTCCAATCTCTTTCGGGGTGGACAGATCCTTGTAGATGATAATATCTCTAAGATTACTTTTTGGTCTAAATATTGGGGTTGTTATGTTATATAGAACACTGGTGACAAGTTGCTAGCCCGCCGCAGAACAGATTTTATTACCCATTATTATTTTTTGGAAAATAGCGACATCTATACTATCAGATAAAACTATTAAACCAAAAGCTTTCCCAAAGAGCTTTAACTATTAAGTTCACATTTGCTTCGCTAGATGTCAGGGTGAAATTTGAATAATAACCTATACTGCGAAAACATAGATGGCTCTAGGGAGTTGTTCATCTGATTAATTTAGTTTTTTTGAATTCTATTACAGATATGGTACAATATATTCCAGTAAAACAATAATAAAAGAGTTTTTTTCTCCAAAAGCTCACTTGCATCTTTTCTAATGCAAGTCAACCGATACAAGATAGCCAATCATGAAGTGGCGGAAGATTCCTTACAATAGTTTTTAACGCTAGTTATAACAGTTATAAATAAACCATGGCTTACACAATTTTATCTCGTAATTAATTGCGCAAGAGAATCGTACTTATCATAGACAAAAATAAAGATCATAATATAAATGCTTCCTTAACTGTAATACAGTTATACAGTTAGTTAATACAGTTATTACAGTTAAGGAAGCATTTATATTATGATCTTTATTTTTGTCTATGATAAGTACGATTCTCTTGCGCAATTAATTACGAGATAAAATTGTGTAAGCCATGGTTTATTTATAACTGTTATAGCTAGCGTTAAAAACTATTGTTCACATTTTCAGGGCGTTTATATCAAAATCAGTTGCGTTCTAAATACGTAATAAATTTCTTCTTTTTACTTTAGTAACTGACCTCAGTCAAATTGCTTTGAATTTAAAGATATTATAACTAATATCCTTATTTTACAAAAAGTAGAATTTCAGAACCACCTGTCCGCATATGTCCCATTTGAAACCCCATAGTCGTATTTAGCCATAATACTTGTACACAATGGGAGTTTTGCATCGTCATTCCATTGACATAACCACAGTTACCTGGTTCACTGTTTGATATATTATATTGTCAATACTTTAAAGGGTTTCCGTTTAAAATCCTTCGACAATAGGCAGGTGACAAGAAACCCAGTTCCAATGAAGTTGCGCTACTTGCAAAAGACATTTATGGTAAAAGGCTTTCAATTTTTTCTATTTAGATTGATTCTTGATAGAGAAACTAAGTTTTGTAAAAATTCTATGCTTTGAGGACGAGTTTAACTTTAATTCAAGGTTGCATGTAAAGATCATAATAAAATTCAAATACATGTGCAGATATGTATTTATGGATGTAATTAAATAAAATAAGTGGGAAAGACTTATAAGCTCTGACTACCCCTATAAGTAGAGTATAGTTCAGAATATCATATTATCATGTTTTACCATCTATTATGTGTCTTATAGTTTTACACGATCTTTAATTATGGCGACAAGGTACAGTATAGGTCTCATTACTGAAAAGTTTTTTTATTTGAGGTGATGATAAACCGCATAATAGTATATGCTTATTTTCGCAACGCTATATAAATCATCGGAGGTATTTATTATGATATGCCTTCACATTACGACAAATAAGCATACTTTAATCGCCTAACTGTACCTCTAATTCTGGTACTTGATGTTTCAAACTAGAGCCTTGTTACAGAACTTAGAATAATTGAACCTCGAGGCTCTGGGCACTATCCAATTTCGCAGGCTTAGCATTGCCGGTGCTAATTAAACCCCACATAATTCTTACCTTCACCAATTCCATGCTGCATCACCATTTCATCCATATAATATTACTAAATTCAAGAAATTATAATAACGTATCATGTTATCTACTGCTTTACAACCACATATCTTGGGGCCTATGATATTCCAGATAGTCTGCAAAAATGCTTGGATCTTTCTTTCATATAATTATAATACAACATTATGTTCAGTACCAGAATTAGATCATTACTATTGTCTGGCCCATTCCCTGCAACGTGTTCCCGTTACCTATGCTAAGCCTGGCGAGGGCTAAGGCTCTACGTAACGGTACCAAGTCTTTCGTTTTCGTCGAGCATTTCTCCATTGAGTCCCGTTAGTCGTTCGGAAAAGTACTTTTGTACAATGCACTCATTCACTGTCTATGGCCGTGTGCATTGAACTCATTGTTTCCTGGGAAAAGAGAGACTATTAACAATGTCCCAATGAATAACTTAATTATCAATTATTCATCATAGGCTAATAATGAGATTTGTTTCCGGAAATTTATAATTATCTGTAACTAAGCGTTTTGGAGATATTCTGGTGATCAAGAAATGGTATGTAAATTATAAGCTGCCAGCGGAAGATTCATTTTCCATAAAACAGCTTTCTTCATAGCACAAGAAATTACGTATTTCATATTTGCTTTTACCCCAATTCAATTCTTTAGAACCTTTTTTTCTATCCACCGGTTTAGGTATGTATATGTACGTGGCTTGAAGCAAACCCATTGTATTTTGCCATTTAAGTTCAAGTTATTTTTACGGTCCTAATTAATTTCTTAATTTTGTCCAAAAATTATGTATGTGAGTAACACTTCAAGGTGTTATTCTAATATAAAATACTCTAGGCCATTAATGTCTCAACGCCGAGTCAACGCTTCATACTACTGAGTACAAACTTGAGTGAACAATCGAGCATATGACCGAACTTGCACTATCCGGAACACCGTTCACTCTTACACTAAACAGTTATTGTTTGCCACACACTCTCCTATGAATAATAAGTGCTAGTCAGTCACACTCAGCTTTACCGAGAAATGAAGGCAGACACGAAACGTTTCAGTCACAATTTCTAGCCCAATTACGCTATGGTGTAGTAATCAATCTTTTCACGGAATGCTTACGATGGCGAACCTATCATTCTATTGCAAATTTAATGCTAATTCTGAATCTTTCTATTTGTTTGTTTCATAATACCTATTTTAATACTTTTGTGACACTACCATACCATCACTTACATATTGTCAAAATAATATTTTTCCTTTTAATACATTTTTTCTGCAGTACACGAAAATTAACGACATGTAACTAACTAATCATTTAAAAGACGAAACCTACATATGTATATACAACGTTCTATTATTTTGAAAAATAAAATATTATTGTCCAATAAAAATTTTAATAAAATATTACTTAATTATAACAAAGTACGAGTATATCAAGAAACAAATTTGACTCTGTTGAAAGTAATCGAAAGCTTTTTAAAAACCTCGTGGTTGGAGTTGTGTAAGTGACTGGCCTTGTGGCCGGCGCAGGTCATTGAACGTGGAATACGCTTTACAGCCGAAAAGCACAGCATACCAACGAAAGTTATGAACTTTTTCCCAAAAACTTTCGAAGGTTCATCTTAAAAGTTCTTGCCGGGACTAAGTAACATAGACGAACAGGTTTTATAACCAAATTCCGTTTTAAAAGTAGCTTTACTTATTTATATAGATCATTCCATTTGAATGTTTTAACTAGAAATCAAATCCAATATTTTTGTTTTATGTTTGGCACTCAAATTTAATAAGTAAGATAAACCAGATTATAATATTTTCTTATCAGCTTAATAACTGCTCTACACATGCTTCATACTAAGCCAAAGTAATATTAAAAGCCAAGCTTCTTATGTTCCAAATGGATTCTCCTAAGCCATTACCACGATAGGCATTTGACGCGAAGGCTTCGACTTGCGAGTGACGTAATCTCTGCGGTTCGATACTCTTTTACTAATAGAGTTCATTCACCGCTAGACGCGGAACTGCGGCCCACGCTCTTGCAATTAACTAAACAATAAACTAACATGCAGCATCTATATCAAACTTAGCATCTAAAGGAGTTCAGTTTGGCCTGGGCTACACTAATATAATACATTCAATTGAAGTCCTTTAATTCCTTTAGAGGTGGACAGAAACTCCTTTACTAATATAATACATACATAACCGTCCTTTTCGGGGAGAACAGGAGAAAAACTATCCCTTAGGTCACTTTTGAGCATGAATATTGGGGTTGTAATGTAATAAGTCATTTAAGTCCCAGAACAGCAAGTGAAAAACGAATATAAATCTGAAAAAAGGTACGAAACAGTCTTTATTACAAGTTATAATAAGGTAAAAAGATCTAGATAGTGTTTCATTTATTTATTGCAGAAGCATCTAAGAACTTTTTCATAATGATCTAGCAAACACGTATAAGTCGTAATTCAGACCAGAGTATTTGATACACAGATAAAAAGTACATAAAATCCTTATTAGCTGTAACTTAAATCTGATAAGGGTTATTTTTACCATAGACAGTGCATTGAACCTTCTTCACGGCTCATTTGAAATGATGTAACCGAGAATAATATTAATTATGGAAAAGTTGTATGGGTAAGTTGATTGAGAACAGTGGTGGAATAAGCGATGTTATTGCCCATAATCAATTTGATGCTATTAATATAAACATAAAGGTCTTCAATTACTTATATTTCATTTAACGAACTTAGTTCTAGTCTAAGGTACCGAAATCGAGAAGAATATATGTCGAAATAGCCGCTTAGCCGGTTTAATCTTAATGCACCTAAAATTCTCGAATTTATTTCCGAGCTGTAACATTCATCATTTAAAGATATAGACTTGGGCATATGTGATTTGGATGCTTTTAAGTTAATTACCTGTTTTAATAGATGCGTAAAGCTGTGTCTACGAAGAGTTATGGGCCCGTTGGCTCTCCATCCATCAAGTAGAGTACCTACCTCAACCGACCGACCGTCAGTCGTAATTGTTCAAGGAGGCGATCATTACCCTAAGCCTATCCTGTTGGAAAGTACATTTCTTAATATTAGTACTATATAAGTATATGCACTTCTACATTATATGCATATAAGTACTTCACATCTTGATTAGGCGTTCCGTTTCCAAGTTTACTAATACAGTAAACGTTGAGAGCAAATGATCCTTATTAAGCTATCAAAACAACAAGTGTTAGAAAGGAGACCATGAATTGCGCCGATATCGGCCAAGAGAGAGGCGTAAGGGCGAAGTTGCACAAGAAGGGTAATGAATCTGTGGCAATGAACTCGAATGACTTCGAACCTTGCGAACCGCTATGTTGCGATGCAGTGGATGGTGCTCAGGTGCATAAGTTATCAAGCGCTGTAAACAGATATTTTCTGTCAGTCATGTTGCTGAATATTAGGTATATTTAAGGTTGTAGTACTATTTATAAAGCTATTTTGTGCATACACTTTATTGGTTATTAAAAGCCTAGGTACACAGTTGTTAAAATATAATTCATCCTACTGAGTGACGAAAAATTTAGTTAAATTTGAATAGTAACTCTTGAAACTTAAATCTTAAACAACAAACTTCTTCTTACAGGTTGTATATCGATGCACACAAAACAATATCGCAGTCGTTTTTAAAACAATTACTAAATAATGTAATACAATATATTCCACCTAGGTAGAAGGAATTATACAAATTTTTAATACACTAATGATATTTAAGACACTATCACTAATTACCCCGTTTATCGCTTAAAGCACTCAGTGATCACAATTTACATTTCTACACAATAGAGAGAGTAAAAAATAGTAATCAAAACACAATTATTTTTATATCACACAAATCTATAAATCGTGTTTTCTTAAATGTCCTAAAAGTGTTTTTCAAAGCGGCTGAAACCTGACCACCGAATGAAATCGTGTACCTTGCCTGCGGAAATGTTACTCGGGTATGAAATGCAACAGCCTGCGCCAGATATGCGGAAGAAGGCTTTTATTGTAACGAAACATTACAACGCTTATTGTCATTGAAGTATTTATGTAATATTATACGAGTATATTTGATTATATTAGTACTTACTAGATAATTTAATACTTGGAACTAAAAGTCATGTCCACCCGGCTATATTTTTGTGCATCGAGTTAGGAATCAAGTTTTGCTTTGTATCAAGTGAGCTTCATATTCAATGAAATTATTATTTCTGTATATACGATAAAAATATTAAAGTAAAGTAAAAGTATTAAATGAATATCACAATATTCAATATGTTACTAGTGACTTAAGTATTTCTAATCTGATGTTCTATATATCTCTCGATATTTAAATATATTAAAAGTGTAATGTATATGTAGATTACAATAATATTGAACATGTTTTTGTAATTAAATATTAATAATAAACTTAGTAACTCGTAATTAGCCCATTATGTGACTTTCATATAAAAGAGTTCAACGAGCGAGCATCTCTCATAGCCTAAATATAACCGACCCAAACACCTCTTAAAGTACATATGTATAACGAATTTTAGTGAATTAATAATTCATTGTTAATTTACATTTTGGTTTTATATTTTAGTAAGTCTAGAAGTAGATTAGCAGATTAGATAATAGAATAGTTTATGAAAGGATTTTTTTTTGTTTAATATTATTCTTAGCACAATATTTTTTTAACATGACTTAATTAGTTGATGCTGTTTTCTTTCTATTTTTCATATTCCAAATATAAGCACATTTTCAAATAACGACAACTTAAAGATTACTATACATATTTATCTTCACAGAATTCAAATATTTCTAAAACTGTTTCATTCCTAAGTTGAGTTGGAGTTCTATTGGTTTGAGTGATAGTTATTGAGTCTTTCATTAGCATATATGACTTTGTATTTACACGGAAACGTCAGTGCAGCATCCGTTGGAAGAAGTTCATTGCCCTCCGCGATTGACCGCACTTCTTAGTAAAAGTAAAACTTTGAGCAAATAGTATTTTATTACATGGGGTATGTACGTATATTTCAATAGTATTTGACTCAATATGTAACAGAATAAATTTATTTTATTTGATAGATCGTATAAATAATTTTAAATTTAGTATCTCTCAAAGTGTTATCAAACCAGGGGCAGCATAAATCCTAATTGAATGCATTTCATTATCATTTTTAGGCATGTGATTTGAATAAAATCTAAATATTTTATTATATTTTATAATAATAAATATTCATAATTATTAAAAATATTTGAATATTATTCCATGTTGCATATACTATTTATTATAGATATACAAAACACAAGTATATGAATTTTGAGAAAAACTACAAACAATTTCACGCATCATTTATGCAAGAAACTGAAAAACTTGTCTCTCGTTGTACTTAGTAATAAAAGATCATGTACTGAGTGTGAGTGTGAGGCCATTTCACAACATCTTTCGCTTCGCGACTAACGAAACGAAAATTTGGCAGGTGAATGACCGGTGGTCTGGCCACGAGTGCGTGCTACTTGATTCACTTTTCACTGAGAAAGGTCTCGATTTTTATTGTATATATTAAGTTTTAATATTATGATTTATGTAAAAGAATATCTATTTGTAAAATAGTCCAAAGAGTTGAATTTAATGCCCTAGTCAAATAAATGTCTTCCAGTTCAGTATTACAAGTAAAAATTACTATATGTTGTTATTATTAGACAACTCTTAGCCTAAATCATATATTTGTCTAATATATTCCGTTTACCAATCCATTCAATGTCTTGTCTTAATTAATATAGAAATGTGTATATTTTTTAAAGATTTTAAATTTTTTTGGGTTTCACAGTTTTTCTTTAACCCTTAACTTATATCAAAACAGCAATATGATCTCCAAACAATACTGAAAGCCAAGTGCACAACCAATCCTATCATATTGCGTTTATATCTATCAAAATATTGTTTATCTATAGTTGTTTTGAGCCGGATATCCCACGTGTTAATAATACGAGTTTTTGCGAATCATTTTAATTATTAAACAAATGCCTTGTTTGATGAAATGATCCTTTTATAATAGTCATTTTCCGCTGTCGAGTAATCTTACCTATTCATTGCACAAAACATGTTACCCATTCAATATTATTTAGCAAACATACATAAAATTTCCCGTTTAATGTAAAGAAATAATAAGTACTTATCAGGCTCATATTATTTGTAGTGAAGTGTAATCCAGTGCTACTTAATTACTAATTTGGTACTTGGATTATTAAGGATTTTATAAAATAATGTAACGTTTTATTAAATATTTATAATCTTCCAGTCTACCCAAGTTAGCTTGGGTGATTAACTAACAAAGTTTTGCTAAATATGTATGTTAAATGTTACATACTCTCCAATTTCTAGCCATAATTATACTCCACATCACGATTTTGTTATACCTTCATACCCTAGCGAGCAATTTCCTATAAAAACTTCCTTCTAATAACGAGTATTGATAGACTAGCATAGCGATAGATATCTCGAGGCACGAGCAATCGCATGTTGTCAATGACCCCTATTTCGCCACTGAGCGCGACGCGAACGTTACAAAATACGCGAGAAAGGCCAATGACATCGCCCAAACTGGTAAGCCTAGTTCTACATTAGACGAAGCCACAACTTGAACTGAAAACAATATCTGACGAGATCTATTTAGGCTCTGCCATGATCTTAATGTCGTTGCGTCTGATTTGGATACTTAACACAGATGGAAGTAATTTAAGTCTTAAAGATAATTACTTAATGTTTTGAAATAACAATATTTGAGTCTGAGTTAGTAAATGTAGATCAGTCATTTTTTTAATATTTGCAGGCTACAATTGTCAATGCGAAGGTTTTTGACGTGAAAACCCGTGATCTATCAAAATCAGTACCTCCTTGGCAGGGTTTGTATTCTTTTTAGGCAAAAGCACCAACAGTCCAAAATAAAATCAGATAAACAAGCAATTTAATTTTGGTTTCCTTCCTTCATAAATCAACTTTGTTATCAATTTTGTTTATCATCTTCTAATTCTATAAGTAAATAATTGACAGTTAATAAATATTAGTGATGTGTTGAAATGAACCAACATTTAGTATAATAAATTAATCACATTCAGCATCTCGTCTGCGCTCACGACAAAAAACGAATCACATAGTTAGACAAAATTTGTGAGTAACGGAATCTAACGATTCTCAATAACAAAACAAACGTAGCCTAGCGTCATGATCATGAATGTTGGCCGACCGATTAACCCCGTGATTTGCCGGCCGCCGCTGTGATTCGTGGCTCCTTGGGCAGATAAGCAGCCGGTGGATTGATAGAATGACAACTGCGCTGCCAGTAGGCCATCCACCGCGGAAGAGCGCTCGCTGGTTCAGCTTGGTTCAACGTGACACTTTCCGACGTCACTGCAACTTTCCTAGGAGCAATGCGCGGGGACGCGAGAACTAGCCCGCGCCACTTTTCTTCGCACTATTGCGCCCGTCAGAGCGATGCTCGCCGCCATCGGGAAAAAACTTCAGGTGAAAGCATAATATCCAATTAAATAGAACGTTGCACTTTTCTCTCGGTGCATTACGCTGGGCGGTTGCATGCGCATACGAACACATACGTTGAGCGGCATTATGGCTCTAGACTCATTAAGATGCCATAAATAATGAATTAAAGAATCGGTTTTATTTTCGTAATACCTTCCGATCAACGGCCGGTAGCATAGGAGTCATGGTGGATGACCGCTGTTACGTAAAAGTGTTGCGCTGTTGCACAATTTATTCATAAATTCTATGTTCATTGCCTTTATAGCATTCGAACGTTTGACTTCAGAGTCCAGCACAGAGATAAAACAAGATATTTAAATATATTCATTCCCATTTATGAAGCTCGTGAGTACTACATGGTAACGTAAAAGTATATAAGTATATTGGGTAGGTTAAATAGAATGTTATCGGGTATAAAAGGTAAACAAACTTAATAGCTAATGAATGAATTTTCAAAAGATCGAAATTTTCTGATAAACCTATACCCTTATTTAGCTACAAAAATTAAGCAATTAATATTTAGAACAACACAACAATAAGAATTTATCACTAGATAGTAGTACATTTCAGGCTTATGTTAAGGATATTAATCATTATGTGATTTCTGTTGTATGTATTCTTATTATATATTGATATATGTATACATGTACATATATGTACATTCACGTCCTTTAATCCCTTTCAGGGTGGACACACCCTCGGAGATATAATATTTCCCAGGTCACTTTTTAGTCGGCTCCTAAGACGTGCCGGGAAGAATGGCAGCAAGTCAGCATACTTTTTACGTCCTAGACTAGCACAAGACTATATATATATATATATATATATATATATATATATATATATATACTTATAATACATATGAAATAAACATAATTGATCACTAGACATGAAACCAGAAGATCAGTATTATTATCTCTGCCATATTATTATCTCTACTTCGATTGGGAATTTAACCCGGAATCACACGATTAGTGTTCAAGTGGTTAACCGTTTTTAATACTATGGTCTATGAATTATGGTGGTGTGATACAAAGGCCCAAAAGTACCTAAAACCTCATAATCGTTATTCTCACTCATTCAATCCCTTTCAATGTGGATGGTTTGTGTTATTTGAGACATATTTATACAGAAAAAGATAATGAATTAACGTAAAGACCTCTCCCTGGGCTTTGATTACCGACAGATTCTAGCCGAATGCTCGATAACATTCTGTTTACACCCTAAGATGTTATATTTAGTGAACTCCTGCCGGGAAAGACAGGCAGCTAGTCATCATTATAACACAACTATTTTACTAGTAGTTTCTTAAGGGGTGACCATTTCAATAGTTTCATTTCCGTTTTCCATTTTATTTCAATAGCCATAAACCTTCTTAATAGTGGTAGTATTCACTTCTCTACACAATAATTGAATTATTCAACACATATTTATCATTAGAGATGTAAGTAAAATTTCACATGCAATGTTGTTCTTAACGAAACAATTATACGTAGTGTTATATTAACATTATACACGTAAGAACTAAAACATTTACAATTATTGGTTTCATTTGTACCTATCCGATACTTCCTTAAATTACTATGGTAATAAGTTTTAGGGAAAACTCGTAAAGTGCTGCTCGATAACGTCACAAAAGGACGAGTGGACTCCATCTTGGCTGGAGCCCTGTCCAGGAATCTCAAGTCCTTATTCAGTGGCTCTAATATAATATTTCATAACATGTTGGATACTATTATGCCAATTGAACTAGCCCCTTGGTAAGCATTTAAAACTTGGGTTAAGGGTACTAGTTCAACGCATGTATAAGAAATTTATATATGTATAAAAAAATTAAATTTCTTGATTTTAATCTTTATTTAGTGACTATTAATTTAGTCTTATTTTTTAGATTTATTCATTCATGTAAATATTGATTAAATAAATTATATTAAAAAATATATAATACATACATATTAATACGTATATACAGGGTGACAGATTCATAACTGGCAAAATTTTAACCTGGTTATTAGCAGCACCTATAGAACCCATTTTCATAATAAAAAGGGTAGGAAATTTTTGGAAATTTTGGACATTTTTTTAAATTTTTATTTTTAATTTTCCCTAACACATGGGTACCCTATTTACGTACTACTTACCAAGGTCATGTTCATTCATAAATTGTAAGTTTACGTTCTATGTATTATCTATGGTAATATGGTGTTTGTGGACAAGGATATCATCTTGAATGAAACTTTTTTCATTAACCTTGAGACCTGTTTCACAGGTCAGGATGCCAA
Organism: Leucoptera coffeella; assembly: GCA_030578115.1. NCBI lineage: Eukaryota > Metazoa > Arthropoda > Insecta > Lepidoptera > Lyonetiidae > Leucoptera > Leucoptera coffeella. The sequence goes on from JAMBLF010000157.1 coordinate 141,872, forward strand.
TAGAACATACTCGAATGGTTTCCTTTAAACATTAATTACGACAATGTTAAGCACTATTCTTTTATTTAATCCAAATAATCATCACTACACACAATAACACAACATGAATATTAGCCGGTTAGGGATTATACTTAATTGAATCGCGTGTTTACTCAATGCTGGTTACTAATTAATCTCCCATAGTACGCTTTGATAAGTTCTTTAAAACATTTGATTCCATTAAAATTTCTATGTTTCATTTTGATAATTATAACCTCGAAAGCATTTCAGTAACTAATTTCACTTCATTTCCACTAAATTATGAATTTACATTGACATAACTAAACCATGTTTTACTTTCACATCATTAATAAACATCATCCACCATTATTGTACGACAAAATAGCAATTTAACATGAAATTATAAATTCAGACAACAAGAATACTGTTTACCGCCATAGCGTAACAAACATAGTCAAAAAAATAAATTAGCCACAGATAAATGTAAAGAAAAAGTAAAGGTTGCGTCATACAGCCAGGGTGAAGTGCATTACATTTCATACTTTCGACTTATTACGAGAATAAATATTTTGTATGACTAATTAATAAATATACATGAGATGAAGAATAAATCAATGAAAAGTTAATCAAGAATAATAAAATTACTTATTTTACTTATGTGATATGTACTATTTTGTCACTAATAATTTCATGTACTTTTGAGACATGTAACCAGACCATTAAATTAAAAAAAAAATAGAATTACTCTAAAATGAATTGTTTAAAATTTTTATTGAATTGTTATTGTTAAAAATTTCCAACGACATTCGCAAGATGATAATAACGTTTGAAATTATTTATTATTAGTTATAATAGTTATTGATATGGATTAAAATGAACAAAGATTGAAGAACTAGTGAAATGGAATTGTATTTGTCATTGTGTACCATTTTTGTGTAATGTGTTTTGATAATTTTCATTGGAAGCATGGAAACAATAAAACTTTTATGTTTTTGGGTATGAAACAGCAGGTAAACCGTAGTGATGATGATGACGCCTTATCTTCATACCCTAGAACGGCATTGGGTACACCAGAAATAGATTTTAGTAAAATTTTTTAGATTTTTACTTGGATGTTTTGTTGTTGATAGTTGTCAGTTTTGTTGTTGATAGTTGTTAGTTTTGTTGTTGATAGTTTTTTGTTTTGGGAGTAGAAAGATGTTTAATTGGATGAGAACTTATGAATGAAATAATGTAGGGCGTCCATGTATTCTGAATTGGCTCCGAAACTTTGAGGAGGCTTTTCTCCATATTTTAGTACTGGAGGGTACTAAAGTAATTATGCCAGGCTGCCTAATTTTGATCATATAATCTACTCTTGAAGTATTGCCAGGGATGAAAATTTCACCCTGTATAATCAACAACCAGACTGAAAAGCAAAGGTGCCTGCTCCGGAAATTGAACTCGAGACATCAAGGGTAGCTTTCAAGTAGGTAACCTATTGTGGCTTGGATATCGTCAAAAATTAATATGTTATCGATTAGAACTTGATTATTATAGGTTAAAAGAAGAAATAAAAGAAAAGAGATAGCATTAATAATAGAGCCTCAGTCTTATATATTATTTACCGAATTCTTTGATTACATATAAAAATGAGGTTACTATTTTAATTTTTTCGAAGGAGGCATTACAGACATAGAAATATTTAATTTTTTTACAAAATAAAAATTTCATAAAGTTAGTTTGGATATGAATCTCTCAAAACGCTAAAAGTGCTCCGACTACATAGCTTTCCTATACACTAAGATAAGAACTGCTAGTTTTCTGGTCACCAGGAATCTGTAAATTTTTATTTCATTAAAATGGCAAATGTAAGATAGAAAATTGAAATATGCCAATTCCCGGAAAACCTATTCAGACCTATTCAATAAAATTCGTTCAAATATTTATAAGTTTCTTAATAGTTACTATTAAAGGTATCACATAACATGTTAAATTACATAATGTTACGTGAATTAGGATGCAAGCTCCATCTTGCCGCATCCTAAAGGCACATTAAGAGGTCATTGGCTTAGCGGCGAGGGAAAGGGACGTCGGAGGCTTTACACTCCAAGACAACGGTATTACTTACACTTCCTCAAGCGGAGGAAAATTTCTGTGAACCGGGAAGTTCTGTGGATATCACAGTTTGAAAATTAATGTAATATAACTGACTTTTTAGAGATTACCTTCTAACTATTTATAAGATTAGGACAGTGCGAAATAACTAATATATTTATAACACCATTACACTTAATGAAGGCATATAAAATTATATATATTCTCGACATTGGCTTTTACGTTCCATGTAAGTTAAGCTTAATAACCAGTATAATTGGAACAACTAATAATATTCATCTGTTGATTTCGGCTTCCAAACAATCATAATATCTATTTGGATAGCATAATTATAAAAAACTACATACATACTACGAGTACGTATAATGTTGGAAACAGCTGTTTTTGAAGTGTTTCTAACAGTCCACACTACGTATATTGTTGAGAACAGCAGTTTTTTGAAGAACTACTAACAAAAGTACGTTTATTTAACTAATTATATAATTTCAAATGTATATGAAGTATAATAGTGTATACTACTATATCGTTTCATTATAATATTATGTCTGAGAATTTATATCCCGGAAGCCATAGTCAACTGAGAATACTCTCCGTGGAACCTTATATCGAGAGAAAGGCTTTCTATCCCTAACCTACGCTAACGTTACCTGTAATCACGGGTTCCAAGCTACTTTCGTCGTAGAACCATGATTGGATCCAATCCCTCGGAATGCCTCTCCTGTAACGGGACTTGACCCTTTTTTATGTCTACCAAATATGCGTTCACTTTTAATAACGTTGGACGTTAGAGATGGTTGGAGGCTTCTTTACTTTTTCATATTAGTTCCAGAGACCCCATCTCGTGTAGCGGCTATTTAATGAACGTGTGTATAATTAAAACGCCGGAATAAATCGTTGAACGGTTCACGGTGTGTTATGTAACAAAATGCATTTTTTGTAACGGTACATAAAATGAATCTTAGAATACAGTGGGTGAGGCTTCGACGCATGATATTTTTTGTTCTGATGACGTTTAATTGGATGTTCAAGCATGCTATGCACAATTTCTTAAATTAATCATAGATACTCGTAAATATGAAAGTAGGTAGTGAAACAATATATCTGAAAACCTATCATTGGTTTCCATTTTATTCGTTAGCGCTTGGTGATATGTAATGATAAAGATTTTATTTTATTACGACTACAGAACTATGTAGTCAGCACTTATAACATTTTCTAAGACTTAATATAGTAATGTGTCCTCCCCCTGAATAGTATAATGTACCTACTCATTTGATTTCATTCCTACTCATTTAAGATATGTACGGATTACGTTTCTATAACTCACTACAAGAGAAATTTATTGCCCTCATTATATTAGTATTATAAGCCCTTATTATCCAACGTCCCATTTATCCTTTATGCAAACATAGTACCATACCTTTAGTTATAGTTATAGTTGTCCAGGTTGGTATATGAAATTATAAAAGTTACTAAATAATTATTATACTTCTCAATTGAACCACTCAATTATACTTAGAAATATGACGACACTAAAACCAAAAAAATATGTACTTCGCATATTTGACAGTAAATTGTCACCATCTTTCGGTGTCTCTATCTGTTATTGTGTTTAATATTGTTTTTAATGTGTGGTTTGTACGGAATCTTTTGTTCAAATTCCTTTGTGTGTAACTAAGAATGCGCCTTTGCAGGGAATCTTGACGTCATAAGAAATTGTGCAACAAAAGGTCACTTTTCCTTTAGAAATCCCGTTACAGGCCGTCACAATTGGTCATAAATTGAAACTTAGGCAAAGTTCTTTAGCACCGGCCTCATAAACGACGGTAAATTGCACCGACAATAGGTTAAAAAATATATTACCGTTACTCACCCTCAAGCCTGTGACTAATTTGAGGTTTATGACCACTTTGTATTGAAAAGTATTCGCTATAAACAGAAAAGAAAGGATTGTGTTTTAACTCCTTTATTTATTCTTTTCTGTTGTGAGTCATAGGTAGAATTGCACTATGAATAGGTATATCACTCCGACATTGATTTCTATCTCAAAACATCTGTTAGGAGGAAAACTATAAAAACATTGCACAAAAACTGGATCGTGTTACTTTTTTAGCATTGTTCGTAAACGAATAGAAGCCGGTGAATAAAAGCGATTAAATTAACATACAACCCATTCGGTACAAATGCTGCGTTTTTTATCAACCAAAAGATACAGTTAACCTATTAAGAATTGAAAGGAGAGGAAGAGAAAAACTTCTGTGATTACTTAACCCATATCCGGCATTTGGATCGCAACCATATGCTCCGGTAACCCTTTAGCCCCGTTATATTGCACCGACGCAACTGTCCTCCAACATAAGGTGATATTGAAATGGAACAAAAACTACGAACGCATGTCTCTATATTATAAGAGTTTTGCTAGCCAAATTTTGAACGGGATTTTAGTAGCATTCGAGACATTAAGGTATTCCTAAAAAAATGTATCATCATACTTATGTGTCTAATAAATAAGTAACATGGTAAATTTAGTAGACATTTATTCTTTATTTTGGTACTCTTGAAACTAATTATTCTAATTAAAAGCACGTTGGTCTTTATAGTATGTCGGACGTGAGTACTTTACAATTAAAACTTTTCTCTTATTTGTTCTTGTAATATTTTGATCGGTAGCTAGGTATAGAATTATTCATTAATCCCGTACTTTATGTAAGTGACTAAACCATAATAAAATTTTTAAATTTCAGGATCTTATGGAAGGTGACTAAGGGATTAATTATTAAGGATAAATGTAATTAAAATAATGGTATGTTAGCAAACTTTTAACTGAAATTCCTTATGAATGCCATAAAAACGTAATGATTTAACAACCGAATAGATATTAGGTAAGTGCCCGACATTTAGACCACCCAGAAAAACAAAATGCAATAAATATACCGTAATAGTACATATTTGAGTAATAGCCGACTGCTTTTCTTATTTTTTGTTATTAGTGACTAAGGGACTAGCCATTTTTTTAAGCAGGTTTTAGCAATGTGTTGCTGTAAAGTTTTTATATTGTATATAGATAATAATAATAATAATCATTTGCAAACCAAAGACTGAAGCGAGTATTCTATCACATGTTAAGTAAAAATGCAAAACAGAACCCCAATCAATGCTTTTTGTTCGCAATCCGCGTAGTTTCCCCGAGTGTGAGAGTGTGGACGCATTCACATATCGGCGATTCCTGGAAGTGCGCTTTCTTGATGCACTGCATCATGCCATGGAAGTGCATGAGTTCATTGCACTTTCAAACTCATAACCCCCTTTCTAAAGTGGCGATCCAATTATGTGCACTTTCGCAGAGGCTCTACTGTCACTCGCCTAGATACAAATAGGAAACTTCACCGCACTCGCCTCTTCAATGCTGGCCTATTGCATAAATCATTTGTGAATAGTCAAGGACAGTTCCCGACTCCTCTGACCTTGACAAACGATTTTTTGTTTCATTGTATCTCTTTTAAGCAGTTTACATAACTTTTGTTTACAATAGCCTTTTGTCCTGGTCACCTTTTTTAACAAACCACAAAAAACATAAAGGTTTGCACAATTTTGCAAATTACTTGTGGATACCCCAGTTTCCTAGAATTTGTTCGCAAATATGAGCAAAATTGAGAAAGTTAAAGGGCCGGTCGTTATTGCAATTTCTGTATCTTTAAAGTAAAAAATTAAAGGACGGAGCCAACATTATAATAGGTTACTCTCACCCATTGTTAGACCCTTTTTGTGTGTTTGATTTATTCACAAGTTTGCCGAATACTATCCGAAAATACAAATAACTGTTAAAATTACCCCTAGTAAATATTTCTGCTACAATGCATTTCACTATGGCTTTCTTCGACTTTTTTGGAGAAAGTCCTTTGCTAATAAATGTTGAAAAGCTTTGCGTGAAATTTTAATAGGTTTATTGCAGCTTTACTAGGATTCAAACCAGACAAAATGTCTCACAACACGTAGACTTAGCTGATACATAAATTGTATTTTATGTTATGATATAATAATATCTGTAATTTTAAATAATACATACATACAAAAGATACTTAAATTTTTCATATAAAAATAGCTAACTTTACGATTGTAAACCGGTTCGTGGCAATTTACTGGTAATTTATCATTCATTTACCTTATACATTAAACTTTTTTCAGACTGGAAACACTTCTTGTTTGATTGCGCTATAAAGAATTGAAAATGTGTTGTTTTTCTTGCCCTTAAACTTAACTGGTTTGGTACAAAATATTATTATGTTTTAACATTAATTGGCCTAAGAGTCTCATGGTTAGTGTTACGTATAGTAATACCTACAAACGAAAAACGTCCCAATTAATATAGAACAGTATCAGGTACAAAAGGTACCAACAATCTTACAATTGTTGTTCTAAGAGTATTGAGGGTAAGCGGATCGTATAGCAATAGCTACTACCAAGTAAGTACGAAAAAAAACACGATTCATATAGATCAGTATGAAATACATCATAGACAGTCACGTCCTTTAATACTTTTCGTGGTTGACAGAAACTTTTTAGCATGAAATATGGTCGTGATGTTTTTGGAACATTGGTGACATATTGTTAGCACGTCGCTCAATATATTCTATTGAGCGAGTCCCTTAGTGCTTCTCACGACATATCGGGAAGAACAGCATATAGTTAGCATTCTTTTTATGTCCCAGACACTAGTCTTACCATCCCTTACTAATAGGACGGTATTATACTAATAATACTTTGCCAGCATATTGGGCACTCTGCGCTCCAACGACAGTGACAAAATTTTAAATTTATTTAATTTATGATAAACTATTCTATTTAGTTTTAAGTATGTAAATATCTTTTTAATTTCTATTAAAGATTGTATTGTTCAATAAAGTTTTATAAAACTAAGTGTATGATTAATTAAGAACATAGATTTTACCTAGTAGTCTCATTTGATGTGAAAGCCTTTGCAAAGTAGGCAGTTCTTAGAACATTTCTATTGTCAGTATGTGCCTGCGATTGAAAGTATCGGAAGGAATGTCTCGCACTGTGATCGAATGTATAGTCTTTACTTGGATTAAGTAAGTGTGGATAGTGAACAATATAGTTACTTTAATGTTTTATGGTACATTATAATACAGTATGCTGTATCATTATCAAATGACAATTACCTTTGTAAATCAAAGTATTTAATAGCCTTGTAAAATGACAACAGTCTAATAGCACAAAACCTACCTAATAGTACTCATTCTCTTCTCAAGTCATTTAGGCGCAGGTATATCTGAAACAAAACAAAAAGTTGGGTTAGGTGGTATTTCAACTTTCATTTATTTGCTGAGTTGAGAGCAAACCTATAAATTCGGACGGCAGAGATGAAGAATTAATTCAATGTGACGATCGACAACCGAGTAACACGCGAATGAAAACGAGACGGGGTATCGAACCCGGAGCATCACTGAAACAACTTTTCTCAATAACAATTACATGGTTATTTGGTATTGGGATCAAAGCAAAGTTTTTGTACATTTCCATATTGTTTAAAAATATTTAATAGCTGATAAATCTTCCAATTACGTAGTTAATACATTATTTTGTTATATTTATTATTTCACGGGTGATAGTCGTAAAAAGGATAGATTTTTCTTGCTTTCATACGTTGGGAAGAGCTCTTAAAATATTTCACACATATTCTATAAATAATTTTTTGATTATCCTAAATCAGATAAGCAGAATTAATTCCTACCGTAGAAAAATGTACCTTTTATTGATCATCTACTTTATTAAGTATCCCGTTAATAAATAATTTGGTATTTATTAGATTATTCCATGCCTTCCTACAACCAAGATTTTGAATAAACATTTACGAGCACATAGATTTTTAAAATATTCATTCGCAATTATTATAATAACTCTTTTCTCACATCGTTCATCATGACTTACAATATATATTTACTAACGATTGAGATAAAATTTGCGATAAGTGAACGCACAACAAACGAGAGGGGACTCGAGTGCAATGACATACTTACCCACTGCACAGTGCATCGGCGAAAATGCACCGCCCGGACGCCTTCGCACCAGTCAGACTTGGCCCATCGATCCCCTCTCGCCTACTAGACAAATAGCGAAAAGCGGAACTATTGTTTGGAGAGGAGGAGACCATGTTACACTGGTCGTGATAACCGCAGATGCCTTGGAAAAGTGGAATGACGTTCGCTGCGCTTTTCACTCACAGACACGATAGGAAAAGAGAAATGAAAACATTCTGCGGTGCAAAGTTAGAAAAACTAAACGTTCTAGAAGTCTAAGGAGAGTGTCTAATCAGGCATCTTAGTTGGTTGCTTTTAAAAGATAGTTTAAGAGCACAATTTAAAAACTACATTATAAAATAATATGATTATTTTCATTATGTTCAATTTTAAAAAAATTCATCAATCAATTTTAATTAAATATTATTTCATTTTCATATACACTCTCTATCGAACCCATTCTAAACGGGATTCAACCAATTCCACTTTCCAGGTCATTGTTGTTATACGTATAATATTTGCATAACGTCCTTCAACACTCGTATTTATAAACTATATCAATAGGTCCCCACACCAACCTACATGTCCTAAAGTTGTTCACCACAATACCTTTACGTCACTATGACGTTCGCAATATCATAATAACGAATTCAATGCCACTCGTATGCAACAAAATGAATGAGCTTCTACAATTATGCGCGAACTCAAGCGTAGTAGTCGGGTCAATGTCAGGTGTAGTACGAGCTACTCCACGTAGCCACTACGGTCTGTTGTGTTGTAGCAGTCGTAGCAGTTGCCACGCTAACTTAATAAATTATTTAGTTCCAATAAAATTATAACGCTTAAGTCTGTTTTGGGCTTGAGCACTAAATAATTTAGAGTTTAAAAGATGTTGTAAAAAGAGTCTCGTAAGATCAGTAACCTCAATATGTTTAGTAAAAGCGTCCAGAGTAAACTAATCAAGTCCAATTCAAATTAATCTATTATTTCATCGAATAATCTTTAAACCAATCTAATTGTTCATTTGTTCTGATACTGTCATATTAGGCTGAAAAATCTTGAAATTGATTAGCATCTGTGGCGCACAAACGAAGGTCTAATCAACACTCCGCCAGTACAGCACGGTGTACTGGTGACAATGAAAGTGGGGGCTCATTTCTCCTCAGAAGAAGGCCACGCGTTCACTGACCAACTTATGGGCCATTGCTCCTCGCAACACTGGCTCTGCAGAAGCCTTCCACCGAACGAATCGAATCTAGTACTGCGGATTTTGGAATAGAACTATTACTATGAATAAAACTATTAGTTCAATAGGTTGTAAATTGTGTGGTCTTTAGACTAATTTTAAACAAAGCTTGCTACGTATTGTAGCATCGGTTGTAAAAATAGTACAGATAGATATCCCGTATCCTTGATGTTCTAGATGGTTTATAATCTACAACGAATGTCATAGCGAATTTACCTATTTAATCAGTTATATTCAAAATTTGGGAGTTATTTATATTTAAATACATATATTTATAAAAATGAAAAAAAAAACTAATGAAAGTCCTCTCCTGATTATGTCCTTTTTATATAGTAAGCAAAACTGTTAACAGTACATAGTAATTCTTATGTTAACGGATCCTAACTTGAAACTTTAGCTTATTTCACAAATATACATACATCCCAAAAGACACCCAAACTTAAGTGCTAGAGTTTAAAAGTCAATGACCAAGACAGTTGTTTACGCGTGTGTTGTTTTGATTCATCGTACTAAATTCGATCCAAATCCCCCGCAACTTGTAGAAAGTAATAACGGTGCTCTTCAAGACATGATTCACGAAACTTCGCTCGCTCTGTGACATAATAAACTCAATTAACATAAGGTCTTGTTTCGGTTAAAGACCCCGTTCACTCACTCTTACTCGAACTCCATGGAAACAGCACCTCCGAACACACATCAGTGTACATTAGCACATCGCTTCCTATTTGAGAATTGGTGAATCAGACAAATTTTTCAACTCTAGTCTTCTTAGAAGTTCAGCTTGGGAATTCTACTGAGAAAGGTGAAATGTTTGTGTAACCTAATACTAAATACAGAGTACAATAATTGTCAGTAAAGTATTTGTTCAGAAAAGTTTTAAAGAGGTTACTAACTAGTTTCTTGAAATTCAAAAATCTCAGGGTTGATACACTACGAGGATTGTTTGTACGCATCAAGGAGAGCTTTCTTGGTTTGCATGTGATCGTTTGGAAAAACATGAGAAAACCCTTCTTTTCTCTCTACATAGCTAGTAGTAAATGTTCTCTAATGGCGAAGGAAAGCATGAATTAGAACAAAGTGGGCTTCAAATGGTTACAAAATTTCACGTAGCCAAAGAGGACACTCCAGAATCTATCCACGCTGAAAAGTATATGAAGTCTTTAAAATTGATTCATTAATATGAAAGAATGTCTACGCCCTAATTATGTAAATTTTAGAAATATACATATTTTTATAGCTCTTCGTGTAACTGAGGTTAGTACGAAATACAACAATCGTTATTTTGAAGTGTGTCATAGTGACCTGTCTGCGGCAGTAACTCCTCGTAGACGTCGCCTGCAACAAATGTAACAGCGAATGTCGTGTGCTGCAAGAATCCACCGCAGTTCGTTGAACTTGGCGAGTGCAAACGCCAGGGTGGGGACACACTGGGTCACCGCAGGCCGTCGGCACACTTACCTTGACTCGGACGCACTGCGCTCTGTGCAGGAAAGTAGGCGAACACCTATCTTTATGTAATTCACTCTGATACCGAGTAAATCTATAAATTTACTGCACTATCACGACTTGTAACGGTGTTTAAATTGGAAATTAGATTGGGATCCCTGTTTACGAGATACGTGAATTTGAGAACTTTAGCATTCTTAGGAAAAGCGATTGACCCCGCACTACATACTGAGTATTCTTTAAGTTTTTTCAATAACACAAAAATCATTTTTGTTCTCAGTAATCAGGACGAGATTAAAGTAACAACACGAACTTATGTACGTATTTTACATATAGTAAATTGCCAAATCTCAAAAAGCAGCTGTAAAAATTCTCTTCCTAACTTGAAAGATAGGCCAGGCCGCCTTTACGTCTCCGCAATCGAACTGAGTGTTATATGGTAACATTGAATAAGATTTCGGTTATATGTTCAGATATTACATGAGATAAGCTGGGCAAGTTTCTCTATGATATATAAAATTGATAAGTGATAATTCCATTACATTACGTATTACGCGCAAAATTGCAGAATAAATCAGTTTCGTTACGATCGTAATTTTAATACAGACAACTTTTACTCTACTGATAGATCCAATATAAAAAATAAATGGCTCAAGTTCTTAAAGTTACGTTTGCGCAGCATTAGTGAATTTTGTGTTTAGATTTAAGGTCGTAGCTTACATATTTGAAACCAAAAGTAAAATTTCTATCAAAAGTAAAACTTGATTTTGTTTGAAACGAATAGTCAACAAACAAGTTAAATATTAGATTTTCGCTCAGTTTAGTTATGAGGAACCAGTTTCTTCAGTAAAAGTCTATTAGCATGGTTTGAACAGGATTCGCTGATATTTTGATGACTATTTGGAACAGAATATTACGATATTTTGGTATTAATGATACAAACTCTCTTTACATATGAAACATACTGTTTGGAGAAAAAATGCTTCACCTGTCCACTGCCTAAAACAGACTATTGGACTGAACGGAAGTCGTTTCTTTTCATTGTGCCTTCGTATGGTATAGCTAGAAGAATGTTCTACTGGCAAATACTTTTCAGTATATAAGAGCTTAAAGCCATTGAGCGTAGCACACACATAAAGTGGAGGGTGCCGTAAATACTACTATTGGCCAATTGGTTCCTAATATGAACTTTCTTACGTATATCTGTCACGTTATGTTGTAGACTATAATTGAAATATTTGTATAGTGTTTTTAATTTATTCTATTATTATTAATAAATTCTATACATGCATCTTTCAATATCATGCATAGATGAAAGAAAAGCAGAGACAGTTCTTCTCTTGCGTTATTGAAGAATAAAAATACATACTACAAATTCACGCCTCTACGTCCCTTACGGGATAGGCAGAGACTATCAATCGCCACCTGGAGCGGTCCTTGCAAATCTCTCTTGCTTCACTCACACCCATTAACCTTCCCACGCAGGCTTTTCTGTTCTTAACGTTACGTACACACGCCCTGATAAAATAAAAATAACTTTTTTTGTGACTATTGTAAATACGTTTAAAGTTAATTAACATTAATGTAGAAAATATTAAAAATATAAATGTACTCTTATACTTTCAATTTATATGCTGTAAAGTACATATATATTTCAATCTCACATCCTTAAAATTGATTATCGATTTCATTCGATTTAAGTTATCTATAAGATGAAGTCAAAATATGACATACAGATCACACAATATAAACCTTTACTTTCATTATTATAAGTTTCGTTCTTTCTTTTAGTAATTATTAGTCTTACCTTACTTTACTTTACTCTTACCTTATATTTATTAATAAGTAAGTCGTTCTAATAAAATATTAATAACCTTCCTTGACGAGCCACAAATGTAACCCATTAATTGCACGGTGATTAAAAATTTAACCTAAATTCATAGGATTTTTCATCTCAACCTTTTATTAACATGCGTAATCGTTATACATTAGTATATCCGTCTAAACCCAGCCGCGTCCATGCTATTAAAAATCTGCGAAACAAAAACTAGAGACATTTATCTGTCTGAATCTAGTCGGTCGTAGGAATGCTAGTCTCTTAAAGGCTTTTTTGGCGTTACAAAAAGCCAGCGCGGTTACTGGCGAACATTTGAACTCGAATGAACTTTTCTTTACCTCGCGATGTCAATCATCGGATAATCTTAGATGTGATGCCAACAAGTTCAACGATTTAACAACATACGGGTTTTATCACTGTTGAGGTGTAAAAAAATGTAGTTAGACTTACTTACTTTACTTTAACAGATAAAGTATTTATACAAGGCTTGTATGAGACCTGGATAGGAACTATGTAGAAATAAACATTGAGTGTACTTTCTTTGGTATAAAAAATACAGTAATAATGAATACTTTGAAAACTATTACTTCGATGAAAATCTTTATCTCCACTTTTAAGTTGACCTTCCTTTGAAGAAGAGTTTTTAAAAACATTTTTTAAGTAACTTTAAACTGATTAAAATAAAAACCCAAATGTAAAATATTCTATACAATCTGATGATGTTTCTTTGTTCTAACAAGTTAGGCAATAGTCAGAGAGTCATGGGGAATGGCTAATAGCAGCCATTGACTTGGCACTGCGGAGAGTTCAACGATCGTCAAACAGAATCTCACGAAAACTTACACAATGGACTTTTTTATTCGACTAGCTTTGGGCTATGACATCATGCCTCTTTTGGTCTAGTCTCGGTGGTTTGTGCTATTATTATGTTCAACTAGCAAATTAGTAAAATACGAGCAGATAAAATAAATACGTAATAAACCTATAGCCTAACAAATGCAGATATACCAGATAGAGGATGAAATATATCAAACGGCATGAGCAAAATTTTTTATATTCAAGTAACTATGTTTCCCTTATATGGAGAACGCGTGGGAGACACTAAAACATATGCTTCTAACTTTATGTTTAAGCTTAGTATTTACAAGAAGTAGGTATCGTCCAGAAAATTAATAAAAAGTTAAGTGTGACCTAATCGATCGGTCGACTAAATTATCATTAAAGATATCAAATACGTTCTAAGTAATAAAATTCTATTTAACTAACTCTCATTCATTTATATATCATATTGCTTCTTAACTTAGTATTATATACATATAAATAGTATTAGTAGCGTCTGAAAACTTGTAAGTTTCTTAAATTAATCGTTTTGGCTTAAGAAGTAGACCTTACGCTTCATTAAAAGTATGTCAATTATCTGATAGAATAATGTGGCAGTACTGAAAAGTTACGTCCGTAACATATGCAAACAACTTTATGTTTTTGTTACATATACATATTATGTCAATTTAATTTCATCATGCGCAACAGCGCTGAAGGGTCACCTTGTAATTTTTTTTATATTTATCAGACTAACGTCGATGTAGAGAAATCTGTCACTACAGACCACCACTCAATAAACAAGGCCCAAATCACAATCAAGGCCGGCGGAGTTCATCGGACACACTAAACACACGTTCAAACATAGAACGAATATGTACAAATTATTTTTTCGATATGTATGGCGCAAAAAAGGAGGAATATTTTAGTAAGGAAGGCTGCCCGGAGGTGGTTACGTAAGTTCATCTAGGCCCAAGGTCGCGGGCGTTGATCCCAAATTGCTGATCAAGTCCTACCGCCCGCGCGCCTCCGAAGCCGACCCACCGCTTGCCCGCCGCACGTTGACAGAGTGGCTACCATGACGACTCTAACTAAATAAATATTTACTAGGTATAGGGTATACCATATTGTTTCTTCAAAAAAGTCGGTTAATTGAAACCCAGTGCTATTTCATGGTACTAGGAAAAACATAGATTAATATGTTGATGAGAGTATAATGCCTTAAAAATGTAGCCCTGTTTACAGTGTATTCATAATGTTATGTACAACGATATGCCTAGTTCAACAATTAAGGTTCCTTAAAGAATGGGTTGAAATAAAACACATTGTGTTATCGTTACAATATCGTAATACTAAGTGACATGATACGTATTTTTCGAGAGTTAAAACAGTGCCTTATAAATTGATGGACAACACCAGCAACTCTCCGACATAACCGAAATAATTAATTTGCTTATATTAAACAAAATGCAATTAAAGTCTGCTCAAATCACAATTATTATCATCCATAAGGTGTTAAAGTAGATCACTGTTAAAACGCTGCCTCTCAATGCAACGTACATATGTGTTTCTTACATTATAACTAATAATAATGTAATTTGAAGTTAACGCCTTAAGCAAAACTAATTGCCAGATTGCCCAAATGTCTAATTTATAAGGTTTAAATTGTATCTTTTGGAAAATAAAGAATTATTATTATTAAACTGTTTCGAAAAATTTGAAATATGGAATATTATAGAACTTCTTAGTGATATGCAAATATTTTTAGGTTTTAAGAAATGGCTAAGAATTTATAAAAAAACACTCTTTATCCATATTATTAGTACCATGTATAATGTACACAAGAAGTTCCATGGTAGCAAACTATTTTAGTTTTTTAGCCTTCTCTTAAAAAACATAATGGTTACATGTTAAAACTCAGAACACAGGCAGGACATGTTTTTTCTAATGTTATAAAATTGTATAGGATCCAGAGCGTGGCTAACTTAAATAAATTAACGTTTGGCAATGCAAAAGGCCACCTATAGGGAGAAATGCATTTGCCATTCCTAAGGACAGTAGTCGAAACTTTCAGCATCATAAATCAATGTGATCGAAGACCATTTCTCCCTACTTTCACACTATTCTTAATTCTCGAATTCTTAAAATTGTATTGCAAGGAAACAAAAACTCTAACAATAACGGAGCCTTTGAAAACCTTTTACCCTTAGAAGCTACTGCACATTCAAATATCCGTTCGTACCTTTTAATTATTTAACTTTCTATAGAATTTTATTCAAAACAGAAGCCTATTGGTTATCTTTTGGAATATATAAATTATTCAGCCAATTGGTGTGACAAATCATTTTTAAAAAGTCTCTGAAATTCTCTATGTGTAGTTAGGCCGCTGTCTTAAAACCATACAAAGTTTAAAAATGAATTCCATTAAATACACATAGATTCACATAACACTTCGTTTTCTTTTAGAGAGATAGGCAAATATAGTGGATGGCTATTTCTCGATATTCGCAAACCA
Organism: Leucoptera coffeella; assembly: GCA_030578115.1. Classification (NCBI taxonomy): domain Eukaryota; kingdom Metazoa; phylum Arthropoda; class Insecta; order Lepidoptera; family Lyonetiidae; genus Leucoptera; species Leucoptera coffeella. The sequence continues at coordinate 157,870 of JAMBLF010000157.1, forward strand.
TATTATAAACCATTTACACATTATTATTTTTTCCATATGACTGTGACATTTATTCTCTGAAAAATAGAAAAGGTTAGTTCCATATTATTCGAAACTTAAAGTGAGTAAAGTCGTTTGCATTTATGTAGAAACGATTATACATTTTCCAGTAACTGGACGTGAAAGTAAAGGAGTAAAATAGATGCTGTTGCAAAACAACAGTTAACCCTTAAGATGCATGCATTGTTATTGTGTCGTCGATCATTTGGGACCTTCAGGATAAGGCTCAACAAATGTTTTTGTGGCATTGTGTTTTTATCGTCGCAATGTGCATTTGGAAAGAACCGTTAGTTTGGTATAATAGCCACCCTTCTGGGTCTACTCGGGGCAGGTAGAAGCCGAATCTCGATACACGCCGAGATTATACCGATTCGATAACAAACGCTCATGCGGGAAAATGCTGCATTCTGCGTTTATGTAGCCGAGAGGCGTTCCATATTATTTTGCCAAGTTAACTGTACCAACCTCGAATACCGTATTTCTGTTATTGAAACTAAGATCAAGATTGCTCAGAATGACGATTGATGTGCAAGATAAATGCCATTAATTGCAACAATAGACGTCTTTGATACTTTTTTGCTGCAAGATCATTGGTTCACAAAGCGACAAACATAATATTGATTGTTTTGTTAAATTTACGGACCTCGTTAACCTAACTATGCTAGCTTTGTACCGACTTACTAATTAATGCACTATGTATTATGTTTGAATGTTCTGCCATTTTTAATCATATATAAAATTACAATAGATAGGTAATAATTTTTAAAATGAACAGGTCTGCAGAATAATTTATCACATTTACAATTTTTTGGACTATCGAGTTAATGTATTTATTTATATTTTAATCCATAAAGAACTGCAAAAACTTATTAGAATAAATATCAATAAACTATGAATGAACAAAATAGATTAATGAAAAAGTATAATAGCGACTTACTTTGTTTTGAGTTACCTGAGACATAGTATAGTGTATTAATAAGGAAAAGTAGGCTTTTAAAAACAACAGTAGATTAGAAGGGACGGTGTGGTGATTTAAGTAAATGAGTACCCCGTAAAAATATAAAGTCTTATAACGTATACTATCTAATAACAAATATAACATATCTTTTATCTGATTGGAAAAATAAGCATATTTTAATAAATAAGCTGACACTATTAAAGAGATGTTAATATCAGGTTTTACCATTATCAATTGATAATAAGATCATAATTAAGTTAAATTATAGTTTCATATATAGCAGAGATCTCCCTCCAAAAATGATGTTCGCAACAATAGGAATTCAGGTTATAGGCCTTCGATAGAAATAGTCAAAATTTGGCGTCAACCTCGGCCATGGCATTGGACAGGTTAGAATGAAAGAGGACTATTCACCTGTCTTTGTTACTCTGTATACTCACTCGATAAGTTCATTCAACCTATCCGCGGAAGAGTTAGTGCCATATGCTAGAACCTTTACGTTTAATTTTACAAATCTGTGTATATTCTCCCGTCTCTATCTAACACCTGAGCGTAACCGTTTGGGGGAAGAAAAAGGTGATAGAAGGTGCGGTTTGTCTCTGTCCCTCGGGCGTGAATCCAGTGCCTGTGAGCAAGGAAGCGTTCCGTCGACCATGAACGCAGAGTTTTATCAGTTACAGTGAGATGCCGCCACAACCACCCGTGCGCGCGATCATCATGCCTCCAACTCCGTAGCACCGACGACTCGGCTCATAGACTTAATGAAAACTTGACTGAACTCAACGAAGATCTCAATCAAAGACTTCCTAACATTAAGTGACAATTGGAGAGTGTTTGTGTGTGTGGATTTAGAATAATTTTTGTGCTAAGGAACTAATACTAGTGAATCTGGATTTTTAATCATCTCAACAACTTGACTGACTACGATAATTAAGTGGTAAGATTTATCTTTATTTTGTTCATAAAATAGAGTGTATTCAATATACTTAAGGTTCTTTAGTGCGCAGTTTTATCATTTCTTACCCGTAAGAAAAGACATCAACGCGCATTGCTCCTGATAAGTACAACTTTTGCCTAGCTTGAAAAACTTTTTACGAAAGAACCTTTTATATTATTTCAGTAACAATGTTATATTATATTGAAATACTAATAAAAATTATGTAAATGGATGACATGTAATATTTATGACTTGTTATTTTGACGTACATTTAAACGAAAATAATGAACACATAATTTTAGACATTACGTGCGTTAAGATACTAAACTGTTTTACATTCATGTATTATTCAGCTAAGTTCTATTAGTGTATCTAAGTTCTAAATATTGTATGTATCCATGTAAAATGACTATAACTTGAAGGTCCATGAAACATTCGCATGAAGCATGAGGCTCTAGCTCTGCCTGTGCCGCCCACATATTGTTAGACCACATTAGCACTCGCGTGTGGCTGCTATTGAGGCATTAGGCAGCGCATAGATAAAAAGGAATCCTTGAACCCGCCAAGTTCAGCATCAAGGCTAGCTATGAGTTTTTGCAACTCTGGGCTCTACGAAGCTTACGTAATGATCTCATTGGAGCTTCAAACTTTTTTGAAACTATGCTGTAGCTTGTCTAGTCATGTGATCTGTCGAAGTTATATGTTTATTAAAAATCTAAATATAACAAAGACTCTTACGAATTTAACATAAATATTGCTAAATGGAGGTAATGCATTTTTTATTCTTAAGCTAATAAAATATTTATGTTCCTCTTTTAATATATTAGATATCTATAAAATAATTCATACCTTATTGTTAATAATAATATGATTTAATCTCCATTTTTAATAACATACATATTGATACCAGACTATTGTCTACTAAAAATGTTCAAATGTTATTCTGTTTCCGGTTTAAATAATATACCAAGTTAAACAGTAGCTGAGACGCAAATTACGCCTTCAGCTGATGTAAAAGACCTTTCGCCGCGTCGGCCATGATTTCGGCAATGACACTGACGGCTGCCGATGATATAACCGCTCCGCCTCGGAACCGTGAAAACTCGGTCGTTGAACCAAGCTGCGCGGGCACACCGCTACTTTCGCTTGAGCGATTCTCGCACTAATACCAATCGAAACAGAGTTTAAATTTTAAATGACACTAACAGGGCATTTAAGACGTTGTTTTGCAAACAGTTGGGAACACTATTAAACCTTAATACATTCGTAATGAATATATTTGCACTTCAACTCTCGGAGCCATGTTTTGTGAATATATATTACTTTTATCCTGTAAGAAAGTTAAATAGATTGTTAAGTATGTAATTTATATTTCTAAGTTGAAATTCTGGAATACAACGAATGCAAAAAGCGGCAAATTTAATCAGCTAATATAAGAATCGTTCCTTTTAGATTTTAATTAGAGACTGACTGACTGGCCACACATTGTTTATTCTTATAATGTGTTATACGAACTAAAATATAATTTACCGAATAACTAATAATTAAACTCTTAATCAAGATATGTTATAAAAATATAATTCTAAACCATAAACTTATTTTATGTTTATAATAATCCTCTAAACTCTCTCCCGATGGGATAAAAAGCCGGAGTCCCACGTGGAACCAGGAAGGTCCTTGATGCTCGGAGTAGAAAGTAAGCGGAGGGCGAAACCAGTTTGGTGCAACGGTACCTCGCTGCAGTGTCGTGTGAGGGCATTCGTATACCTCTTATGTAATAGGCTTTTTGTTGCTCGATTTGTGGGCCCGAGGGCCGTGACCTTTGTTCGTTCTTTTCCTCATACCAGGTACTATTCATGAGGTATTTCCCGTGATCGGTGATAAATATTTGTTTATGGCTCTAAACAGAGATTCTCGAAACATATATTCACACAATTATAGGTAGAGGCGTAAACAAAGTGTTAGAGATTATGAAGCATGCATTTCCTTGCTTTTCAAAAATAAAGGAATGTTTGTTTTTGAATAAATAGTTCTGTGTACAGTACAATGAGTGCTTTCCCTTCGAAGTGGCACTAATTTCTACCCCGTATTCTACTTACTTAGACTAACATTTACTGTATTAGCAGAAATGTAACACCATTCACAGAACGAAATCCCACACTAGTTAGTCATAGTATAGTATAGTATTATTAGGACATTATAACACTACACAATTGAACTAGCCCCTTAGTAAGTACATTAAAGACTTGTGTTAAGGGTACTAGTCAACGTATACTTAAGAAATATTTACTTCTTAAATATAGGTAAATACATACATATCATATATAATCAACAACCAGACTGGAAAGCAGAAGAAAAGCGTAGTTCTAAACTCTGTCTCCACCGGGAATCGAACCTGGGACCTCACGATTAGCGTTCAGGTGCCAATCGCGCTAGAGAGGTCGTCATATTTTAATAGTAGTATAGATACTTGCATCAAACATCTATTTCACCTGGTTTCCGCTCCAATCAGATTACACAAGCCTTGAAAAAAACCTCTCCTGTGAATGTTTAGTTTTTATGAAACACAACGGTATATTTGTCGATACCGAAATATTTAAAGATCATCCCTATAATAGAAATTTGATAGGCTCTATTATGATGGGGGCTTGTGAGAATTTCATAAAAAATATTGTGGTGTTCAATAATATGAGTACCTAACAGTATTTTACTATTGAATACTCTCCAATATCCTGGCATGTCCTTACTTAATTGAAATTGCAATCTCCTAAATATATTTGTAGAACGTTAGATTATTAAAACTGCATTTTGAATGTATATCTCCTTATCCCTAGGATAGGATATGACGAAGGGCGTGCATATATGTACATAGCTCACACTGAGTATCCTTTAGTACACTTACGTTGTTTTACCCTGTATTGTTAGAATTAGTAAAAAATACAATCTAAAGGGTTGTGTAATAAATAGGAACATAAAAAATATAAAAAACATTACCCTATCAAAACCCATTTTCGTAGAACGGCATAATTGATCTCTAAAGGGGTACGAAAACATATAAGTAGAACAAAGGAATCCTTAATTTTTTGTAACCTTCGTAGTTTTTTAAGAGTTGGCAAACTAGAGCGGCAAACGCGATTTAAGATACAAAATTTCATCCCGCAACAGGCTAACGGGACATTGTTAAGGGCCCTCCCTTTTGGGATTTCTACCTGCGACTCTTTGCACTTGCCCGCTCTTTGTCGCCCTTTGATTTGGTAACCACCAGTCATAATCTTTTATGGCACCACGTAATTGAGTTTGATTACGTTTTAAATGTGTTCTGCATCTGCTAATCGTGTTATAATACATTGGCATAATGTCTATAATCTCTTAGGGGACGGAAAGAGATTAGAGTGTTTTCTACACTGAGAAATAACCATGGTATATCTTCAGTTATATAGTATGGCTGGGTTTCGATGCTGGACGCTTAAATCGCAAATGATATATGCCATAGTCAAATCTTTAACTTTACCAAAATATCAAATAGAAGGATAATAAATATAGATTTTAGTTACTTATACTGAAACATCTCCAATTGCTCATTTATTGTTTCGCAAACAGGCTTCTTTAATCTCATACCATAATTTGACTATATCATAAAGCTTACGTAAATTCAAGTCTACAATTCATCATACCAAAACATATAAATCTCATTCAGTCATCACAAGTAGTAAAAACCCAAACGCAATGGCCTCTTATTTATATTAGTAAACAAACGTTGCCAATAAAAACATTAACATATTCTTAGGTCATCTATTCGTAGTTTCTCCTATTGTAATGCTTTTCAAAGTTAGTAGATTATGAGATAAATGTCGGGAACAGTTCCCTCTAGTGTGGCGGCTAGAGCAACGTAGGCAAAGCAACAAAGGAAAGTAAACCGGCAGTGGAGTGGCGCGGCCGAACGGCAGCCGATCGATGAAAGTAAAGCCCGGCGTGGGTCCCGTTAGGCGCAGTGCTCGGCCCCACGGAATACTAAACGCTGACACACTGCGCGGGTTTTGACCCTAACCACATTCTAGATTGATACTTCACGCCACTACGCAGCGCGGCCCGACTAACCGTATTAGCTGGCCAACGAACAACACGCACGCCGCCGTTTTAATCCAAATTTTACGTATATGTCCATAACATGAAGATCACCTAAACATGCACACTTTGTCTTTGACATACGGTTAGCAAAGAATGCTGACCAGATATGATCGCCTCTTTTTTATAAATAAGATCTTATATACATATTTCATCCCTTTCCTTTTAGAGGGGTAGTGAAAGTCAGTCCAGAGAGTCAGCAAACGCGATAGTAGAGGTGATTCCTATATGACCCATCTTTAGCATGTCACCTGTAAGTGTGACGCGTGTTACTATTGTGACCTCAAGACAACTGTCCTTTCACCTCAATCATCTATATAGGCCTTTGATAACCTTCATCTATTGGCACTCATAAATAAATTTCATAGCTGACGTGACTTTGTTAAAAACAATAAGACAACAGTTAAATGTATGAATTAATACGAGCATGTCATCATAAACAGTGAAGCCAAATCTATTTCAAACTAAATTCCCCTATTTCGTTGTTCTTTTTATTTTTTAATTCGCTTCGAAAGAGCGTAATTCTTATCTATCCACACACAAATTCATACCTCATTATTCCTTTATAATCACGCCGGTCATTGCCTGAGAAATAATATCCCCAGGTCGCTTTTAGTAAAACTATTTGTTGTGATGACATTATTATTGAATTGGTGACATGAACGCAGGTTTCAATATGTTCATTTCACCCATATCCCTTCACCTCGTACTACATTATGGGAATGCTATATACAGTATTTGTCACTGCATTAAAAATTTATTAAAAAGAGTATTATTTTGTCGTCGTGGTATCCATGGTGATCTGAGCTTAGATTTGGCAAACTTCGATCCCTTTGTGTGGAGCAGCGTGCTTATATGGATGTCGGAGGGCGACGACCTTACGCAAAATTCACTGCATTGGGCTAGGTCTAGTGCATGCGCGTCTATGCCAACGCGGAAGTGGGACAGGGATGAGGACATTGGCTTCGGCCCACGCCAGAGCGAGAGGAATGCATGAATGAGTCGAAGCCTAGCTCGCCAGGGGGTAACAGGGTTTGCATCGCAGGGAGCCCGCACTCCCACAGACATCGATGGATCCAGTCCTGACGCAAAGTACTAACTAGGATCAATAAAGCTTTCTTCTTGGGGCTAACGTTCCAAATTTCGTTGAAAGCACAAGCTTATGGAGTTTGACCTAACTTTATGATATTCGGTAACAGGTATAACATGCATGTTTATTTAATATCTGCTATGATTATGGGTATATTACAGTCATTATTGAGGAATAATTAAAAGTGAGAGTTTTTAGCATGACATTTTATATGAACCTCGGAAAAGCACATATATACTCGTAACTACAAAGTAAACTATATGCATAGCTTAGTTCATAAAGAGAAAAATACTAGACATAGTTATCATACAAAGATATAGAGATGTTTACTGAAACCAAGAAAAGTAGTGTAAAAGCTTGTAAAATGAGTGTAAAGTCGTGTCAACGACCTGATGAATCGCAGCGCAGTAAACGCATTTTCCCGCGCGCTGACAAACAATGCTTGTATGTAATTGTATAATGGAATATTTCCGTTTTAATAAACTTTTTTGGTAATAGGCTTGTGTCCTAAAATGTAATTAGTGGTTCATTCTTTTCTTTCTTACATATATATCGGAAATAAGTTAATATTTCTACAATAATCAATCACTAACATAATTATTTACGGTTTTTAAAAAACCTGTTCGAATATTTCATGAAAACGCTCTAAACTGTCATGGCGTCTTCAATGACGTCATTCAGTGCGTCCAAACCAAAACAAACCGTGAACGTGAATACTTTTTTTACATTTAATAATTTAAAAATGAATTCCATGTTTTATAAGTATTGCGTAGTGCCTGAGTGTAAAAGCACAAGTGTAATGACACCAAACAAATTGTTTGTAAGAGTTCCCATGAATGAACAAATACGGAGAAAGTGGTTAAACTTGCACGGAGGGATGATGCCCGTATTTTGTCTGTAGATTCAAGAATGTACTTTTGCGAAGATCATTTTGATGTAAGTATTTAAACAAAGATGACTTTCCAGTCCCTGTACCTATATTACAATGAAAAAAACACTTTGAAAATGTAGCTATTAAATTATTTGAGGCTATTTTCATTCTGACTTAATTTTGTACTAACTGATATAATCTGAGATGTTATGTTGTAGGTATCATTGTTAAATACAGGTTATTGTTATTTTTCTAGATGCCAAACGATATGACGAATTTTATGGAATATCAAATCATGGGAAAAGTATCAAAGATACTTATGAAATCAGGTTGCATTCCAACAAAGTTTGAGTGCCAAGAAGACAGAAGAAAACGAATGAGCAGCATCATAGAACGGCCATACATTGTAAAGAAACGAAGAACTGAGACCATTGCAGAGTGTCTAAATGAATAAAATACAAGTTGTACAACAAGTTCATCTCTAGAAGATACTTCTAATATCATTTCCATAACATGTTCCGAGCATAACAGCGTCAATTTTTGGTAGATTAGTCGAATTTGCTTTACTAAATCCGGACTCCATAGCTATTTATCTCAACCTTTTGAAATATCGATAATTCAGAAGTTTTTTTGCAAAAATCGGCGAATAATTGTTATTGGGTTTGTGTATTTACTACTAAAACGTCAACAACAACAATGGCGCACGCACTGACTGACGTCACGCTCTCTGATTGGCGTTCACTGTCACGTGATTAAATTTATATTTTTCGGTTTTAAATAATGAAAAATATTAATAATCTTACATTTTTATAATAAATAAATAATTGTATTTACTTCTATACATAATAATGAAGTTATATATATTACAACATGACCTATTATTTTTTAGTGGACACAAGCCTATTCTTAGGTGTTTGACAACAATTTGAGAGATAATTAATTGTTTGTTTTCTCAAGAAAAACATAGTAAGATGATTTACAGCTTGTGGTAACATAGGGTTACATAACATTAAAGGATATCCACTCTTTTTTGGTAATGTGTCATAATTAGAAAATTTGTGTAATAGGCATATAAAATACATATAGTAATAATAATAGTTTTGTATAATATGAAATATATCTCGATGGAAAACTTCCGTTTCCAAAGCTGATTTATTAATAAAAATATGTTTTGAAAAATTATATTACAACCTATGACATAATAATTATAAGACTACATTGTGCTAGTATTTTATTTAATTGCATACATGGTAGTAAGGCGGTGGGGGATTTCGGTGGTGTGAGGTATGATAAGGTTGTTCACCCCGGAAGATACTGTTTTGATACGCCTCGAGGCTTTTCAAGCTCGCGCGCTTTTTAGCACGTGCGTCGGGCGACAAAATGCTCGCGAAAATAGGGAGGGAAAACAAATGCAACAATTCATATTATTTCAGGTATTATTACTTACATTATATGTAAGTGTTCTTTGGTATTGAATTGAACAATAAAAATTAATATAATAATCCAGGACTCGGATTGGAGAATTATAAGCTTAAAGTATAGGCTTTTTTTGGAATTATAATTCCTTGGCTGATATTTTAAGATGTTCTAATTATTTTTTGTATGTTTTAATTAGCCAATAAGTTCATTTAACCTTGTTTATAGAACTTTACGCATATCAAAAATAACAATAAGCTTGTATTGTAGTTCTTCTTATTCATTTTAAAAACAAAACTGTTTCTTACATTATTACATTTCAGACTGATTTAAAAAAAACAAATGAGTATCAATTCGGATTCAAGTTATGACTTAACAAAGGAATGAACCATGAAGCGTAGATTTAAGGCAATCAAAAAAGCGATTGAAGTGTCTGAAACCTCAGACGGTTGGGGTAGGTCGCGTCACTCGCTACGCCACCCCTACTAATCCAGGGGGCAGATTTAGAACGCCAAATCACTAGCACACCAAATATTTACCTAACGGATCTTAGCCTTATAACCTTCTATGGAAACTACACTTATAATGCCTGTATTAACCTGAAAAATAAGCTAAATAAAAAAAAGGATAAAATCTCTGCTACAATAATAACAATCCAATATAATTTCCTTATCCAATCAATTATATAAGGTACAAAGTAAATATATATATACGAGTACACTATAGAACACGTTAAGGCTGCATAATATTGTCTAAGCCCTGTTGAAGCGCTAACTCCTAAAAAGTTCGGGTAGGTCACGCACACTGCACCGCCCTACTCACACAGTGATCGCGGCAGAGAAAAGTGCAGCGAGGTTCAGGACGTCAGTATAAGAGGCTTTTCATTAAGCGCTTTCCCTGTATTTCAGGGTACATTGTTAATATCGCCTTTATACTTATTAAAGGGTTAAATATACATATAGGAAACGAGGTCTGGGGTTTTAACAAGAATGTGGTCCGTGTATATGGGTTGTGTTTACGGCCGTGATGAGTTTGTTTGTTGGGTTATAAAGTAGTCAAAATTATTAATATATTCTACAAGTATTCTGTTAATTTATTAGGTTCTTACATAGTTTTGGTATGTCTACTTGTAGTTTTAGAAATTTCTTTACAATCTTAGGTATTATGACGAGTAAATTAAATTAAAACTGTTGGTAGTTTCCGAAATTCACAGTAGTTGTTTACGCTCCGCAGGCTGTAAATAGTGAAATCAATATGAGGTAACGGGGTGGCGGCGAGTCGTCGACCGGCGAGAGTGAAAGCGAGTTCCGGGGAGCGCACCCTCGCTCGAGGGGGCTTTCGCTTGCATTTCACCATTTTTAATTAGGAATATAATACCACATTATTATGCAATCACATATGTTTAATAAAGCCACCTAAATAGATTGATAGAACTTCGGTATTTTCGTTTGCAAAATTTATTTTTTACTTATGCCGGTCTGATATGATCGTGTTCAATTAATATACGATATTCCTTAAATTTATTAAAATGTAGTAAATTAATGTCAAATAAACCCTAGACGAGCCTTTATTTCGGAAGTAATGAACTTGACAGAGGCGGCGAGCGCATTGCGTCATTCGCTCTCTGTCTGCTGCAGGAAGGTCGGGGCAGGCGCGAGCGTGATGCACCGAATGCATTTAGCGCCGGCCGCCTTATAGGAACGAGAGGCGAATATGTGCACTGGCGACTGAGTGCAGTGCATCTGGGCTGGCGTATTGTGACGGCTCGCGCGACGCGAGGACGTGAGTGCCCCGATGCCTCCGCCGCAGCATGCCCCGGCCGCCGCCCCAAGGCACCGCGCCTTAGCCCCACTACTAGCTTAGTTTAACACCAAAGACGACATACTTCTTGTGAGTATCTACATTTATATTAGGACTCCATTTGTATATTTTATTTTTAATCTAAACTGCGACTAAGTTATTCGGAAATTCATATTTTACAGAAACAGTAGTTCGATATTTATAAAAAGTTATGTACTTGAGTGATTAAATAATACGAGATGTAATAAATAATATTACATGCACACTTATTGATTTGGATGTGTGTGAGCCGGAAGAGTATGAATATCGCATTATTATTAGATCACAAGGCCATTGGGACGATATTATTTTATAAGACTGATTATGTAAGCCCCCACTTTTACATCTCACGATTACATGCTCTCAAGTAACGTGCACTTTCGATTATATAAATATGATCATTTCAAGTAATCGAAGTAAATATTTCAATTAAAAACAAACAAATTTATTTGGATACCTTCTTTTCAGGTTAGTTTATTAACAATTTCTTTAAATATACAGAATATATACAGAAAACACACTTTTTGTGATTAACGAAATATAAAATAAATAGTTGTTTAAGGGTACTCAGTTTTTATATGTTTATCACCAAACCTACCAAGAGTTTGAACATTGATTTATGTAAATTTAGATGAAAATGAAATGAAATGAAATGAAATGAACTTTTTTTTTATTTAATAATATTCAATTATATATTATGTATTGCTAGAAAAAAACTAAATATATTTTAACAATTTATTGATTTTCAACAATAAGGACATTATAGAAATCAGGTTTTACCAAGTATATTCTTTGAATCTAATAATCTATGTAAGGCTATATTGGGACATGGATAACTTATATGATTAATTATGAGCAAAAAAAAAATTATACATATTTTTGCTAGACAAACTGGTGAGAATATTAAGCGAAATTCAATTTATAATTATTTCTATGATATTTGATTCTAATTATATTATATGCTATATTACTCAATAAAAATATTATCCGTTTCTCTTACACGTTCATTACTAAGCAATATTATTACTTATCAATAGAAATAAAATGTCAAAAAGTGTGTAAATTAATACAATATGTGTGATTTATCGGCGCGGTCTGAACTAGATCACATGCACATTATAAGGACGAAATTAGCGTGCGCGTCACTTTATCTATTTGTAAACACGAGTGCAGTTTCACCGAGAGAGGGCGGTGCAACACTAAGGTCAGGTTCAAGAACGATGCGCCCGCGCTGTACAAGCCGCTTCCTCATAGATAACTCTCTAGATTACTGCACAACTCTATTGATTGGCAGTATTTGCGTATTGAGATAGGACTAAATAATTTACAGGGAATGGGATTTATTATACGTATGAATAGAATGATAATGTGGCATTTAGTGATGATTGAAGAAAATATTTGTAATGAAAAGTATAGTGTACAACGGCTTAAAAATGTGACGGTAGATTATAGTTTTGTGTTGAAACTTTTATTACAAATCACGTTATGCGTTTGAACTACGAACTCATATCAGCAACCTTTGTTTATAATTCTAACAATGCGATTTACATAACGCAATATTGTTGAAAAAGTCCATTAGGTTCATGTACTTTTCAATAACAAACACTTTAGAAACCAAACACTGTGTGTAAGCTGCTGTTATAAGAAAAAGTTGTGACTAAGCGATTTAGAGTTTATCGTCTTTACCTATGTAATATTTTTTACAAACAAATTATAGATTTGATTAGTCTGCCTAACACTTCTGGTTGTTTTATATTTTCCTCAATAATATCCCATACCTCATACCATATAATATCCTGATAGTATTAAAGCTTATAGTATGTTTTAACTTATTTTTCAGTATTAAAAGAATCGTTATTAATAATGCAAAACAGTACGCGTGCGTAACAGTAATAATTTTTTTTTGTATTTCCAGTAAATTATTTGATATGTCAAAAAACTTATCTCAGTATTAAGACCATATAAGTTACAATAACACGGATACAGATTTCTTTACATGGTTTGTCAGTTGTTATCGTGAAAAGCATCTTATTATGCTCTAATCGAGCGAATGTCGAGGCCGAGAACTCGCGTGCGATATTGTATCGCCTCTTGCACAATCCTACGCTCACGTGCCGACTGCAACTGCACCCAACTGCTTTGAAAAGTAAATCAATTTTGAAACAGTAAACAAAGTACGTGATTGAACAATTTCGGTACGATTATTTAATAGCTAGTTTAAGAATACGATTTCTGATTTTATTTCATTATTAATACGATTCCATAATTGCATAGAATATATGCATTTGATTTTAGTTTGTAAAAAATATTACATTTTAACGGTCGACATATAAATTGCTAGTACAAATTTCACAAAAGATATGAATTGTGAATTGAATGATTACTATACATATATTCTGTAACTTATAGTACAAGGTATCAAATAATATGGAGTTTAAAGATTAGATTTGTGTGTTGTTTTATAAAACTATTCATTTTAAAATCAATGTAAGGGTATTAAAACATTCGTCGATGTGCATTGAATATGTAATACCCGTTTACAGTTCCAAAGTGGGAATAACGCCGGCGCAACGATTTGAATGTCAAATGACGTGAAATGGGAAAAGAATCTCGCTCTCCGAGATTTTGGAAAAGTATTTCTCAAAGACATGCTTTCTGATATTGTGCAATGCGCCGTTGAACTTTACTATTGCCTCACAGGGCTCTTTTACACACAGATTTCGGGACACGAAACATCTTGTTAGAAACGTTTTCACTAAACTTAAAATGAATTACGTACACATATAATTAAAGGTTACGTTATCGTTTCTTAAATATAGTAAGGATGTTTTTTTTTGTTTATGACAGCTCAAATATGAAAACAAAATAATGTATTTTTGGTACTCAAATTTTAAGTTATAAAAAGTGTATGTGGCAATAAAATGTTATGTAATATTGGCGTAAGCGATAACCGAATAGTAACTGCCCCTTGCACAGAAGCATGGCGGGTTTTACATAAGCTAGTAACTACTTGCCTGCGTATTAAAATATTTAACTAACGAAACCGATGTAATAACAACTCTCGCTTCCGTGTTCCACGTATGGGTGCCAAATTGGCAATTATTCAATGCACCATAAACAACGTTGGAGTTAGGTATACGTATACGGCGTCTCGAATAGAGAGGTAATTTGTGCACACAGCCGGTGTGTGCTCATAATAATTTATAACTCTGCTCTGCGAAAATAACACCAATTCTTGCCTGTTTTGCACTATTTGTAAACATTGCTCTCTCTTTGTTTCAGATTATATTATAAAGGATTCAAAATAATGCAAATTAAGAGTCTACTACAAAATTCAAAATGAGACTGGTAAGTTATGTTTCCTTGAAACCAAGCAGTTTACCCTTATCTTCATAGAATCACAAAATTTCCATAGTTAGCCACGTGTATGTATGAGTTCATTGTTCATAGCGTGGGCTGAAATTAAAAGTGGGCTGGGTAGGGAAAGGCGGATCGTGAAATAGAAAATTGCCAAATACTTGGTGTCTGTGCGCAGAGGAAAGTGCGCACTTATCAGCAAAGTAGGTCAGTAGTGGCACCGCCTCTTTATTGAACCATTCCTGCTCGAACCCTTCCAGGAAAATACACCTTTTCTACGAGGAGTACGTCCCAAAATCAAACGCCTTCAACTCCCAACGTATGCATGCAGTTGCACCATGCGACTATTTTTTAAATGCGGTGTTTGCACTCTCTTACTTAAATGCTATGACGTTCAAGTCAGAAAGCTAACATTTGCCAAAACAGTATTTAAATCTTTATAAACTTTAACATATTATTTTCCATCGTGTATTAACGCCATGATTTTACATATTTGCGAAACTAACTGAATGACGCAGGACACATTTAAAGATATTAATTTAATCCTTGTTACACAGTCAACGAGCGAAGAGATCGCCAACACGCCAGCAGGCAGGACCAGCAGCCCTGGCAACGCAGCTGCAGGTTTGCCTAGCAACGCGTATGACGTCACGCGGATGCGAGAAGATGAGTTCGAAAAGCTCACCGTGTACATTGTACCTGACGTGGCTTGCGAACCCGGGACCGCGAACCGAGCGGAGAAAACGCTTCCGCGCAGCCTTGAGTTGCGGCCCTCCGCCGTGCTCTCTACGCCCAACACGCCGGTGAGTGAACTATCGAACTTGCTACAGATATGTATATAAAAATCTTAATAGGTGGGTTGCAACGTGCTTTAACCCATTGGATTATCACGAAATGAAAATTATATAAATGATTGTTAACGTCGTCGTTTTGGATTCTTTTGTCGTAATAACTAACCACCAACACCACCGATTTACTGACAGTTTAGATAGAATTAAATGACACATTATGGTATTACATATATGTGTCATTAATTATAATAAATTATATATATATTAAAAAAAATTATAATTAAAATATAATTATACAATATATTACATTTTACATTATTGTAATTTAATGTTTGTTTAATAATTGAGTAGCCTACTATCCATTTACCCTTGTTATACTAGAGACTTGGTATATAACAACTATTTTAAATTGAACAGACGGAAGGCGTTTGGAGCATAGGAGTGATACCAAGAGGGACGCGCTTCGGTCCCTTCGAAGGAACAAGGACGCCAAACAAACCAAATGACAAGATTTCCTGGAGATATTACTGGAGGGTAAGTCTATATTGTACATATAAGTAACTCATTACCGGCTTTGCACAATTAACCACATAAATCAATCATTCAATAAATACATACATTGAAATAATTTCTCTATGCTGCACGACACAAGCTCTCATCGTGTTATATATTTATATTTCACACATTGCGAACGTTACTACTAATAGCCATTACCATAAGTTTCCAGCTTTCATGTCTGTCTTGCACTAACCTTCTTTCTTTTCTATTTTGGGTCAGGTTCAAGAAACTGTCAGACATCACACTTATGGCAATATTAAGGTGAGAACTAATCATTTTTTAAATTAGTGTACAACTAACCATATATTTCTGGTGAATGGTATTTTCATACATGTTAGAAAAAATCATGCAGAAATTCATTCACGTTAATGCTATTATAGATGATAATGCAAGGAGATTTCATACGAATTATGATATATGTATATAATGTACATAAATAAAAAAACATATTGCGTACCTTACGTGAAAAACTTCCTTCTAAGAGTCAAATATTTAACGAATGACACCACTGTCCTTTTTAATCATAAATAATGTTACAAATAACTTAAGTTAACCTGTTAGTGAAAACCCTGTATAGATTTAAAGGTGTATAGTAGTACACATTATTAATATTATTTTCAAAAGATTTCTTTGTAACAAATCGGACACATTAATAAAATTTAAGTAGTCGTAGAATAATGTTAACAATATCCTCTCATTTACAGATTTTCAAAGACAGTGACTATTATTACCTGGATGGTTCAGACACGAGCGTGGCCAACTGGATGCGCTACGTCGCCTCGGCCTACTCACTCTCCGTGATGAATCTGGTCGCGTGTCAGCATCAGGAACACATTTACTTCTACACAATTAGGTAAATCATCACGCACTCACATTTTACCACTTTCAACTCGTAACGTCACTTCGTCAACACTATTTCACTGCTTTGTTTCACTTTCAGAGATATCATGCCTAATGAAGAGCTGATGGTTTGGTACTGCAAAGACTTTGCGACTAGACTTGGCTACGACATTGACCCTGAAAGAGCTACATATTCAATTTGTAAGTTTACTTTTCATTTTCCTATTAACTCATTAATTTAGAAACTAAATTTTAATAATAAGCATTATGAAAAGAAACTATAATTAAAGTATTCACAATATTTCAATTAGTAGCAATATACTCGTATATTAAATATAAGTATTTGATTCGTGATCAGGTCATTAAAATATTTAATTTTTTTAGGCAAAGAAGAAACCATCAAGAAAGCTTACGGACTGCCTCCTGCTCCAGTCCATCCAGAAATAGCCTTTAATCATATGAAATATGTCCTTGGATTGACCAGTGCTAAAGAGCTATTAGAAACTGAAAACCCAGGGAGAAGAAGAAAAAGGGAACCATTGAATAAAACCGCTTTTCATGAAACTCCATTGACTCTAAGAGATGATCATAGAAATATATCTAAAATTGAAAGAGCAGCCATCAGAACAGAAGTGACTAACAACATTCTGCAAAAGGTCGACGCTAATGCAATTGTGAGGGATCAAAGATCGTTATCACCACACAATCTAATGCAGCCACCTTCGCCAGTCAGACATCATCAAAGAGACAATCCAATGGTGATCATCCACAAGGAGAGTACGTCGCATGTTGTAATACAACAATCTGATAACACTAGGATTAGATCACCTACGCATACATTGACGCTGCGTGATATCAGGGGCCCATCCCCTTTGGCTCCAATACCACATGAAAAACCTGGGAGTAAATCACCCAGTTTGACTCATTGTGGCCCTCCGCATTATGAACACCAACTAACACCCAATGATGGGTCTGTTCGGTCCGACGAAGGGTACCATAGCAATGGCTATCATGACGAAGGCTTCACCCCACCAGAAGATTCCAGTGATTCAGATGTTGAAAATTATGTTCTTGACTGCTCAAATAAAACAAATGAACCTAAAGAAACAACGGTCATCGTCCAAAAGGTAGAAAGCCAAGACATGCACCGGAATGAATACAGAAAGGTAAAAATAAAAATGCCAAGGGCTTATCAATATCAGAACCATAAAGATGGTGACAGTGAAAAAGAACTCATTATAGCTGACGAAGCTATGGATGAAGTACCTCAGAATTTATCTTCGCCAAGGCGAGATCCTGCAACATCTACAGTCATTGTTTTAGAGTCTTCCCAAAATACTGTGGTACCACTAGCAAAGTCTTACTACGAACCATCAGCGGACTCCCCGTCGCCACAACCAGCTTTTCTAAGATACTCGCCGCCAGATACACGAATACTGGAAACCATTCTAACTGGGAACAGAATTGATACAAACAATAATGATCCTAATAGACGTCAACCAAACGCAACTCCGCCACCTTCATCGCCAACAGAAATGGCCTATTCGTACAAGAAAAGCCAACGATATGGAAATGCATGCAGCCCCGATTCTAGCTCCAATCACGTGCCGCTTCCATCTCTGTTACCTCTTCCTCAACAATTACCGGCGCCAAACGCTGCTTCTATATATTCAACTTCACCGCCACATTCAATACCCCACACAACTGAAATAAGGGAGATAAGAGAAATCCGTGAAATTCGTGAGACTAGATACGAGAGCCATTCTTATCCAAATTATTCCTACAGTTTGTACTCGCCACCAAATTCTACAATTATCACCCAGTTAGGGTCCCCGCCGAGTACATATTCACCGACAGTGTCGTCGAGCCACCACTATGATAGACAACCGAATGGACAAAGCAATCACCACTACCCGTCATCTACGAGTGTCATAACTCTAAAAAACTGTTCGCAGTTAAGTCTCATTCAGAACTCCAATATGGGAAGTCCAATGGTAGCTCACGGCAGCATGAGCCCTGATGATTCCTGTGGACTTATGATGGGCCCAACGAGTCCCAATTCTCAAGGATCTAGAGGCTATCGCAGTTTGCCTTATCCTCTCAAGAAAAAAGATGGGAAAATGCACTACGAATGCAACGTCTGCTGCAAAACATTCGGTCAGCTATCCAATCTCAAAGTGCATCTGCGAACACATAGCGGTGAAAGGCCATTCAAATGCAATGTCTGCAGCAAATCCTTCACACAACTGGCACACCTTCAGAAGCACCACCTAGTGCACACGGGAGAGAAGCCACACCAGTGTGACATCTGCAAGAAACGATTTTCATCCACCTCCAATCTGAAAACGCACTTGAGGCTTCATTCAGGACAGAAACCTTACGCTTGTGATCTGTGCATGCAGAAATTCACTCAATTTGTTCACCTTAAATTGCACAAAAGATTACATACCAATGATAGACCGTACGTGTGCCAAGGATGCGACAAGAAGTACATCAGCGCATCAGGACTCCGCACTCATTGGAAAACCACGAGTTGCAAGCCAAATAATATCGAAGAAGTTTTGGCAATCACCAACGCAGCTAACACTGAATGTATAGGTGAGTTACTTCTATTTATTATTAGAATCACTTTTATTTATTAAATACCTTAAAATATCACTCAGTAGTCAGGTAAAGTCACGCTATTCACAAATAGGAGATTCGATAAAACACTTAACAATTACACAATTAATATAAAAAAATACAAATATTCACTAATTTATTAATGAAATAATTTGCAATAAACTCACAAGGGCAACGCGTTCGGTCGCAGTCACGAGAGTAACTGTAGCGCATGCACTTTCTCCGCAAGAGGGAGTAACAACTTTCACTTGCGCTCTCACTGAACGGGCGATTTCATTTTCGCAGATCCCAATGACAAAGAGTGCCACGAGAGAGAGGGGCACGAGTACATGCACTCGCTGGCGATGGGGGGCGCCCTGCACTCCACTACTCCGCATCTAGAAGCGTCGCTGCACGCGCACGAGCCCCCGTACCGGCAGCTGCCGCCGCCCGAGGAGCGCGCGCCGCCCTCGCACTACGCCGCGGCGCCCGGCGACTCCCGGCCCAGCGTCATCGAAGCCAACCAGCCCCTCATCATCGAGTGCACCTGAGCATGCCATGCGAACGATCAGTGCCCGCAGTGAAGTGCACCCATTGTGAATATACTTAAGGCAATCGGCCGCCATCTCTCAGTGGCTATGAGATTATGTACTGTGTAATTATAAATAGTTAAGGACTGTATGATACGATTTTATGATGAGACATTTTGTAATATTTGAAAGTTTATTTTTAATACCTTTTAATGCTCAATGCGACACGGATACTTTTCTAAAATTTTCTGTAAATAATGTTTTTCGATAAGCTATATTACTTACATTAAAAAGGAAGTGGCATATGCGAATAAGCCCCCTGGGTGACATTGCATTGTTCGATGCCCTTAGCGTGTGACACAGCGATTAATCGTTAATTTTTGCCAAAGACCATGCATGATTCAAGATTAAGATATGATTGCTCACCGAAAGAGATTCTCTGCAATTCCTTCTAAGCCTAGTGCCAAACGCGCGATCTGACATTATGTAGAACATCGATCGTCATTGAGCTTTTTGACGTGTTTCTGCAACCGTACTTTTAGCATAGTTTAAATTGTTCCTGTAGGGTGGTATGACCCTAGGATTCTGTATATCCGTAGCGGATACAGACATAATAAAAGGAGTGTATTTATGTAAAATTGTTCCTAAAGTATTTGATGAAATTTCAATGTGGGTGAATGATATTATAGGTTAGAAGATAAGTTAAGACCTACTGTGGACATGTGTACATTTCCCTACGCTAGAACAAATGGTGCTTCACAATTAGAGTAGAAATTTGCTCGAGTTGGTTCCGCTTACGGACTGACCTCTCACGTTGAACTTTTTTTCTTTATCTAAATCTGTAATTAAGGAATGACTCAGTAATTATTTTAATTGATAATCGAGTTCTCCTGTTTAAAAAGGCTGATTTACTTATACGAAAATAATCTCATTATCTGTATGAATAAATAAATTAAGTATGACATTAATTTGTAGTGTGTTTTTAAGAGTAGTTAAGCGTACGTGATGAAACCAAACAGTAGGTTTTGTACATTTATATTAAGAATTTTAGAAGTAATGGATTCCCATACATTAAATAGTGCTCTATATTTTATACTTGATGGTCTGAGAAGATTTTTACTATAGTATTTGTAAGTAGTTGCGTAAGGGAGAGTGCAGCACAAAATATCATGTGTTTTGTTTTACCTTTTTACGTACATGTGTACCTCATGGAGTCACAATATATATTTTCATTGTTGTTATTATGTTACATTGTTATAAATATTCAACTATATTCTGTGTTAGATTCTGTTACAATCTTTACGCAAATTGTCAGTTTTGCATGAGTTAATGAAATACAGGGTTACATGTATGTGTCCGGGCACTTTGGTTAAATGCTGTTTTCTTACAGGAATCTTATAATTGCAATAATTATACAAGTTTAAACAAGTCAATTAAATTCTTGTCTTGGCACTTTTAATGATATGTATAATATTTACTTTCTGTAAAGAATTTGAACCTGTAGAGCAAATACAAGAAATGTACATAAATATTTAATCTGAATAAAGTTAACATTTAAAATTTGCTGTATTCTTATCGAAGCTCTTTGCTATAAAACAAAACATTATGTAATCATAGTTACAGCTCCGAAATATATACCTGCTAAGAATTTATGATAAGTACAATGCCTATAAATCAATCGGTGAGTGAAAATAAGCAATATCAATTATATATTTACCTGTATGTTGTAAGCGCATTACGCCGTTGCACTCTTAAAGCATTTCAAGTAACTTGGACGGTATCTGCTCACGATGTAATATTGTAAATATTATGTTCTCTTTTGAATTTTGTGAATCAGTCCTTAACTGGGGCGAGGTCTTCGCCAGTCGACTTGAGTCAAATATTTTGACATATTCCCTTGTCTAGCACAATTGTCAATCTTGTGCTCAACGTGTACAAAAATTAAGCTGCAATGTATTTTTATTGTATTAAAAATAGATCAGAAAATTCAACAGAGTACATAGTAGCAGAACAAAATATTTTGTAATTTCAGTAATTCATTCACACTATGCAACCAAAATTTATAAAAATTAAGATATTAAAACTATAAAAGAAAAGAAACAATTAAACACCGAGGTTTTATTAATATCCTTTTATTAGTTTTAAGGCTATTTTCTTATAAAGAATGTAAAACTTATACAGAAGATTAACAAAATATGTTCGTCAATGAACACAAGCGGGGCTCTTACCAACAAACACTAACATGTATAATATCAGTATATAGCACAACTATCTTACTACAAAATTATGACACAAAAACTATATTACGTGGCACGTTAATAATCCCTAAACAGGGTAACCTCGACACAGGCATCCAAACCTCACTTTCTTTATAAGTGTTAGTAGAGTTCACGGATCCCAAAGAACTAATTGTTAAATATTTTAATACATTTATGCTAAGATTTATACATTTGGCTTTCTCTTATGACACTAATTTAATTATTTTTTATACAACTTAACAGTTTAACAATATTGATTTATAACCAGAAAAATGATGTACATATTACAACAAACGGTAGAATTTCAATGCTAAGAGACAACCAGTGTCAGGCAAATGTTTTGACTTTCAAGGAATGTACTATACTTGTACTTATGTCGAATAAAAACATTTGACTTTGACTACGTATACTTGCCGATTATTGTGTTTTCGTTTGTTAATTTTTACAATAATCGTGTAAAAGAATGTGTATGTATGTAATAACAAAATATAAAGGCTTGTTGATACAATATCAATTACTGAGGTTCGGGGCCTGTGCATTTTTTGTAATGCGTCCTCATATTGGAGGATTGGCTGAAGCCGGCGTGGCAGCGTGGACATTCGTAGGGCCTGGACCCTGTATGAAAGTTCAAGTGGGATTTCAGATGATGCTTCTTGGTGAACGACTTGTTGCAGACTGTGCACGAAAACGGCTTCACACCTGATGGATAAAAAGACGCTTGATTGTACCACAGATAATATATTCACAGGTATAATAGCTAATACAAAACTGATGCCATTCTTTCCGAACGCGTGATAATGATACTAAAGGAGGACGGGTCAAAGGAATATATTGGGTTGTAAACTATCAACAGTATCGATAATAATGCCATGCTGACCCCTATACTACTGCTAAAAATGACTCTCGCTTTTGTGTGCCCGTGATTTTGTCTACTCCAAAAGATATTAAGATATTGGTCCTATAATGTATATTATGTTACCTGTATGCAACCGTAGATGTAGGGTCATGTTAGACCTGTCTGCGAAGCGCCGGTCACAGTGGGGACACGCGTAGGGCCTCTCCCCGGAGTGTGTCCTTTGGTGCTGTTTCAGCAACATCTTTCGGGAGAACGCTTTGCCACATTCACCGCACACGTGAGGTTTTACTCCTGCAGACAGAGATTAGCAGTTTTATGATATGTAACTATTTGCTTTTCGGTTCTTCATTTGAATGATTATGATTTTTATTTCTATTATGTATTATGTTGGTTTTTATGTTTAAACATTGGCTAACCACATATATTAGATCATATATTAACAATAAAAAAAATTGATAGTATTACATACACCCTCACGTGTAAAACCTCAAGAGAGAAAATTTAAGTTAATTACATAGATTTCGCTTACCTAATGAGCATGAGATTCAGAATAGGATTGAGGAATGAAAGTAATATGTTCGTTTTAATTGTTAGACTACACGTTCAAAACCTCATTATTAAATTCATTTGTTTTAGAACCGGTTATAAGAAACACACCTACTTTTTAACAAAAACAATTTGTTATTATATTTCGAACAGGTCTGTCAATCAGCCGTTGAGTATGATTAATATAAATTGTTTCAAAAGCAACGGTCTACTGTTCCGGCCATCAGTTTAAGTTATAAATGCTATATTTTAATTTGTTTGATTAAAATTTCTGTTATTAACTCAACTAGATAATAGATATAACTGTTTAAGCAACCGTTTGAAAATAGATGGTATACTTTTTAGGCTAGTCTAAATAATAATTATATAATTTTACTACGGATACGCTATACCACAATACACTGCTGAAAAGACCCTTGCATACCTAAAGAGGAAGAGGAATATGCATTTTCTCTCTCTTATTTCTCTTATTTGATTAATTGACATAACGCGAACCGCATAAAAAATTGGAAATCATAAGTACTTATACGTAGGAAATAATTTAAATAAAGAATCATTATTAATTCAATGCTATCAAGTAGATCAAAACCTCTAAACTCATTGATACCGACCGGACTATGTGTTAATAGTAAGAATAATGGTGACTAGATTGAATTAAAGTGATATGGTGTAAAATTACGATTTCGAAAAAAACTGTTAATATTTTGAACATACAGAGACATGGAAATAGAAGCGTATTATCGTGTAACAGTTATTTTTTTAAAATGACTTTCAATGTAACTTTCTTTAAGGTCATAGTGTGTAAGTACTTAATATAATATCATCTACGATGCAATCAGCGAAACTCCTAAATTCCGATATATTCCCTTCATCCATTGACGTCTTCAATGGTATAAAATAATTATCTCTATGACCTTACCTGTATGGATCCTCACATGCATATTATACGCAACTCGTTGGTTGAATGACTTCGGGCACAGGTGACACTTGTACTCCTTTCGGTTTCTGTACAAAGAAAATGCTTTGTTATATTTCTATGTTAGCTACGAGTGTGTCTATATGATTGAAAACATTAAGTAAATATTCTAGCACTCTATTGTGGCATATTATATACAAAAATAATATAAAATGTATTTTGGTAATAGCGCTACTAGGTTTAACCTCCATAATGTTTAACATTTAATTAAACCATAAACCATATCTAACATTTACCATAGCTTAGCTTAAACTAAAAACTAAATCATAAGTCCTTATAAAAAAGTCAAATATACATAAAGCAGCCAACTCACAAAAGACCAAAGTACTAAATCATGCAAACCTATGTATCTTCATATGACTGCTGAGATAGCCTCTATCGTTGAAGTATTTCCCGCAAACGGAGCAAGTGGCTGCAAACTCCTTGGTGCCGCGATGTACCGACATGTGGTACTTGAAATTGCGGAGCTGCGAAAACGACTTGCCGCAATCTGGACAAGAATATTTAGTGGCGGAACTGTGGCTCGAGACGTGCTTTGCTAAAGTTTCCTTGTCTAGGAATACCTGGATGAAAAGGAAATAAAAATTGAGAAATTCGGGTTTTTATTATGGAGACTAAAAATAAAAATTAACATTCAAGTCTCCTTGTCTTTAAACTTAGACAGGTTCAATGCTACTGTTATTTGTACACATCAAAATAGTAATCCTTCAATATTACGCTAGCAATTTGTTTAATGGATTCTGGCTACAACAGAAACATATAATTCCCAAACTTTACCATCTTAATCATAGCTTTAATGCAAATAACGCCAGAGTCAAGAATTTTGTAGCCCTAAATTTAACCTTATTTTAACTGTATCAGTTATTGATATATAATTGATCTAATATATCACGTTCCGTTCAATATACCGTCACATCAATATCGCATATTGCGCAACTTACCTTATCACAAACTTCACATTTGAAACTATTACTTTCTGCTACCTGATCCCTTTGAGCCGTCTCACTATTTCTAGGATTTGGCAGAGATACGTCTGTTAGCGGTTCTGATGTTCTTGGAATATTGTTGTTACCGTCATTACCTTTTAAACGTTCAGACGTATTCTGAAATAAAGAGAGTTTTACATTCAAATACAAGATTTTACATGCTGGTACCATTTATTGCTAAAATACAATATTGCACACACTATTTAGGACAGATAAGGCTAACATAAGGCTGTAAATATCACAGATTTAAGTAATTTCTTTACCAACTAAAATTAAACCAATACATCACCAAGTTTCACGAAACTAACTTTTACGCACATTACAACGTGCGCTTTTCACAACATGCCGAGCTGCTGGCAACTGATTATAATCGATATTAATATGTAACAAAAAGTATTATATTAACTTACCATATTATGCTTAATTTTCTTTACTGGTTTATAATTTAAGGGTTGTCGGTGGCTCCAAGGACTTTGAAGAACAAAATCCGATACGAAAGGACTAGTAGAGGTTTTGTGCCCCAACATTTGCATTACAGTGCAGTTCATATTAGACTTTGTTTTTTTATTAGACACACTATTCGAGACGTAACTACCGCTGATTGATGTTAGTGGTTCCATTGGAATCTTTAAGGATAAATCTAAGCTGTTAGACAATCGTGACTGATCCGCTTTTGAATATTCATTAGGAATGACTAGGCACTTTTTGCGATCGTTACTATCATTCATAAGTGTCATTTTGGACACTGAACTGTTCTCTCTTTTGACTTCGTGTACGTTTTTTAAGTGCGCTCTTGTACCGAATTGCCCGCTGTAGGTTGCAATGGAGAGTTTTTCATCACCGGGATCTCTGTCATTTGCATTCATCCTGAGCGCAGATGTCGAGTGGTGATAAGTGTCGCTTAGCATTGCGAGCATGCCTTCCGTCGGCCCGTTAACATAACCGTTGCGAGGATGCGTCTCGATAAATGAATCACGTAGGTAAGATCTCTTTTGTCGGTCTGCGCTCGGTGACTCTATATTTTCTAAACAAGTCCCTCGCGTGCTGTGATTGCAATGCACAATTTTATCTTTTCTGTCATCATAATGCACACATGATCCCTGCGTTGCGATTCTCTGATAACCATGTTTGCGTATTGTGATATACGGAAAGTCACAACATGCCTCTTGTTGGAACGCTCTGTTTGTTTTTTGTACTACAAATGGTTCTTCCCTACAATACAAACTAATTTCTTTAAGTATATCACTTAATTCTTCAAAATTTTCTTGCATTTGACTGATAACTTTTTTATCTATTGCTATTTTTAAAGACGCAATGATATTAAGGAATTCATACATTTTTGATCTAAGTACAAAGACTTCTCCGTTATAAATATAGTACAAGACGGATAGCATAACTTCAACATCAAAATCAGGCATCACTATAATGATTGGGCTGCATTCTTCAGAGTACGAAAGAAGAAGATCCTGTAATAATTAAGAGATTTATAAGAAAAAAATATATATTAATGGGTCCTTTATAACATTGGTTAATTTTTGTTTCCTTATTTCTAAAGTTATAAATAATCAGTATAAATAGTCACTTTAAACACCTTGTTTCGGAACAAAGATTGACTATTTAGGGACGAAGAGATTTATATGTTTAGTGACGGCGGAAGTCAGCGTACTTAGACAAGTGACACATTTTAATCCCTAAAAACTTCCTTGAGGAACTTGCAATTTCTAAGAGAAAGAAACAAATCAAACGTACCCTCAGAAAAGTACTAGCGCTGGCCAGAACTAACCGGTGGGCGCTGAGGGTGCGACCTCCGCATAGAATGTCCACATCGCACCAATCAGTGTCCAACAGCAGATCACACATCTGAAATCAATAAATACTGTTGAAGTGTTCGGCCTAAACATATCTTGCTAATCTTCAATTCGACGTAGCTCAATTGTTTGGGGCTTGGCTCTGTATCAGTGGGTACAAGGTTCAAATCCCGCTTGAGCATGTACCAATGGAAATGAATTTCTATGTACATTTTCGTAATAAAAACACATTTACGAAATGCATCGAATTATACGGTGAGGGAAAACATCGTGAGGAAACCTTAGTGGTAATAGTTAGTGCTTATAAATGGCGACCTGGCTTATCACCCTGTCACATTGAGTACTGACTCGTGGTCAACACGTGGGTTCGAGGTGTCCATATAATTCCTACCTTCGCAGTTGCGATGATGGAAACCTGAACCTCTGACTACACCGCAAGGGTTAATGGTCGTGAATGCCTTTGTCTTTTGTTTATCTTTTGTCCAAAGGGTAGATCACACTGACATTGAAAAGGAAAGTTCTAAATTGAACACGACCTTAATGTTGTGTTTCTTGGTATTTATTTATGTGTATAACTTGACTAATAAATTGTTATAAGTTATGATTCTGCTGCTGCTGTTATGATGCTGTCGTCACGCAATAAAACTCAATCCTCAATGGGCTGATCAAAAATTAAGATGCGACACACGATACTTCTGTAAAGGGTCAACTGGAAGTTTTATTTACGTTATATTTAACGAGCTAGTCTTGTTTAGAGATTTCATATTATTTTGTTATATAAGACAGCATATTTTCAAAAAGGTAAAGAAAGTAATTAGAAGATTTTTGTAACTATGAACTGCTTACGTTTACAAAAAAATCCTAATTTGATCATAAGGGTATAAAAGAGCTAATCATCCATCGATATGTGAAAATAAATGACTTATCTATAATATTTGTTTCTCTTCGTAATTAGTCACTTGGAATTACGTGAAAGTATGTTCCCTACGAAGGCCGTGTAGGGAAAATGGTAATGTAGACAAACCGCATATTAAGTGGACAGTATTCTGGTACTCAAACAGTAATACCAATGAGCAAATAAAGACATACGTAAAGCACACGTTATGTTTGTGACACACTTTTTATAAATTTTCGAACTAGTGTAAATAATAGATGCGAAGACTCAGCTTATGTACATACGTTCTTACTTAAGCCAGAATGACTGAACACATATTACGACCAGGTCAACGTTTTTAAAGTAGCGCCGGCTGAGAAAGTGCAAATAGATTTAGTCAAACAAGGGTGCAATAAGAAGTTCAGTTAGGCATGCCACAGCGATTATCACCGCGGTCAGGTGAACTGAGGAAACCATATCTACTTAGCACCTCACCTAAACTCCGAATAGATTCACTGTTACCCGAACGTACGTGAATATGGTTTCTACAATAAACCAATTATGTTTTTATGGGATCGTAAATTTTAGTAACAGTAATAATGTTGACTTTACTGTCATTGATCACGCGAAATATGCTCATTGGACACAAAAATAGTCTATGGTAATTTTATGTTGCGAAACATCGAACATTAATTTTTAATTTGCTCCCACGGCACTCTATAAATATTGATATTTAAAAATAAGGAGGCTTATTGTGCAACATTTTCCGTTTCTACTATATTTACTTTTTAGTTTATGAAATTGGATTTTAAGATCCGGAATTAAGATTGATATATTTATGCCCGTCAATCCTTCTTGGAGCATTCAGAGTAGTATTAGAGTAATTTCACTCAACATTCACGTCGCTCCTTGGAGATGTTATTTCGAAATGACGTGGACCCTCAACAATGAATGGCCCGCTTATCAGGCCAACACAATCGCATGTTGTCCATAAATTTTGATAATAACACATCCCGTTACCATATGTAAATCCGTGATATTCTACACTTTATTATTGTTAAATTTCACCAAACGACGTGGAAAGAAAGCTAGTGGTCGTTCAAATACAGATAGAGGAACATTACCAATTATTTACACATATATTTATGGAAACAAACGATTTAGACAAAATTTCGTGTGTATCATGCTGGCCGTAATTAAACTTTATTACGTGACGAATATTGGATAAAAACTATTAATTTGAAATAATGGACAGTATATAGAATAAAATTAACATTCTCAGTTGATTTATTGCTTCTATGTAATCTACGCATGCAAGCCGTTCATTAACTGGGTTTTGGTGTTCATCTTTTTTCTTGCTATTGATAAATCGTTACTCAGTTTATAAGAACCAATGCAGTATAACAGTTTCATTTAAACAAGTAGGCAATACAGAAGAATAATTAAAACAGAACCGTTAGTAATAAATTATTTTGGATTAAATTTGTAATAAAAAATTGCTCTTTCAAATTACGAGTATGCATAGTACGTACTTGTAGTATTAAGTAAAGGAAAAAAATGTTTTGTTAATAGGAAGGACCTCATCCTTAGAAGCGTAGCTTTATTGTGCCATTCTTCTTTAGCCTGGTGTGCGTAGTGACTAGTGAGTGAATGGTGCGAGAGAAATTTGGCAGGATCTTTCAAGGTGGCGATTGTGAACTTTTGCTTATATCATTAGTTAAATATGGGCGTATTATTATAATATGTATTATTTATATGCCCCTTTTTCTACATTCCCTCTACGAACCTAAACAGTAATTTAACATTAGCATTAATAAAGATATTTCTTAATGTCTCGTACCATTCAAACTAATAACTCAACCATTCATTCAATCAACATACAAACAAAAATTTACAAGTAGCTATGAAATATTTTTTGCTAAAAACAATATTTTCTTTAGTAATTTATAAATGATTAGAAATATTAAAATATACATATTTATCCGAATCCTTTGCTCCAGCGCCTGAATCTACAAATACTTACGCTTATCTATAATGTACCTTTGACAGTTATTATATGAAAAAAAAACTATATTAACGCTCTGTTTAATTAATAGATCCAATATTCGTCAAGTCATGAAAACTCCTTTTAGTGAATAGTAGAACATGTTCATTATACAATAAATAATAATAATATTGGGACATTATTGCACCAATTAATCTAGCCCCTTACTAAGTACATTTAAGACTTGTGTTAAGGGTACTCGTCAATGTAAATTTAAGAAATATATACTTATTATATATATATATATATATACACATACATATATAGAATTAATAATCAACGACCAGACTGGAAAGCACCGGGAATCGAACCCGGTACCTCGCAATTAGCGTTCAGGCGGCTAACCGATCGCGCCACGGAGGTCGTCAAATAAACAAAAATAACTTCCATTTCTCTAGCTCTAATGTAGCTTATGTTAAAAAGCAAAAATTAAGGAATTTCCACGTTGCAATAGACACAATGTCATACTCGTTCAAATCGCAAATTGACGCTGTTTTTCTTAAATGATGACTTAACACGTCTACATTTCTTAGTCACATACGGCTTCAACTGAAGTACTCTGGAACCTAGTGGCCCAGCACATGCTCTATCAGCAGTAATATACCTAGGTACGTTCTATTTGTGTACCAGACCAGCAGAAAACTTTTCCATCCCATCCTCTAAATTACTGTTTCAGGTATAAATCTTTTTTCTACTCGCGACACTTTAAAACGACCGAACTGATAAACATAAAATGCGTGCTCGTATATTAAATCAGAACAAATGCATTCCAAAGATGCTCTCTACTTTACTCCACTATCTTTATTAATCGATTCACCTTGTAAACAACTCGTGATAAAAGCAGTCACTAATAGAGCAATTTATTCTGTTTGATTCACGGAGGCTTTCACCGGTACATAAGTACATACTTTTATACAACTCATTGATTTACAAAAGTCATCTTTGAATAATATGTATACCGGTAGCTTTTAAATATACCGCTCTAAATGATTTTAAGTGGGTTTACCCTATTTTAGCTAATGATAGCTCATTTATCAAAGATTATACTTTGTACGGATTACACTCACCGTGATAAGTCACTGTGATAACACATGGGCCAAAAGCTCCAAATATTCCAATGGAGGCACTTTTTAACTTTAAAAGTAGAGGCGTGAACAACGCAAGCTCTTCGTGAAAGAAATGTGATGTGCGTGAGATCTTTGGCGGTTTATACCACCTCCGTTGAGGCTCGACGCTTCGTAGCTTTTGTATACGAACACGGTAGGACTATATTAGAGTGATTGTGAATGAATAAGCACCGCCTTCTTACGAAGTAGTTTGAATTGAAAATTAAGAGTGGGGATACACAGTTGTAATTTAGACCTTTTGAGAATGTGTATACAAGAATAAGTCCTTGGAAATATAGCAAATGTGTCTCTTTTTAGAATCCGTTGAATGTCGTAGTATAGGAATTTCGTATTTTTTTTTTTCTTACTCAAACTACTACTACTCGAACTAAAATGATCCTTATAAATGAGGCATATGTCCTATAGAGAAGTGAGATAGGATGATGATAGTGAATAAATGGCGTTGTGAATATGATCAAGCACCTCGGACACATTGGCTTTGAATTATAGTTTGTCGAAATTAGTAAAGTAGCAGACTAATAATGACAATCCCTAAATATTTTACCTAAGCGTAACTTTCATGTTTTAACGTTTCATTTTACAGTAGATAATTTAATATTTTTTTGGTTTTGAGACCCCTCTTTCTTACTATTTTTAGCCATATCTTGAAGATACTGAAAAATACCGGAATGGTAGTCACGGATTCGAATTATACCAGTAATTAAAAATTACAGTTATATATCAGGATTTTGTAGATAGGCGTCACATATACATTCACGTCCTTTAATCCATTTTGGGATTGATAGAATCTCGGGGATATAATATAGATAGAGTAAAGTGTTATCCTCGTATGAGATCTTTTTATTTAGCAATAAGACATGCGAGAATGTTAGTACGTAGGAAGTATTTGGAATGAATATACATATACCAAAACAACTAATCTGAACAACATTAAACGCAATAAAATACATTTGCGAAATGCACCGACTACCCATGAGGAAACCTACCTGTTTCCCGAAGATAGTCAGTGCTTGTAAAATATGATACGGCATATAACCTATGTCAGATTGAGTACTGACTATCTGGTCAACACGTGGGTTCACGGTGGCCGTAGAGTTAGAACCTCTAAAGTTGTGGAGATTGGCACCCGAACCTCTGACTACCCCGCAATGGTTTATGATCGTGAAAGTGTGTTTTGTACTTAATGACTACTGGAATGGTCAAAAGTTTAGTAGGATAGTATCACAATGTTTTCCCATAACGGATACGTATGTGTGAATGTTGCGTGAGCATACATAATTAGTCAGATACTATTAAGTCGTACAACGCCAAACCCTGTAGATCAAACGGTGTAAAATACAATTTCATCTGATTGATGACCCTATAATTAAACGGCAATAGAGAGAAAGCTATGATCTACCATGACCTATTTTAGCTAAAAGCTACGCGTATATTTCTCAATCCCATTAAGGGACAAAGATCCTGGAACATTACATCTCGGTTAACTTTACCATAACAAACAACTAAGTTGTCATCCCATCGCCTAATAATTCCTTTGATCCCTAGTCCTTTAGACGATTCCAACGACATGCCTGAACGAATGGCGACTAAAAACCACTATATTTACGTAAACTTAATAGCATTAATGTATAGAAGCACACTCATGGAGCTTCGTAAGTAGGTATGTGTACGAAATAAAAAAGCATTTCCTTGGTTTTAATTGCTCACAAATTCACCATATTATATTTGACATTCTCATAAGGTGCGACTCATGCAGTCATTTGGTACGTACGTTATTGCTCGCCGAGAGATGTTATCTACATAAATGAGCCTTAGCCTAATTAAACACGACGTTTTAGTGAACACGTATAATTTAAATATGTATGTAAATAGATACATTGAACATGTTATGTGTATATAACGCAGTAAGAAGTGATATAGTAATCTAGGGTAATACCAAAATTGGGACCTGTACGAAACCGCTTACTGTTGAGGTATACACATAGAATCGATCGTGTATGTTACATTTACGTGATTTTTTATGGAACGTTTCATTACTAAAATACCGAATGACTGATTCTATTCCCATTAATATCTATCACAACTCACAACAAGACTCTAACAAGACTTTCAGTACTGTAACAGTTGTTCCTTGTAATAATCTTGAGATACTAACGATTGCCTATCCTTAGAGAGTTTTCTCACAATTATTTATACAATGGTGGTAGTGCTCATCAGATTATGAACACTGTCTCTGCCAAAATGACAAAAGAAACTTTAAAGGTGATTTGGACTGTTACTAGTTATCAAGCTGGCAATACCTTACGAATATTTAAGGATGTTTATACTGGTATGTGATTATGAAACAGACAAATCAATACTTCGAGTGTGAAAATTAAAATCACATGTCTAACTAGCCTAGTTAGTAACTAAACTAGAAAACCAAAAGAAAAGAATAACAATATTCATCAAATAATTTATTTTATCACATATACGGCCTACATAGATAAATTTATGTTAAATCAAAAATGTTACTGTCCATATAATCAAGATCACACTGATCATCTTTCTGCAAATGGGTTTTAAAAAATGCACCTTCACTTAAACTAGCATCATACTTATCAATACAAATACAATAGGTGTGACTTCGACCACAGCCTCTACATTTTGAACTATGTTTACTAGTAATTTCTTCTGAAAATTCACAATTCACATAGTCACCAAAGCCACAACAAACCTCATCATTGCACTCTTCCTGTAATATGTGATCAAATAAGTAATTATCTACATCTTCAAAGGAGTTCAAGCTGTTAAATACTTGCTTCTGAGGTTTAGTTAGGACTTTATCTAACATGAACACCAAATGATGGTGATAGCATTGAAATGCAAGTTTCTCCTTACACCTATTCTTTATATTTATCCAAAGTTTTACACAAGATAAAGGAGTACTGTTCGCACCACTAAATAATGCGGGATTAGCAAGAAGGCCGCTAGCAGACATTACCCCATCACAATTTGCTGCATCATACATTTCATCAGCATCCTTTAATGATCTGATTCCACCATTCCCTATTATAGGTATAGAGACTGATTTGCATATTTCTGATAATGCTTCTACATTGACTGGCCCAGCACTTTTCTGAGATGGTGTCCTACCATGAACAGTTACGAAGTTCACTCCACAATTTTCTAACTTTTGACAAATGTCTATAGTGTTTCTCAAATCATTTGCAAGTCTTATCTTCACAGACACACTAAACGGTTGCGGCAGTCTATTTCTGACACCTTTAACTAAATTATATATAACTTGAGGAGTTTTCAGTAATGCACATCCATAACCATCTTTCATAGCCCATCGTTGGGGACAACCACAATTGAGATCCACTCCGTCGCAGTATGGATATAACAGTTCCGATGCATCTACATAATCGTCAGTATTATTGGCAGCAAATTGAACCACAAGTGGAGTATCGTTGGTGGTAGTCGAAAATTCACTTAAGCGAGCTTTAGCATTTTGACAAAATGAATCTGCTAATATCATTGGTGTAAAGCAAAGCCCAACGTTGTACCTGAAACATTAAAATATAGTTAATAAACATGTAAAAGTTGGACACGAAATTGTAAACATAACCTGTCCCAATACTTACTTACGTACTAAGAACCTAAACTCGGCTTTACTATACCTAACCATAGGGGCACATGTCTTAACATAAGTTTGATTTTGTTTGGCATTTTGGAATAAAGAGTCAATATCTACTTTTCCTCTCATTGATTATGTTTACAGGTAGATTGTTATTTACTAAAGGATAGTGGATACAATTCACTAACCTAAAATCATAACCAAATAAAACAGTACATTGATTGATTACTCGTCCTTTTGTGTAAGACTACTTTTGCTATAACAGGTAATCAATTTACATTCCCGTTAGTAAGTAGTAATAAACATTTAAGAGATTAGCAATAAAGGAAGAAAATCTGATATATTATTTGTGATATAATATACATTGACATGAATATAAAATTTTTAAAATAAAATTAAATTTTATAGTCTTAGTAGAGATCCCGCCACATAAATTGGCAGTAGCCAAACTTGGAACTAAATTTGACGTTTTATAATTAACAAACATAAAGATTACAAAGAAAGTGAGCAGTGTGCCAGTTTTTGTGCAAAAATCTTTATTTTGAGGATAGCTGGACAAAGCCACTTTTTACCATATACCACGTTAGGCGATAGGGATCATAATTATTGTTAAGGAAAAACTGGCACACTGCTCACTTTCTTTGTAATCTTTATGTTTGTTAATTATAAAAATAATAATCTTTATTGTTGTTATACTTAGATCAGGGGTTCCCAACCTGTGCGCCGCGACGCCCTGGGGCGCCGCGGAATGAAGCCAGGGGCGCCGTAAGTCCATCCTCTGATCATCATCAAAAATATTTTAATTTTGTTTTCCGACAAGGATTTCCCGTGGTCCCGACTCTCTGTTATTGATTGAGTACTGAATTATCGAAAACAAACCAGAAGTCAAAAGTTCTGTTATATCTTGCGCTTATAATAATTATATGTCTCAAAAAGCAGCTAGGGTAGGGCGCCGTGACAAAATTTTAAACAAGTTATTGTGCCGCGGGCTGAAAAAGGTTGGGAACCCCTGACTTAGATCATAAGATAACATTCAAAGAGAGCTTGTGATAGGGCCTATTTTAAATAAACATATTTTGACTTTGATATATTAATTTGTGTTATTTGAGAAAACAAATGAAACCTATTATGTATCGAGCCGTATGGCACAGTGAGTGCTAGTTTTGGCGTGTTTACTGGTAACACTGAATTACGCGACTGTGGCGACGCCACCAACTGCCAATTTATATGGCGGGATCTCTAGTTTCTTTCTGCGTGAGCTATGTATATTCTGTGCTGTTATAGGAAAATTCTTTTTGCAATTAATTGAATTGGTTCACACAGGTAGAAATTAAATAATTTGTTGATATAATAAAATGTGGGCTCGTTCGACTAACCCAAAAGAAAAAGCCGTATGTTAGATGTATACAAAATACGAATAATATTATAATATACATAAGAATGTATCTACTGTAATCGTGCTATTCAAAGATGGAAAAAGTAGATTTAATTACTAGTAAACAAGAAAAGGAAGAAAGACTACAAAGGATAAAAGGTATTTGATATTGTTTATAAAATGTTATGATAATGTATGGGAGTACCATCTGAATCAATTATATTTCCTGCTTATTCCAAAAACGTTTAATCCAGGACCAAATTATATACTATTAGTAATAACTGGGTACTTCTAGAACAATTCAAAACATATCTTTCCAAATCATAAATCTTTGATATATTGACGCATACTTTTCACTAGATCTATGCAATAAACTATGCCTTTATTTTATTTACAGCTGGAGCTTTCCTTGGTACGATTGCAGGCGTTTCGGCATTAGTTAGCTTTGGTTACACATTAGCCTCTGCAAAAAAAGCTGATCCCAAATACTTTAGCAAAGGTAAAAATACTAGTTTTTGTTGTTTCTAGAATATTACATACTCAACCTTGTCATGAACATAACATAGGTAACATAATGATTGCTCTATCGCCTATAGCAACCAATGGGATTGTAATGGAAATAATATTAACATATAGAAATGAACTCTTCTTAATCTTGTAATCACCTCTGAAATGCCAAGTAGATCTAGAGTAATTCAGTATACTAGGTCTTGACATAGTATTACATGTAATATGTTGAATTACAGGTGTTCACGCAAGTGCGGAGTTGTCGGAAGCAGGTGCTATATTGGCTTTGAGAGCATTAGGTTGGGGCACAGTTTATGCAATTGCAGGCACCACGTGTTTATGTTATGGCATTTGGAAGCTGTCTGGTGCAACTGATGTAAGTATTTATGTACAAATATACTTTTTTATCATTACGTGTCATTACTATCTTAATAATGAAAAAACATATTAATTACTATCTCAGGGTGCTTACATAGTCGTGTATACTGTCACTGACATAGTCACTGTCATAGCATGTCATAGGATGTTTTACTTATTTGCTTTCAGAGTTCTTTGTTAAAAATCTAGTAATAGTAAATATTAGTAGCTAGTAATTCTCATATTTTATTGTACCCCGCAATGTAAATTTTTTTTTTCATTACAGCTTAAGGACTTCAGGGTGAAAATGGGAAATATTCTTCCAACTGTACCTAAAAATAACCCTCCTACATCAAGAACTGAATTCTCAGGAATGAATGATTTATTTCAGTATTTGTCAGAAGAATATGGAAAGAAATAACTTCAATTGAATATCACAGAGTACTCATTGTACTGTGTGAATATTAATTCACGAATTGTTTTTCATTTAATACTATCCTTCCTGTCTTTGTCTATTCTTGACCCTTATTTTCTACCTATTCAATTATCCCTCTCTGGCAAAGAGGTAGTGTGTATACAAGTGATAAAGTGCATGTGATGTATAGTTTTAAATTATGCTTTTAATGAGAATTGTATCCTTTAGGTATATCGATTTTAAAAAGGTATTTTCACTTTGTTTAATATCTCCAAAACATGTTTAGTTGAAGAAAAACCAGAACATGCACCAGATAGAATAATTTATATCAAATAACATTTATGTACATTGCTGTAAGTAGTAGTCACTAAGTAGGAAATTGTGAAATAAAAACAAAAAACTGTTAATAAATTATTTATTGCGTTAAATCTTGCTTTATTAAAATCTCCTTTTTATATGCTGGACCTTGGTTGCAACTATCCTTACATGTGTAAACAGCCAATACGCCCCAATCGATACTATCTACTTCATTTCCTACATCCAGGAAATTTAACAACTGGGGCATTATCTGAAAAAGAGTACAAAAACAATAGAGATAAATGCAAAGAGGCAAATTAATAGCATGTAATTGTTAGAATTTCTTTAACAAGTACATTAAGTTATACAAAATAGATTTATAAAATATATTCTGCTTTAATGCCTTTTGGACTGAACCAAACCTTATCAAATGAACAAAAACTAATAAAATTTACCTGAAATTCAAACTGTCTCTCCACACCACAGTATTCACAACTGGGTATGTTTGTGATAGCGCTCCCTCCATTTCCAGTAATCCATAGTGGAATTCCCCCTCTATCATATCTTAAAACTTGGTCTGGGTGTCTGGCTACCCTTTTCCGGAACTTGTTGAACACTTTGTCTTCAGGAACCTCTGGTGTATATTGCTCCAACTCCTTGTCGCTTATGCTGCTCATTGTGCCTGCTTGTCTCTGTTTAAGTAGAGCGTTATATTTCTCCATTTCTTTACCCTCATCCACTTGTGTTGCTTCCTCCTGGAATGTTAATAATATGTACTCAAATCTTTTTATTTCTGATGTGGTGAAGAGAATCTTGGTAGTTACATTTATTATAACAATTAAGGTTGCATACAAGTTGCTTACATAGTACATTAAATAATGGTATCTATTTGAACTACATCTTTATAAACTACTCAGTGTTCGTACTTAAACCAACATAATTGTAATGGCGTAATAAATATTTTAAAAAAACTACTCTATTAACTTTTTACTAAATTTACAGCTAGGGAAAAGTATATTATATAGTATTACCTCATCTTCTGCGTCCACTTGTAATTCCCATTCCTTGAATAAAAGATTTTTGCCTGAGTTTGTAACCTTAAAGTAATGTTCTTTCAATAGTCCAGTTTCCTACAAAGAAAAATCCTAATTTAGTAATACAACCAGTAAGCAAGTACATTAACCATTTGAAATATATATATTTAGATATATTTAATTTATAGGTAAATTATTTTAATTAAGTTTAAGTTTGTAAATATTTTGTTATTTTATTGTAAAGATTTCATTGATAAATAAATAACTACATTTTCTTCCATATTTTTATACTTAGACACACACACACACATATACTATATCATACGAGCACATACTTTTTTACAACCACTATCCTTGAGGGGTAGTCAGAGGTAAACATTTCTATCTCTACTACTAGGAAGTAGTTCATATTTTATGGTTACATCTAACAGACTACTTACTTACTATTGAAAATCTTGTTTGATTAATTGCATTACATAATTATTTAAATGTATTTTTAAATACTGATACTCACATCAATGACAGGGCAAGCTTCTTTGTGCCCTTTCTGCCAGTCCAGAATTTGATGTTTTCTGCTGCAGTAGTAAACCTTTTTACATTTAGCACAATGAGATGGTGCCTTTGCTCCACATACCATACATAATTTTGTCCACTTGTCCATAGGAAATTCCTAAAAAAATAATTAAAATTAATAAATTCACAATTACACACTCTCAAACGTCAATATATGCACACTTAACTGTTTCATTAAATCATTGTATCGTCGTTGCGCCTGGAAGAACCGATTAAGACAAAATTGTAATTATTAAAACATGACAAAAAAACTGTTTGTTACATATTTTAGGGTGCAGATTTTTGTTTGAACGATACATAGCTGAAAAGTTTGTATACTTTTGAGATATTAAAAACAGGTTTCGCAGGCATAACCGGCGTAGCAAGAAGCTTTCTTATTGAAATAGATAATTTTTTTTAAAATAATGTTTATCGGTTTTTCCAGGCACAATGACGATATTTCATTTCATTTAGTGATATGATTATTCTATTTACCTCATCTTTTTCTTCATAAGGAGTATAAGAATAGAAGTCATTTTTTCTTGGTAATTGGCATCTTAATACTAAGAAATTTTCAGAACAATTTAATCGACAACAAGTTCCTTTTCTACAAACAAAAATTAGGATAGTCCTGTGGAAACATTCTTCAACTTCTTCAACTGGAGCATAGATCTGTAAATAAAAATGTATTTACTTCACTTTACACATGAACTCTTACATAAATTACAGCCAGTATTCAATGTGACTGAAGACCCTGAAAATACTTTCTGAAGTCAGTTCTGAAGAATTGGCACAATGACTGATATTCTTTTCTTTCATTTTTTTCATTGTAGAAGTGATGTCATTACATTATGAAACTAAATTACATTATGAAACTAACCACCAACCTCTTTATATTTTATAAGTAATTCTTTAATTGAAAATCTGTGATAACAGCAAATATTGGTACTGAATTGATTCAATTGTTCTACCAGACTAAATAACCATATTATCATTTGATTTTTACTATTTATAATTAAATTAATTAACCGGAGGAACTAACTTACTTGACACAAGAATATTAACGGATCCTCGCACCTTTTACATTTTAATTCACTTGGATTTGGGAGATCACGTAGATCAAGCCATGAAGGTTTACCACCAACCTTACTAGGAAAAAACCTAGGGTGCAGAAGCCAACCACTTTTTTCTTCAAGAAAACCTATATCTATAGTATTTTCAGTCATTCTTGAAATGTAGTGAAAACTAACCAAAACAATACATTCCACACAACCTCGTAAATGATAAATATAACCTACAAAATACAATTCGTTGTGAGATCAATTCAGGAAATAATTTTGCCAAGAGTACGTAATGATTTGTGTTAAAATTATAAATGTTGTCAACTTGAATAGAATATGTGTATCTTGCTGAACATTTCAAAAAATAATTATGGATTTTATGTTCATTTCATTTCCATGTAATTTGTTAAATATATATTTATTGTGTGCAGCAGAAATCATCATCAAAGCAAATTGAATGCTGTTAAGATGAGGTCCTTGAGGTAAACGTCTAATATTGTGTGCTTAGGTACGGAATATATTCGTAAACGATATTTTATGAAAGATGTAGAAAAGTATGATATGGTGGTTTGAGCAAATAGAGCGTAAATGTATACATAAATATAAGAAAGGGTAGGATAGGAAAATCGTGTAGAACGTATCGCATTAAAATAATTGGAAACATTCTTCATCCACAAATTTTTATATACGTACATATTATATTTTGTAATGTGAAGAACAAAAGAACTTGTCTGGGAATAAGAGAAGGGTTTCAGAAATATTCAAGGTGTCGAATGACGATCGATAGTCTCTATCTATGCCGTTAGGAAAGTA
Source organism: Leucoptera coffeella (assembly GCA_030578115.1). Classification (NCBI taxonomy): domain Eukaryota; kingdom Metazoa; phylum Arthropoda; class Insecta; order Lepidoptera; family Lyonetiidae; genus Leucoptera; species Leucoptera coffeella. Next base: position 199,327 of record JAMBLF010000157.1, read on the forward strand.
GAGGCGTGAACACAATATGTATTGTACTTTTCACTACGTAGATCTCCAACCTATGTTTGTGTGTGTAACCGTATCCATATTCAACAGTTGACCGTACTTGAACATTTTCTCTACTTTTATTATAAATTCCACATAATTCAGCATTGTCTTACATAATATGTCATATGCCTTAGTCTGCCAGTCCCTTAAGGCCGGTCCAGACGCTCCGTTTTGCACAACGTTTTGTCTGCGCAGTTCAAGACGTTGCAGGCAAAACGTTGCGTGTGGACCGGAAAACTGCGCAGTTTTGAGTCCGTCGGGAGGACTGCACAGTTGCAGCGACAACTGAGCTCGTGAGCTCTGAAAACTGCGCGGATTTAAAACGTTGTGCAAAACGGAGCGTCTGGACCGGCCTTTACAGCAGCATTTCTCCTACCTTATTACTCCATATTAATAATTTCGTGCAGGGGGGTGGTAGATTTAATTAAAATTAACCAGAATAAGAAAATTAGTTAGTGAGGGAAAACATCGTGAGGAAACCTACTTGTTCGCCGAACAGGTAATAGTTAGTACTTGTAAATGGCGACATGACTTACCACGTGTCACATTGAGTACCGACTATCTGGTCAACACATGGACTCAAGGTGTCCATACAATTACTACTTTCACAATTGCAGAGATGGAAACCTGAACCTCTTGAATACCCCGCAAGGGTTAATGGTCGTGAACGAGTTTGTCGTTGTAGGTTTTGCTATATTTTTGTAAATGGCTTTGTGTTTATGATTTGGGTAGCGATAAGTTTGCCAAAACGCGAAGCTGAGTTTTCTGCTTGAAATAAACAATTGACTGCATGCCCAAATAGAATTACAAGACTCATAACTAGTATCGTGCAATAAAGCGAAACCACCTCAGCATCTGCACCACCAACACTCGATATAAGGGAACTTAAATATGCTGATTTTCTTTTATAATATTAGCGATCTATATATTTAGGTTATTGCTGGCAGGGCAGTCCTAGGTTGACATATCCATGCATACACATATCACGACCTTCCTATGGATGTAGGAACAGATCACGAATCGAGCGATTGTTTACGTATCCATTTATGATTTATAGAACCAATAATCTCACTTGACGCAAGGTAGCAGACAATGTTGTTCGTTCAACAATAGTGCAATTAATTTACTAAAAGGGCATTTCATTAAGTGGGATAATCGCATTCCAAGCATATATTAGAATTTGGATTATCCGTTTACTACCAATTGCGATTCTATTTAGGCATAGACCCATATTATCTCTTGTAAAATCAATTATATAACTGAATGTATGGAATATTAGGAGCGGACATGTGATATAAGTAACATTAACTAATTGGTTCATGTGATGTAAATAGATTAAGATTCCTTAAAAATCAATAAAAACAACTATTAAGAAACAATGCACCTATTGTCAACTTTATTTCATGTCTTGTAAGATCTCCCATACATTTATAAATATATGTAACAAAAAAGAGGAAAGACAGTTGCGTATTATGAATATTTCTATATTTATGGATACTCATTATAATACACAAGTATTTCACATCACTATAAAATATTTATATAGTGTTACAGTTTTAACCTATAAAGCTAATATTTACAAAATTATACACTTAAAATAGAATAATTTAATGTTGTGAATGGACAAAATTCATCAGCACTCATTCCTCTTGAACTTTTTGCACGATTCATTGACAGTCTCATCTATTTTACTAATTTTCCTAGTCTTAAGAAACAAGTTTGACTCACTTTCACTTGTGTTTTGTCTGATACAATTAACACTGGATACATTTTGATTATTTACATTTTGTTTTTTATCACCTAAACTTTTGTTTTTTATATAAGAGTTTTGAATGTCTTTCACAAAGTCACTCGCAAATTTAATAGGTATTGCTATTTCATTATCATTGTCACTTTTCTTAAAAAACTCAGGTTTTATTTGCACTACCGATCGGTTTTCTAAATCACTTGTTACTCTTATGGTTTTCCTAACTTGACGTATTGCGTCAGATGAATCAGTAAAGTTTCTTTTGAGCACAATATCTCCCGTTGGCATTTGCTTCACTATTGTAAGAGTGAGGGTTTCACTGCCCTCAGACTCGTTTTTGTTGGCTACTGAACTTTTATTGTTCTCTGATAATTCATTTTCAGGAGTCTCCTCAGTTTCAATTAACTTACCTGCAATTATATAAAATAATGAGTTAAAAATACACAGCACACTATATATGTAAGTATTCACAATAGAGCCTATAAAAGTATATAATAAAATCATTATTTATAGTCTCAAATAAAAACAGTATTTTCAAAGCCACACAGGTCAAAGTAACATGATATACATGGCTGAGGATCTTTGTAGACAGAACTGAAGCGTTCATGACCTGAAAACTTAGAAGATGTCATGGATACTGATTTTGATGGCAAATTTGGTTACTGGTATTTGCATATCTTTCCCCTAAACTGAAATTCTTACTTAATTTAATGTATCCTGCTTTGGTCACGCTTTGAATAAACCTCTTAACCCTGACTACATGGGGCCCTGTTTCATCAATTTATTAATAGCATTACCAATTATAATATAACTAACCATTCAGAGTAGGGAATTGAATATCAGGTAATGTCAAATGTGATTCTGGATTATACTTATGCATGAGTTCCTTCAACAATATTGAAATTTCTTCCCGCTTTCTTGTAACAACTATTTCATCAAACCAATTGGCTAGCTGTTTAATTGGCAGTGTGTAATCTAAGATGGGATCCTGAAATAAATTATTAAAATACATTTAAGTTATTGTGCACAAAAGTAAAGGTTACAGGGTCTGTAATAAGAAGCGTAACTTTACAAATACTATCTAACCTAAGCTAGACTGGCATTTGAATTGTTGTTATCATGATAAAATTCAGATTATCATGAAGAATAATTTAATCAATATTACAAATTACTTCTAAGTAACTACTTTACATTATTATTAATAAATAATATAATTACCTTAAAAAACTGCTCAACATATTGTAACAGATACAATCCACAATCTGTGAAATTATTCTGTTGAGGTATTTTTGGACAACTTCCTTTTATATTATCCTTAGTAAATGTTTTATTTTGTGTCATCTGAAAGCATGAAGACAGTAAGTAAATGAAGAATATTAAAATCAATAAAAATACTTGCTATATAAGTGATAAATTATGTGAAAACTTACTTTGGCCTGATATTCACAAGTTAAATAGTCTCTTAGTGTTGCTACTACTCTAGATCTTGACGCTCCAGCTAATGAGTCAAATATCAATATGCAGGGCCTAGAACAAAAGAAAGATAAAGAATTTAATTAAATACGATTGATTGTTTGTAACTACAGTGAACCCCCGGTAGTCCGACAATCATTTTGCAGGGCAGTGTCGAACTATCGAATTTGTCGGATTGTAGAGTACTGCCTAAGACCCCTTATAGTCCGATTTTTTTTACAAAAGAGTACCTTGTAATCCGACAAATTATAGATCTTTTCGTCCAGGTACGGATTTTTCATTGTAGGAAACAAAAGTTTTATTAGGTAACAAACGCCAAAAAAGTCCTGATTCGTCTGCATTGTACACCTGTGACGGGAGATTTAAATCTTTTACCTTTTGCAAAAACCTTAATTTAAATGGCTCAAAACAATAACCTACGCGTCGAGCACAATAATGATTATCCGTACAAGTTGTAACTTGTTCAATCATGCATTAGCGATATTATCAAAAAAATATTCAATACATATGTAATATGTACATATGTAAATAATAGACCATGTCGGATTACAGGGGGTGCCGGACTAGACAGGGGCCGGATTACCGGGGGTCCACTGTAATAGGAATTATCTGAAACTAATATCATTGAAAATTTTCACTTAATTTAAGTGGATAACTTAAGTTAAGCATATTACGCTCACTTATAACAACACATACTTATAACTCAGTGGTGAAAATAAGACAAGAAAATGAACTTACTGTTTGATAGGTTCAGTCTTGTTGGCGACTGGAGCACTTTGCACCTTCTTCTCTAACATACTTTGGTCTTCCTCTTCATCTGAATCACATTGCATATCTAAATCACTCTCCTGAAAAAAAAGGTGAATTTAGACTCACCAGATATGGAGTGAATGGTCATAAAGCATATTAGTCACGATTTTAAAATAAGCTAATTCATGGGTTGGACTAGTCCTTACGGGTACATATTCTAATAAATAATCAATATCCAATATCATTAATCAATATTTACATGTCTAACACTAAATTCACATTTCTAGCTTTCATAATATTGGTAGACATTATTTAATTTTAACAAAATAGTGTTATAAATTTTTAGTTATCTGCTTTTATCTAAATTGATAGTGTCTATCTATCTGTAAACAAGCCCAATACTTACATCAGCTTCTGCCTCGTCTCTCTCACTTAGATTGTCTGAATCACAGTTTAGGGTCAATTGTTCTTGCTTTGTTAGTGGAGTTATAGTTGTACTGCCTATCTGAAGTGAGCTACGACGTTCTGAAAAACAATCAAATGTGTTACAATCAACAAGAAAAAAAACATTTTGTATATAGATATTTGAGTTGGATTTTAAATGTACAAACCTTTCCTTTTGACTTCTTGGGGCATAACAGATCTATTATCCAGCATACTTCTACAGCCATCCAAACTAGGATAGCAAATAATAGCTACAAACCAATGACAATTTTCATTTATAGGAACTACAACAAAATCTTTTTCAAATATGTTCACATTCTTGGTCCAAGTTTTCACTCTAGCGTGCCTTTTCTGTGCGGCTGTCAAAGCGCTGTCCCATTCATGTGGATTTGAACTTCGATTTACTTTGCTAGGTTTCGTAGTTAGTCTTTTGTAAAAGAATGTACTAAATATATGAGTTTTCTCCCTTTGACTGAATGTCAAAACTTCATGAAGTAGGTGTTTCAAATAAAAATCTATTATGACATCATTTAAGAATTGATCTTGGGCTAGGCACATGTAGTCTTCAGTGTTAATGGGTATACCACCTTTGCCAGGTGGATATATTAGTATCTGTCTAATTTCTCCAGGATTGGCACTGAAACAATAAATGGATTTGTTAACTTACACAATTCATACACTATAGATAAGTAGATATCTTATAACATATAAATTATTATCACACAATAATTTCATCAGTAAATAACACTAAACCATTATAATTAGCTATTTCATTAACATTATTATCTTTCCCACCATCCCAGAAGGGAATACAAAATAGTGTATATTTTGTCTGTTCATTTATTAAAGTACTAAAATTGGTTTCACTAACCTTTTGTTAGCAGCTGCAGTGTTTGACGAGGAAGCTGATCTTGTGTTCATTTTGCTGTTATTGCTCATATCCCTAGTACAAGTTCTCACTAAAATATCATTGGCTTCCCTTGCATTTAATTCATCTAAAACCTTACCAAACAATGTCTTCAGAGCTGATTTAGTCTCTTCAGTAATACTATTTGGCAATATTGTTATCCTCTTATAAGCATCTATTTTAGATATTGGGTTATAATAAGGACCTGAATCTTCAACCATGTCTAATGCTTTTCTAATGTATGCCCCACATTTACTCATTGTGTAGAGGAATATAACAGGAAGACCTTTCCCAAAATGAACTAGTATCCTGACCACTTCCTTTAAATGTATCTGTAAAGCCACATCACGGGTTTCATCTTTGAGCGATGGAGCAAGTATTTTAATGCCTCTATTCGATATGTACACCTGAAACAATAAAACACTACCCTGTAGAAAAAACTTATTGCTAATTTTAAACAATTGTTTTATTACATAAATTATAATAATGAATATTATTTCCATCTATCACTCAATGTGACCACTCACCTTTTCTCTTGGGCTAAACCTGTAAGAGCCTATTCTAATTGTTCTGCATGAGAATGATGTAGGAATTCCTTGTAAGGCTATTTGATCCATTTCTTCTCGACTGCAATCTGTAGTAAATCACAAATACTTTTAATATATCATATGAAACTAAAAGTATAAAATGGTTTGCATTCAGAGAAATGGGCATAAGTGATGTGTATGTAATAAAAAGACACAGTGGTGACGTAACATGATTGGAAAACACTACGGTCAGTATTCAATCCCCACTTAGCTTAGACCAATGTAAATTACATTAAATAAAATTAAAATTAAGAAATAGATTCTAATTTGAACAATGACTATAACTTCACTTAAACATGGGTTTTAGTGCAATCACGAAAATGTAAGGTATAATAATATTGTATGATATTAAACCAATAAAACTAGCCCTTCCCTAAGTAAATATAAGACTATAAGCTATAATTGAGCTAAAAATATTTTTGTTGACACTGTTGCAGAAACCTCTAAAAAGGTACAATCCCTGTTACATATGTGTGCAACCTAGGGTAAGTATTAATTATTAATTACTTTCATTACAACCCAAAAACACTTATTGTTAAGGTATTATCTCAGTCTAAAATCACATAATCTTTTAAGACATGAATTTGATAGAAAATAGTAGTTATGTTTTTGACATTGGAAATCAATTTGGAATAGTTTCAATTAGTTACTCCTTATCAAAAACTAAATACTTAAAAGCTTCATAAAGCTGAATAGTATGATTAAGTTGAATAATGTGATTATATTTACGATTTTGTGAATTTTGACAAGTTGTAAGGTTGTCTGTATAATGTTTGTGTGGTGTGGTGAGGATTTTATCTATTGAAGTTTCTCTTGCCTGAAATATGCACTAAATAAAGCGTAGATGACCGCAATATTCGATGGGGACTATTATACTATATATATGAAAATATATTTTGAAAGAAACACACACGTTACGACGGAGATAACGATAGCTATAGTCATAAATATATAGTTAACCTTTTAAGTTATTAATTGGTAATATAATAATATAGTAGCAGTTCAGATTTAAATATTCAGCACGAATTCAACCATTAGGTTAGAATACTAATCCTGAATTAAAATTACGGCCTCGCAGCCATGTTACCATTGAACTTGGAAGATAACTAACCTGCGCTGATGTTTTCTTTCTTCGAGAACATTATATTGCAAATACTAGCGGTAAAAGCACATGTTTTTGTGTAGTCTATATTAATTCGAGAATTACTGAATGATTTAGTAAATAATTCAAAAAACACTAATATTTATGACTGGAAATATGGCGTGCATTTATTCATTGACAATAGGCGTACGTTTATTCGACGACTGACATATCTCAACTGACGTATCGATATTCCCGCGCATGTTTAGAGATGGGGTCGTACATTGAAATTGAAATCTTAAATGTCAAAAAGTACCACTAAAAATTGAGTCGGTCGACGACTCAATGACCCCAGCAGAGATCCCGCCACATAAATTGGCAGTAGCCAAACTTGGAACTAAATTTGACGTTTCGGCCATTGCGTGTTATTTTGTATGAAAGGTAAATTTAGTATTACCAGCGTTGTGTTTTTTGCTCACTCTTTGTAATTTTTATGTTTGTTAAGGGTGATTATAATACATTGATTTCCGGAGTTTCTTGTTAGTTCTTCTCCAAGCTAGGGTCTCCGCTGATCTAGCCTCGGTAAAAAATATGTAAAGACAATGCTCAGTGCCATGTTTGAAATAATAGTTTTAAGAGATTCGCGATTTATACTCATGATATAAGATATAAGGGTGTGTATAAGATTGATTGCAGCTGTGGGAAATCCTACGTCAGACAGACTAAACGACCTATTGCGGACGGAGTGAAGGAACACATAATATATGTAATATATAATAAGAAGGATAAGTCCCGTTAATTATTAATCATGTTTGAAATAGTTTTTTTAATTTATACTTAGATCATAAGATAACATTCAAAGAGAGCCTGTGATAGGGCCTATTTTAAATAAACATATTTTGACTTTGATATATTAATTTGTTTTATTTGAGTTTATAGCTCTGCAACCAAAGACCGTTACAAATGAAACCTATAATGTATCGATCCGTATGGCACAGTGAGTGCTAGGTTTGGCGTGTTTACTGGTAACACTGAATTACGCGACTGTGGCGACGCCTCCAACTGCCAATTTATGTGGCGCGATCTCTAAATAAATACACTTGAAGGAAATTTAAATAAAAATTTAATATCCTTGTAAGATGCGTAGAGAATTGTAGAAAATTATCAATAAATATCCGATCTATATATTAACTATATTAAAATTGTGTTTGATGATCGATTTAGTTGTAGGATATTTATTTAAATTTACGTTATTTAATTATTCCCAATAGTAAAATTTAAAATTTTTCTCATTAAAATTTTATGTTGTTCATTCAATAAACTCTAAGGTCTATGACGAAACATTATTCCATAGCAAAATATTTTTACTGTACAGAATCATATCTTTTTCAGGTTGACAGTACAATAAGTGTGCAGCAATAAATGTACAGTGTGCACTTCTTGTGTGATGCAATTCTTCCTGGCATGTCATAGAAAGGGATTAGAGATAGTAAAATTTAAAGAGCGATTACTAGCAATCTGTCACCAATATCCATGTGACATCACAACCCTAATTATTTTCTAAAAAGTGATCTAGGAGATATTATCATGTCTCCAAGGTCTGGGATTAAATGGTGTGAATGTATATGTATTTCCATAGCAATAGCATGCCACAGTGGGAGGTATTGGTAAGTTTGTTTTCAAATATTGATCTAAATACTTATATTACTACTCATCAAGGGCAAACCATAATGATAGACATGTTATATAAATAACTAGCGACCCACTCCGGCTTCGCACTTCTGGCTATTTAATGGATGTTATTATACATATAAACCTTCCTCTTGAATCACTCTATCTATTAAAAAAACCGCATCAAAATCCGTTGCGTAGTTTCAAAGATTTAAGCATACAAAGGGACATATGGACAGAGAAAGCGACTTTGTTTTATACTATGTAGTGAAGCACATTATTCTAAATTCACTCACCATCGCCATCAAAGCCTATTCCGCTGTCTGGTGTACCACCCTCAATTTCACTCAAAGATGGCTCCTTTATATTAACCAAGTTCTCATGCTGCAATAAACACAATGACAAAATAAAAAATAACTATTTTGGTAATATAAGAATTTTGTAAATACAATAAAAATTTTAGGAAATAATCTATCGTAGTTAGTAATTTTTTTAAGTTAATACTTTATAAGAGTAAGAAAAAATAGCACATACTAATATTCTACAGTAAAATTGTATAATTGTACATTTGTACTGAATCTTACAGTATTAAAATCTATAAACTCTATAAAGTAGGTACGTTATGTATAATATTATTATTTATTATTACTACTTACAAGATTTACAAACGTTGAGCTATTTGAATCTTCTTCATCGGAACTCAGAGTTAAAATAACAGGTTCTGGATCAGGTTGCTTCCCACGGGGCTTTCTTAACCTTATCGGTTTCTTGTCAAGTAAGGGCTGCATAGAAAAAGTAAATTTAACATATATTTTAAACTATATACACCTTAGTGATCCCAAATCTCTTGACTAGCCATCAAGAGATTTGCAAGGTTATAGTAGTAACAAGACTAACTAGTACTGCGATTGGCATGTGGATACGCAAAACCCATATTTCACAGTTAGCCAGTAGTATGATATAGATACTAGGTGATGTTTATCAATATAGGAGAAGGAAGTTGATCAAATCTTTGGTTACTATTTACATATACATATAAACTCGCATTTGTGATCCTTTGAATTGTTTACTTTTATCTGAATACAGTTTTAGGCCCTTTTTTCAAAAACTAGGAAGAATACAATATAATAGTTACCGTTTTGGCAATTGCTTTAATTGGTCCTTTTAATAAATTAATCTTGATACCTCCTTCAGGCAATAACCTGTAAAAGAATTATTTTTGATCAGATCCTATTATTGATGTGCAGCATAATGCAGATTTTGAAGTTGAATAAAGTAGGTACACTTACGGTTTATCAACTACATTGCCCTGTTTCTCAGGATCTTTCTTCTTTTGTTCAGCTTTTTTGATAGCCATGGGTACACTCTTTGGTTCTTCAGTAAACATACGCTTACATCTGCATAGTATAAAAATTTATTTACAAAAATAAAATTAGCTAAGAGCAAATATCTTAAAATTATTATAGAAGATGTCATAACTATATTAATCCTTTAATAGCTTGTAATTGTAAGTATTTTACATAAAGTTTTGAAAAATGATTTATTGATGGGTATATTTTATCAAAAGTAGAGAAACGAAACAGGTGGCTAACTGAAACTATTTGATTGGTACTGAGGTGAGCATCTGTAACTAAATGACCACTTGACAAATTGTCTTACCTTTGACATCTGTTAAAATCGTATCCAGTGTAGCCACATGTCTTGCAAAGGGCCAACATTCCATCAACATATCGCGGAGGTGGAGATTTAGCCCTAGGTGAGCCTGGATCACTATTTGCTGTTGATGAAAGACATAAAACTATTAACATATAAATAATATTAAGTAATATTTATCTACAGATATTAATGGTCAAAACTAGAGTTAGTTCGGATTTCATTGGAGTATTAGCTATTAAATAATTTATATAAAATAAATTCTATTAGTAAAATGATAAAAAAGCTACAAAATGTAACTATTTAATTCAGGAGTTATATGATTTACAAACTAAACGTTTTAAATCATAAGCTAAGTCATAACTCACCTGTTGAATCAGATTTATCAGGAGTTGACACTTCACTGCTGATTTGCAACCCAACATTAGGTGAATTTCTATTTGCCACTTCACCTAGTAAAATCTGAAACAAAATTAAATTTGGGCATTGCAAAAAACAATAGAATTGATTGTTGTTATGTATATATATATTAGCAATGAAACTTACCGGATGGTTCTCAAGCATTTCTTCTATCCTTGTAGTAGAACCAACTGATACAAAATAATCTATATCACTACCAGTATTTTGCATACATTGTATATGCGTGTCTTCAGAAAAGGGAACATTCACCTAAAACAAAGATAAATGCAGGTAAATAAAAAAATATGTTTTTGGAGTTATAAATAAGATAATTATGTAGGGTACAAAAAACATGATACCCTTTCTACAGAATTTTAAGTAAGAAATCTTATCAACTGTCTGTAAAAGTAATTTCCCCATAGATTGATGTATATTTATCATCAAAAACAATATAGCTCATGGTTAACTGGATGAGAATGAGAAATGTGTACAGCATTCAACAAACATTTTAGTCATATTTAGCACATACCTGTTCCAGTACTTCCTGCAGCGTACAACTCTCTTTTGGCAAAGTGAACGTAATTAATCTCTGTTCACCATTCTGTAGGAATATCAACATTTTCGCTGATTGCGGTTCAGATGACTGCTCTGATGAACTTGGCGTAGGATCATTACTTTCCACTAAAATAAAAATAATATTGTAAATCAAATTATTTGTAAAACATTATTATATCTCAGTTAATAAAATATTGTCAACAATCTAGTGTGATATGTCTTGGTAAAATAATCCTTAAATGAATAAATACATGCCCTTTAATGTCCACTCTAGGTGGACACTCCTTTAAAAACATAACATATACTTGATGAGAATTTGTAACAAAGTATAGTAACTATTATTATTAAAAAAATAGTTTAAATCTTTAATTCCCTATGTTCAAACAAACCTAAACTTTAAGATGTATGAACTATTTTTGTCATTGTAAATGAAACTTACTGTGTTGTTGCAAGGGCTGAGTTTGCAGTGGTTGAACTCTTTGGACTGGTTTGGATGGTTCCTTTTGCTTTACTGCAGTGGGCCTGTGAATTTGTACATTATTATGAATAACAACACAATACAGCAAATTCAGAGTGAAATATAATTATGTAAGCATGCATTTTTGCACTAACATCAACTAAATTCACAAGACATATAAATGGTTAGCAGATTATTTCATATTACATATACATACAGAACCATTCATACTAACACCCATACGTCAATTGTTCATCCAAAGATCCAATAAAGAAGTGAAAAAAACATATAATAGTCTAGGGTATTTACCTCTGTTGTGCTAGCGTCCCAGCTCTTAGAGGCCCATGCAGCCGCCTGTATTCTGCCAGAGTTATCCTTTGACCACTTTGCAATGTCAACATCTGCCGTTCATCATTATGGGATTCTTGTTCCATCAACAATTGATTCAAAACAGACACCGGTTGTGAGTTTTGCTGTTCATATACACCCTGTTGCTGATATTTCTGGGTTGAATATTGTTGGTTTGGTCTCATCTGTTGAAGGGGGGCTTGTTGTGGTGCCGAAACCACTTGGAATTGCTGAGTCTCGTTACTAGGATTTTTCTGCACAATTGCAGCAGTAATGCTTTCTTCCAGATCATCCAAGCTATCACCGTTATTAGTTTGTACAATAACCTTTTTTGGTTGTTGCACTAAGTGCGGTTGTTGAGCTTGGGACACATGGATGGCTGCTTGCTGTGCTGATATGCTGTTATTTTGTTGCAACAGTGAATGCGTTGTCAGTTGGGAAATACTTTGATTTGCTGGTCCTTGAGGTGTCATAACTCTAGGTGAATTTCCTTGGCTTTGTTGGTTTAAAATAATTTGTTGCTAAAAAGAAAAAAATATCAATTACCTAACCATCACTAAAAGTAAAGCAAGGGTTATCTTCTTCATTCTTAATTATATATTCCACATATGGGATAATGAAAATAAAACAAATGAACTAATTAATTTACTACTGTTGAAATTATGAAATTATAATTCTGGTCTATTGGATGTTACCACAAATATTTTAAGATATTACACTGTTTGATAAAGCTATCAGTAATTGAATATTGATTGTCCTGTCTAGAATGCAATAGTATGGGCACTAGAATACAAATGAAAACAACCTACCTGATGATTGTTAATCTTCAACTGGTTAATTTGTGAATGAGTCACATGCTGCTGCAACACATGTTGAGGAATTTGGTTTTGCACATGTTGCTGTGGTTGCTGTTGTAATTGCTGTTGTTGCAACTGTTGCTGAATTTGCTGCTGTTGTTGTGGCATCTAATGGAAAGGAAAAAAGCATCAGCACCATATCCTAATTGAACTATTTATCTACAGAGAATGCAGAACCTCTATGCTTGCTATTGATTTTTTTATGCATAAAATAGTCTACCTAAAAATTATCTTGGCTTGTGTTGGATATTATCACTTAGCTTCAGATATTACCATTACTCGTTTGACTTGTAGTTAAGTTATTTGAAATACGAAATAGAAATGATATACATATACATCCTACTAATGTATTTTTTTAATTTTGATAATTAAATTAATAAATAGATACCTTTAATAAAGGAGGTCGAGGCCTGGTTTGCCGATGGGCTTGTGGGTTCAGCACTCGGGGAGATGGTGGCCTCATGGGACGCACTATTCTGGATCCTTGAGGAACTTGAAGACGATTCAGAACTTGGGGCGAAGTGTTTTGCTGCTGCAAAGACAAAGTTATGTTAGTAACAAATGTTTTGTCGTTATTTGATGGTACTAAAGTTAAGAGATTCTTAATATATATTCATAATATTACAATTCAGAATTTACAGGATTCTTTGAATTGTCCAGACTATTATAAAAGATGAGCATATGGATTTTAGCATCATTATAAATGTATATTACATATTTATAATTTACACCAGTTTTCTTAGAATATTGGATTTTTTATATGCAAATTACAGGTTAAGCACTAACTAATTTTAATCTGCACAAAATAAAATATATGCAGAATTTACATAAATTACACATATAAATAAAACAAATAACTTACCACCTGATGATGTTGGTTTAATATTCGTGGGGCTGGTATTGGTGTACCCTGTAGTTGTGGACGCAGTGGCGGCCTATTTCTTGGTCTCATTTGCCTAACAGGGGTGCGAACCAATGTTAGCCCACTAGTCAGCGCTTGATTCAATATTCTAGGTGCATTTTGTCTTGTTGGCGTTCCCTAAAATACAAAATATATAGGAACAAACATAAGTATTATATATTACAATAAAAACATTGAACTAGGCTAAGGAGTAGCTAGAGGATACATTACCGCTTGATTAACATAAGCTGCGTGCATTACAACTTGCTGGTGTTGCAGTTGTTGAGGTTGTATATTTTGCTGTTGCTGCTGCTGAAGTTGCTGTTGTAACTGTTGCTGTTGAAGTTGTTGCTGTTGTTGGATTTGCTGCTGTTGCTGCAGTTGTTGTTGTTGAATCTGCTGCTGCTGTTGTTGTATGTGTTGAATATGAATTTGTTGTTGATGCTGCTGTTGTTGTTGAAAATGCTGAAGCAACTGCGGTGATGCACGAGTCAACTGAGTTTGCCCCTATGGACAAAAAAGCACCATTGAAATACTGCCATTGAACTTAAAAATTGCTGTAAATTTGCTAATACTGAAGTTACCAATAATTATGTGTTTTTTTATTATTATGAATAAGCCAAGAGAAATTTGTCAGGTTCAGGTGGTGATTGATAGTCTCTGCTTATTCTGTTGGAACGTTAAAGTATGATATTTCTTGTTGTTATTATACTCTTTCTTTCTGCTAAGGAATACTCACCGGTTGGGAGGTGTTTGGTGGAGGCGGCGGCGGCGGAGGAGGCGGTGGTGGTGGCGGCTGCGGTGGTGGCTGCGCCGGATGTATGACAGTTGGCTGCGGAAACACATGGCCTCCGCTGACAATCTATCACAAAGTTAAAATTAAATCAGACAAAATATAGCATAACGGATTTACTCCATGTAAAAAACAAAATACACTGATATCTTGTTATAATAAAAAACAATTCCTTTATACTTTTTCTCAATAATCAATAAAAATTGTTTTCATCTACATCTATAATGCTCATTATAAACCATAAAATGCTTCTTGACTCAAACGAAAAAATTATCATAGTAATTTTATTATGATGTCCCCAGCTGAGAAAACAGCATAACTGCTAAGGTTACATGCAGTCTTTCCAGTTAATATTAATAAGAACATTTTAATCTGAATAAAGTACATACAATTGCACATTATGATTTTGCATAATAAGTACTAGTTTTAATTAATTATTTAAAGCATTATATTTGTTATCAATTAAATGTAGGTTTCACAAGTACATCAAAATAATATTATAGCATTACCATCACAACGTGCATGCTTAGGTGTTATTCTATTGCCAGTCAAATGATCAAAATGAGTAAGTGAAAAATGCAACATAAATAATGAATAAATGAAAATCAAGCTTCACATCCACATTAATCAGCAACTTAGTCCAAATGTATTAATGACATAATAGAATACACATATGGCTGCAAGAAAACATACATGTTGTTGGGGATGTTGTGAAGAAGACTGTTGCATCATAGATGCATCAATAATTTGCTGAGCCTGTTGCAATACAACTTGTGCATCGGCAGACATATCAGATGTGTAGTAAACCTACAAAAAAGGTCACAATTCAAAACAGTTATTACATACGAGAATTAAATTGCAATATTTCAAGCTACATTCATTTTAAGACCAATTTCTCTATAAAATGGTTGGTTGTTTGGTCACTCACTCAAGACACACTTTTGTTTTATAATGGTTAAATTATGAGGTCACACCCTATAAGCTAACACTATTTAGTCAGACACCAATTCCTTGTTTACTATCTGCAGATTGTAGTCAGAATGTTGGTCTGGATTTAAGTAAAGTTTATATGCATAATATGAAATCACAAATCTTACATGATGCTGAAGATGTTGTCTCTGCTGCTGTTGTTGGTTTGGTTGTGTCTGGAACTCTGGCACAGATATCTGAGGCGGTTGGCCCTCATGCCGTATGATATACTGCTGTTGGTATTGCAGTCTCTCTCCACCAACAACCAATTGAGGTTGTACACCCTCACTCACAATTATGTCATTTTGGGGCTCAGTCTGTTGTACCACAACCTTCAAAAGAAAGGGAATCTTATAGTAATGAAAAAATATGGGGAATGTTGGTAAACAGATACTACTCAACACCCAAGAGATTCCATAGTATTTTAAAACCTTAGTTACCGGCCTACAACAATGTCAGAATGAACTACTCTATTATCGGGCATCTATACCATGCCTATAGTTAAAATTGTGTTAGATATGCATTCCTAAGAAGTTTTAAGTTCACACCAGGTTCTAACAATGTGCATCTAGTTTATTTTTGTTACACGCACAAAGATCATGCCCATTTCCCTATATATTTTTCTTTAGTTTACCACTATACTATAATAATTAAGTAATAATGCATTGATGATGAATAAAATGTCTTTTAAATGTCAAGTAATTTTAGACAATGATTGAAAACTAAAATATTTGACTTAAGATTCCATTAAATAATAAAACATATTAATAGCAATACAATAATATCTAAGCATATCAATAAGTTTTAAAAATTATATGTACATGGCATCTTTATTAGCATTTCTTTGATAAATTCTGCTTGATTATTAATATTATCTCTCTTTGTGCATTAGACATTTTATAATCATTTTAGTAAACAACCATCTTTATAATTTGAATTGTCTTACCTGCTGTTGTCCATACTGCGGTTGCTCCTCTTGGTTGACTATCAACCCATCCAGGCATATATTAGGCATGTATCTTTGCAAATCTTCCAGAGTGAGTGATGGACCCTGGCCAACGATTTGGTAATACTGTGCCATTTCCAATGTTTATCTAGAATATAAGCAAGCAAGTTTTAGTAATTGATGTAATGTTTTTGTGGTAAACATAAAAACTACCCACTGGCTGATAAATGAAGTATAAACAAATGTTTTTATAGAAATTTTGAGATTTGACGAGGGTTTATGCAGATTATTACAATGTACAAATAAACAACCTTAGTTTAGATGATGAATACAACGATTAAAATGGGCATTCAGAAAATTCTTTACTGAAAGACAAGCTTTGACGTAGAGTTCCATCGTAGGCGAAACATTAGAGACAAGAACTATGGCGTACAAGCCATAATGACACAGTCGTATTAATGCTTTTCAAATCCACTATCTGTTTATTTCTACTAGTTGGAGTAAGTAATTCGTATTCACATTATGGAGTATTTAGGTGAAAGAGCGAAATGGCTTCGATCTCCGAGTACCAACCTATTTAATTTAAGACTTATAGCATCATCAATAAGAATATGCTTACCTGCATCAATCACATGCATCTTAAACATATTAATTCCATTTCCATTTCTAAACTAATCTTTGCAAATTCTACTAAAGTATTTCTCAAACACCAAAAACCAAGAAGCAATTACATTATGGCGTGTGTGTCACTTTACTTCATTTCTTTTTTTATTTGTGTTTCGACTTTTGAATTATTCCGGTGCTAGTGTTGTAAATAGTTGTAATGTCTCCTTCACATTTCTAGCACGCTCTCTCCAAATCAATATTTAATTTAATTATATTCTCCAGGGTGGACATCGATGTTATAACTCTCATCAAAATAGTATTTATGGCATTGATTGAAAAACAGACCGTCAATTAAAAGTAACTGCATCACTAAAATAAATATTCTTTCGATATAAAAACTGAACGGTTCCTCACCTCACTAGGTTTAAAAGTAATTTATATTTGAGAGAAATTGGCTCAAAGGTTCAAAGGTCGTTATCGACAATCCTGCGGGGGAACGCTGTTAATGGCCTACGGGTTTTTGCTTCTGGGTGCTCGTACCAGAACACTGGTGGCTCAATGTACATAGATCTCTTTCCTTAGTAAAACGTATTTGATTTCATTAAACTTTTATTTAAAGTACTTTATAATTTATTCCTTGGTAAGTAATAAATAAATATTAAATAGCTTATATATCTATTCGAGAGTAAGCTGGTTTAGAATAAAATCGTATAGCCTATATACTTTGTATAATCCTTTCATACCATGAGCGATCTGATGATTGATAATGGTAGTTCCTGTCCTGCCTCTGACTAACTAAAAAGGATTTAAGATAGTGCTGCATATTATGCAATACCATAGCGGGTTTAGCAAATTTGGTGATTATACTACTGTCATTATCTCGTACTCAATAAAATATCGCTGGGCCGTGTCGGTATATATATAAGAGAATTTTAAGTGAATAGCCATTTTGGCCTACAACTTTTAAATAATTTGTATGCACCTACCTATGTCTACTCTTTTTATATTTGTATTAGCAGTAGTAATAGATCTTGACAGAGTTGTTGCTTCAATAAAGATGTTAATTTATTACGTATATTTTAATCTCACATTAACCAGAGTAACCAAGTATGTAACACAAGTCATGTAGTCCCTTCCTATTAGTTTTTTTTACATTTGGTTACGAACGAATAATACGTTTATATAGAAAAAGTAAGACTGATATTTATCAAAAAAGGTTTCATGTTTTTAAATATTTGGTTACTTATTAATAACATGACTTATAAACTACCCTTTTTTAATCTATCTTGGTCTGGACCTTGTGTTCAGTATAAAAACCTTTAGTGTCAGAGCTATATTATTGTATTAATACATTCCGGTTAATGTTTTCTCGTGAAATCCGTACATTTAAGTATGAAGCAATTAATACACTTGGATTTTTGGTAAGAAGCTTGCAAAATTTACAATAAGTTTGAGATGACAAAATTATTTCACAATAGGTGTTATATATAGTCTGGCTAACGAAAGTAGATACTTTTGCATACTAATTGGATAATTTTGCAAACTTTTTATATGACAACACTAAAGTGTTCCTACCATCGGATATTTACCCTACAATTTGGGGTATTTGAAGTAGAAAGTACTTAGGAACAAGTAATTACAAAAAGGCATTTTTAAAACAAACTCATTTTGAACATTTTATAAAATGAGTTTTAAAAATTCGTACGTCTGCTAAAATTGTGTTAATCGAAAATAAGTTTCGTATCTACGTGTTGGATCATTTCAAGAGCTACAGTAAGCCTTACGTTGGTCTAATAAATAGCTTAAGTAATTAGGTACACTATGTATTAACTAATTAGGTAGGGAAAAACTTAACAATTTTATTTAAAAAAAAATTAATTTGTGTCTATTTTCCGAAAAATTTGGTAAAATCAGAATTAGTGTATGGTATTCCTATTTCTGACGCCGAAGTTGGCGTGTTGTTGATGTTTCTTTATGGTTCTTTATGGTTGACTTGCGTAAAGTTAGGTTAGGTTGACTTGAGTAAAATGTCTTGATATTTTCTTATTTTAATTAAGTAAGTACATTATTCGTATAAGTTATTTTTTGTTTGTTCTTTTTGTGTCTTTAATACGCTACAACGGAGTGTCGTATCCGTGTAATGTTTGGTATGGAGTTAATAAAGAGATAACAAGTTATATAAGCTACTTTTAATCACGTCATAACGCGGACAAAATTGCAAGTATC
Source organism: Leucoptera coffeella (assembly GCA_030578115.1). Classification (NCBI taxonomy): domain Eukaryota; kingdom Metazoa; phylum Arthropoda; class Insecta; order Lepidoptera; family Lyonetiidae; genus Leucoptera; species Leucoptera coffeella. The sequence continues at coordinate 218,736 of JAMBLF010000157.1, forward strand.
CACTAGTAAAATAAAAATAAATGTCAAAGTATCAAAGTGAGTTGTTCCGACTTTCCTTTTTATTTTAGGGTTGCAATGCTAATATATTTTAAATTTGCCGCGCTTTTTCAGTATCTACTTTCGTTAGCCAGACTGTATGTGGTTTTTATAATACCTATGTGGTGTAGTCCCATATTTCATTATACAATCTACCAATATTATTACCACTTAATAAAATTAAAAACATGTATGCCGGTAACACTAATAGCGACAGAATGTTGTTGTCTCAGACTAGAGATCGCCCCACATAAATTGGCAGTTGGAGGCGTCGCCACAGTCGCGTAATTCAGTGTTACCAGTAAACACGCCAAAACTAGCACTCACTGTGCCATACGGCTCGATACATTATAGGTTTCATTTGTAACGGTCTTTGGTTGCAGAGCTATAAGCTCAAATAAAACAAATTAATATATCAAAGTCAAAATATGTTTATTAAACTATTTCAAACATGATTAATAATTAACGGGACTTATCCTTCTTATTATATATTACATATATTATGTGTTCCTTCACTCTGTCCGCAATAGACCGTTTAGTCTGTCCGACGTAGGATTTCCCACAGCTGCAATTAATCTTATACACACCCTTATATCTTATATCATGTGTATAAATCGCGAATCTGTTAAAACTATTATTTCAAACATGGCACTGAGCATTGTCTTTACTTACATATTTTTTACCGAGGCTAGATCAGCGGAGAAGAACTAACAAGAAACTCCGGAAATCAATTTATTATAATCACCCTTAACAAACATAAAAATTACAAAGAGTGAGCAAAAAACACAACGCTGGTAATACTAAATTTACCTTTCATACAAAATAACACGCAATGGCGGAAACGTCAAATTTAGTTCCAAGTTTGGCTACTGCCAATTTATGTGGGGCGATCTCGATACAGTCAGTCAAAGAGTATCCTAAATAAAATAAAAATCTGCTTTGGTTTAGTGAACTATCAGTATTTTAAGAAAATTAAACTTAATAATTCGGAGTTCAGAGTGTATTAGGAAAACTAAAATACATAAAGTGATTAAAGACTACGTTGATTTTCACCTAAAATTATAGTATTACTGAAATTTTCAAGTTCCAGTGAGTATCAACCTCAAAAAGGGTCATCGCTAGTCGTCAAGCAATGGATGAGAGTACAGCATCGCCAGGTAAATTAGCTGTTAAATTGCTTTCTGGTATATATATTTTAAATAATGTGATTTATTTTAACGATGTTTTCTATTCAGGTACTAAAATGGGTGATTCCGCCTCTGAAAGTGACTCCAGTTCATTAGACGGCGCCATGCTGCCACCGAACACTGTCTCCAGAGATCAACTTCAAAAGAGGATCGAATCTCTTCAGCAGCAGAACAGGTTCGTATTATTCAAGTTTATTATTTCCATAAGCTGGTTCCTATTGAAACATCTCAATAACAGTTCCTCATTAATTTTCAGGGTTTTGAAAGTTGAGCTAGAAACATATAAACTTCGTGTGAAAGCCTTACAAGAAGAAAATAGGGCTCTAAGACAAGCATCAGTTTCTATTGTAAGTATTAGCTCTGTCTTTAAAACATTTTTTAGAATTAGTGTTAAGATATTGTTCATGTATTGTAATGCATCATATAATAATGTGTAGAGGCTGTAGCCAAGTGGGTACAACCCCTGACTTCTCATGAGTGGTCCAATGTCCGAATCCCGGCTCTGGCATGTACCAATGAATGAAATTAAAAATGTGTTTTTATTTATGTACATAAATAATTGTCACTAGCAGTGAGGAAACCTGATCATAAGGAGGGATAGACTGTACACTGCAACATGGATCACTACTTATCTATCTAGTGAAACGCTTAACATGACTCTGAAATTACGGAGATGGGCATTCAAACCTCTGACTACCATGCCTCAAGAAAAAAGGAATTATGTACATACAAGTCTTGAAGCGTTTGTTATGTTTACCTTGTTCAAGTTGAGGTACATAATTGTTGGCACTAAAATTGAATTTTAATATATTTCAGCAAGCCAAAGCAGAGCAGGAAGAGGAGTATATATCAAATACATTGTTGAAAAAAATTCAGGCCTTAAAAAAAGAAAAAGAAACATTAGCTCATCATTATGAAAGGGAGGAAGAATGCTTAACTAATGATCTTTCAAAAAAGTTGAATCAGGTAAGTGGCTTAGTTTTTTTTTTTTAGTTTGTAGGGCTCCGTGGTTTCCGCAATTAGTCCCCACTGGGACCATTTTGCGTGATGTCGCTGACTATTCCAGCCAGCCCAGCACCCGCCAGAAGCGCAGAAGACGCCTAACGTCTTCACAGGCTTCCCGAAGCGACCCCGGTTTCCCAAGGATTTTAGCCCGTTCTTCAGCCACGGCCCAGCACTCCAGGACAACGTGGCCAATGGTTTCAGTGGAGTCAATGCAGCCCCTGCACAGAGGGCTATCCGTGATTCCGAGCTTGAATAGGTGCCCGTTTAGTCTGCAATGGCCGGTGATATTTTCGGTCATCACACGCAGTTCTCTTCTCGTTAGTTGAAGTAATTTGTTCGTTAATTTGGGGGCCAACTCTGGAAAAACTTCCTTTGAATGGCTCGAGCCATCGAGTTCCCTCCATCTCAAATTTTGTAGTTCCCTGGTCCAGGTTCTTATCCATGATCTGAACTTGCTGAAGGGGAGGGGCAACAAAGGCTCCGGAGCCACCAAGGTCGCCCCCGCGCCCCTTCTTGCAAGCTCATCCGCTGCGTCGTTCCCGAGTGATCCACTATGTCCTCTAATCCACTGCAGTGTCACACTATTCATAATGGACACCTTGGTAAGCTGGAGATGACACTCGTGTATTAGCTTTGATGTTATTGTCGTACTGGACAGCGCCATCAAGACGGAAGCGCTGTCCGAGACCACCTTTATGTGGTATCCCTTGAGTCCACGTCGCAGAACGGCGACCGCCGCCTCGATAATTGCCACACATTCACATTGGAATATGGAGCTGTGGACCCCCAGAGACAGTGATATATTTATGTTGAGATCTATTGAGTATATACCCGCTCCAGTGCCATTATGGGTCTTGGAGCCATCCGTGTATATACGGACGTACTTGGTGTCCACTCGATCTCCGTCTTCCTGCATGTTGATGCTGTAGTTTTTTTGCATCGCCCACACGGCAGGGATTCTGTCACACGATGCCGCCAACAGCGGTTCCCTTGCCAGGGCCCTTTTTAGTATCCTAGTGTGAGGACAGTCGCTGCGAGCCCAGTGGCCCGAGTTATCGATTCTAATTGCGGCCATAGTAGCCTCTTGCTGAATGTACAAATCCAAGGGCGCTAAGTCCACCAGGACCTCAAGGGCAGCCGATGGAGTTGTCCTCATGCATCCGGTTATTGCGGTCGTAGCGATTCTCTGGAATCTTTGAAGTTTCTGTACCACCGTGGACAATTCAGTTCTTTGCCACCAGACGACTGAACCATAAGCCACTACGGGCCGGATCAGCGTCGTGTACATCGACTTGGTAATTTCAGGTTTGAGGCCCCATGTTTTGCCTATAAGCCGTTTGCACTGGAAGAAGAGCCCGCAGGCCCTTGCGAGCTTCTTGTCCAAATGCTTGTTCCAGCGTAAGTTGTCATCAAGAATTATCCCCAAGTATTTCACCTCTGTTGCCAGGGACAGGCGCTCGCCAAACAGCCGTGGCAGCTTTAGTGGCGCCCTTTTCCTCCTCTTGGTGAACAACACAAGTTCGGTCTTTGACGGATTCACAGACAGTCCGTTATTTCTACACCAATCTTCGACCGTCCTGAGCGCCATACCCATCCTGTCGCACAATGTGCTCTCAACAGGCCCGCTCAGGAGAATGGCAATGTCATCAGCATAGCCCACGGTGAAGAAGGATCTGTGATTCAGCTCCGTGATGAGCCCATCAGCCACCAGATTCCAGAGAAGTGGCGAAAGCACACCTCCCTGAGGGCAGCCCTGCACAACCTGAGCACGCACAGCCCCCCCCACAGTCACGGTGACGGCCCTGCCCTTCAGCATGCCGTCCACCCAACCTGCGAGGGCGGGCTCAACGCCACGCCCCTCAAGGGCCCGTGCCATGCTCACAAAGCTCGTTCTGTCGAATGCTCCCTCAATGTCGATGAAGCATCCCAGCGTAGACTGTTTGTAGTGGATGGCCTGCTCCACGCGTGCAATTACAGTGTGTAATGCTGAGTCCGTTGATTTGCCTTGAGTATACGCATGTTGGTTTTTGTGTAGTGGTGCACTTATTAGTGTTGTGTTTCTTATGTGTTTTTCGCATATCCTCTCCAGTGCCTTTAGAAGAAATGAAGTGAGACTTATCGGCCTGAAGGACTTTGCTTGTGAGTAGTCACTTTTACCCGGTTTCGGTATGAATATTATTTTGACTTCCCTCCATCGCCTTGGTGTGTAACGAAACGCCAGGCAGCCCGTGTAGATGGAGATGAGATGGCCACAAAGGTGGCCAGAGCACCAACGCATCAGTCCGGGAAAAACACCATCGAAGCCAGGTGATTTAAATGGATGGAAGCTGTCGATTGCTGCAAGAACTGCTTCGGCGGTTATTATGGATTTTGCCGCATCCCAGTCGTTTACATTCGGTTGAAAACCCGGTGCATCGTCATTACTTTCCACGCCAGCACGAATGCTTCCTGGGAAGTGCACATCGAGCAAGAGAGAGCAAGTCTCTTGATCCGTTTCAGTGTAGGTACCATCTGGTTTTTTAAGTCGCTCCGGTGTTCTGGGCGACTCTTTCTTAAGTACCTTGGTTATTCTGCTGGCTTGATCAGTCGTTTCAATGTTACTACAGAATTGACGCCAGCTATTTCTTTTGCATTTTCTGATTAGTTTCTTGTATTTTGCACGAGTGTTGTTATAAGACAGCCAGTCGTCGTCGTCCCTAGTATTCATTGCTCTGTTGAAGAGTTTGCGCATCTTGTTTCTAAGGGTTTCCATCTCCGGACTCCACCATTTTGACCCCTTGTTGGCCTTCCTGTTGGAACCCACGAGCGGGCACGATTCCTCGAAACTAGTTATTAAAGCAGTAGTTATTGCTTCCACGTGATTATTAATTTCATTACAAGTTTTGTATGAGCTACATACGTTTATGTTATTAAGAGATGCCGCAGCAAGCCGGGAATATCGTTTACGGCTGGTTCTTCTAGGGTCTCTGTGTGGTTAGTATCATTACTTATATTGAGTAAGCGGTAAGTGGCTTACTCAATATAAGTAATGATTTGTATCATTAATAACTAACTCTTATGATTAATATCTAACAGGACTTATCGCGTAAATTTTTATATAATAAATGTTTTCAGTGTGCAATACCGTAGTAGATCGCCATTCGGCTCAGAACCTTTTTGTTCCATCAACCGTCCAACTAGCTCATTGCCACTTCAGCTTGCTAATCCTTCCGGCTATGTCAGCAATCTTAGTTCATCAACGGATCTCCAATTACTGACTTGATTGTGTAAAAATTCCAACTTTTAGCATCCTGAAAACGTCTTTCATAAAGCAGCTTGTCTCTGAGCCATAAGTCATCACTGGTAACACACATTGATTGTATACTTTAGTCGTAAGGCATTGGGGAATTTTGTATGAGAAGACATTGTGAAGTTTACCATTTCCCTGGCACGTATTTATAACTCATATAAATTGAATTTCAGTTAAGACAAGAGAAATGTCGCTTGGAGCAAACTTTGGAGCAAGAGCAGGAATGTTTAGTGAACAAATTGATGCGCAAGATTGAAAAACTAGAAGCTGAGACACATGCTAAGCAAACAAATTTGGAAAGACTACGCAGGGAAAAGGTTAGAAACGAGATTACCTACATAGTCCATTGAGTGATAATTTATGGAAATATACATTCAACTATCTTAATAACACAATTTAGGGTTACTGCTGGCTTGGTGACATAAACTTACTAGCTTCCATTCTTCTCACATGGAGTAGGAGGGAATTGAAGGTAATTAATGGATTAGTGTTAAATGGGGTCTCTTGGGTTATGATTCAGTAACCTGTTAACATTGTTCCATATGACATCACAACTTCAATATTTGGGCTAAACCCTTTCGGCATTATCTAGGAGACATTTACGGGTCTCCAAGGCTCTGTCCACCTTGAAAAGGATTAAAGGACGTATATGTACGAAGTATGAGATATTATCCAAATAAAAGTCCAAGGAATAAATTAGTAATTTTGTTGTCAAACAATGTGTTCCACATAAATAAAATTAAAACAAATCTATTTTCAGGTTGAATTAGAAAATACGCTTGAACAAGAGCAAGAAGCGTTAGTTAATAGATTATGGAAAAGGATGGATAAACTCGAAGCAGAAAAGCGGTCACTGCAGATCAGATTAGACCAACCTATCTCAGATCCAGCTAGTCCTAGGTGAATTTTGTTTTTGTTGTAATTTTACTTCATGCCATATTACTAGTATTAGTACCCTGTACTGGTCTCACAATTGAAAGGAATATATACTACGACTTTATTGCTTACCTGTTGTAAAAAAACGTGCCTACTTGATTATTGATAACAAGTAGGCTTTCATTTGACAATCATTCCCAATTTTCTCAACCATTCACATACCTTTGTTTATACCCATATGCACTTATTAAATCATTATTCATGTAATAATCGTAAACAAAATTAATTATTATAAAAATGTTTTAAATAAAATACTATAAGTTGTGATATAATTATTGAATTATGTTTATATTTGATGATATCATTGTAAACTGAAATAGTTAAGGTTGCATATTAGCAGCAAACTTTTGCGACAATGATAACCTAACTCATTGTTTTTGGTCAGGGACATCAGCAATGGGGATACAGCTTCAAATCTTAGCAGCCATATCCAAACACTCCGGTCAGAGGTAGTGAAACTCAGGTATGACTTTTTTTGTTTAACTGTTAGTTATTTGTTCTGAACGAATAATAACAACTTTCGAATTTTATTGTTATTTAATGTAGATCACATTGTATTCGTAATAAAAGAAACTTGATATTTTTATATTTACTTGTGTGACTGTACTCATACAATTCAGGTATTACGAGTATGGATACAAAATTTAAATATGTGTTGCATTCAAAATTTTTAACTTATGGGTAAAATCTGATATGTATGTGACCATCACTATAAACATTGAAAAGTCCGTAGCCAATAACACTCATGCAAGATTCCTTTTAATTGATATTTTTCAATAAACTTATTTTATCAATGACATGTGTTCTCTTAGCATTTATTTTTAATCTGTTAGGTTATAAGAATATTAATTTACATATTTATTTACAGAAACCAATTGACAGTATCTCAGAACGAAAGCAAAGAAAAGATGCATAGGTTTGCTCTAGAAGAAAAACATATTCGTGAAGAAAATGTCCGTTTACAAAGAAAGCTACAACAAGAGGTGAGTTAAATTGTACATAATTATTTCAATTTACAACCAGATTATGGTTTTTTGAATGTGCATCTGGCAACAGAACACATAATAAAACATTATTTCGAAACATTCACAAGTACTAAATACAATTACAACATATATATTTTAAGATCAAACGACAACCATTGCTACAACTCGGGCCTTGTAATTTACATTATTTGAAAGATATAATATTTTATTTGCATAAGTATAGTAATTACGTACGTACGCGTTCACGACCATTAACCCTTACGGGGTAGTCAGAGATCTCCGTAATTGCGAAGGTAGTAATTCTATGGCCACCTGGAACGCACGTTTTAACCAGATAGTACTCAATGTGACAGGTGGTCAGCCATGTCGCCATTTACAAGCATATAGTAATTATATAAAAGAATAACTATTGTATCAGGTGGAGAGACGTGAAGCTTTGTGCCGCCACTTGTCAGAAAGCGAATCGTCTTTGGAGATGGAAGAAGAGCGGCAATTCAATGAGGCCCTTAACGTAAGTATTGGTATCGATATAGTTGTTGTCTTGTGATACATAAACGTGGCTTTCATCCATTTGGGATAGGCGGAGCTTTAGTAACCACTATATGAATACGAATATCTGCTATTGATCGCTAATTTTACGCTACGTACAGCATCCTGTAATTATATAGTTACAAATTAAATTCAAATCATATTAGCAGTATCAAAAGCCCTCAATGTACCAATATAAAATTGTATATATATTTTATTTATATCTTTATTTCCGAAACGTAATGATTTTGTATAAATTTGTATTAAGATTATATACATTTAACTTTAGCATTGAATTCCACAGGCACGTTCCCGGAGCGTCTCATCGCCGGGGGGCTCGCGGCCTTTGTCCCCCTACACCTCTCCCCATTTAACGAGTGGCCCAGGATTGAATTTGCCTAGGCCGCCTTTGCTACCTTCGTCACAGGTACGTCTTGCATATCATTATATGAACAATGTTTTTATCTATGTGAGTTTTTTTTAAATTTACATATATAAGTGCACGTTATGACAATGGATAAATCACACATATAAATTCAAATGTTCTATAAAGCACTCATTATAACAGGGCAAAAGTATTTCATTGAAAAGTTTCTTATTCTTTAATGTTTTAAATATGTGGTTAATTTTATTCTTGCTCGAATGTATGCCCTTTTATTGACAGTTGATATGATAGCACATTTGTTATTGCAGAGAAGGCCAAGCGAACGTTTCGTGAAGCCAGCCGTGCCTTCCCCGGGGCCGATGTTGAGAGCCCCCCTCGAGGCGGCCGCGTCCAGCCAGCCTGTGAACCCGGCGCCCCCCATCCTGCAGCCCGCGAGCCCTATGGACACTTCTTCTAAAGACTAAGAACAACCCGCAGGCTTAGTACGATCAGTTAAGCTCCTCTTTGCTCCGCTTTCCCAAAGTTACTATACTTTACTTTTAACTTTGGACTCAAATAGCTAATCGGTAACGTTCTCAAGACCAAATTGTAGTTCCATTTGTGTCTTATTGGAGTCAATTAGAATCGAAATACAAGGTTCATGGCTACATGTATTTGTTATATACGCAAGCTTATCCATTCCATATACTTTTGTTGTTACGGTTATTTCAATTTTCTGGAGTGTGTTCTACTCTGTAGATATATCTGAAATATGTCATATTGTTGCCTTATTTTGCGGGTTTTGGTAAAATTTGTAATTGATAAATAAACAGTATCGCAAAATATGTAACTGGATCAAAATAACAACGTAAAGGTCAATTCATATAAATAAGTTCATATTAGTAGAATCAAAGCGCATCGAAAAGTCAATCTGAGCCTTATCTCTGCAACGGAATGACTTCAATATTTTTTATTAATTCAAATTTAAGGTATTAATATGTTTATGTATTTATTATATAATAACGAAACTAAACAATGGGTACAAATAATTATCGTTACTATTTGTTAGCCTGTGTTGTAGTCATCAACCACCTAAATTTTTGCATGTATTAGCGACTTGTTTGAATAAGTCAAACTAAAACGAGGTTATCTAAATCGTTCTAAGCTTGCTATTGTTTTAAGGAACTGTTAAATTTTATCTGTGGTACTGTCTATATAATGGCTAGTGTATTCAAATGTTGTATGTCGTTTTTTTTAAATGATACATGTTTCTATTCGACTATAAGTACTATGATAAACTTGTATGAATAAATCGCGCTTTATTGTAAGTCCACTGTATTACTTATAGCCGAGTAACATAATTTAGCTTTTAGGTAAGGTACATGCAAAGTTAAATTTTTATAAGAAAATATCGATTTGTTCTCTACCTTACTACTAGTTAATATAAAAGGTTTTTTTTGTTAAATTCAATAAAACAGTAATGCATGTCTGGGCCTACATGTTAACAAATCAAAATAATATGTTTAGAATCGACGTAAACTGAGAATTATGTTATACAGTAGGTAATTGAAAATTTGTTAGCGAAAAAAACATGATTAAACTCGAATCTTTTATGAGCGGCTATATTTTGAGACAATCTTGTATACGTAAACATGATAAGCACCGATATTGCATTTTTAATAAATTTAAATGTTCCTTTATGAATAAAAGCATCATAAGCTTTTGTTACCCTATTAGTAAATTCATAGTAACATGCATTTATTTCCCAATTCCCAATATTTTAACATTTAGGTCCAGGTATATTGCGTTCGGTGTCTTCTCAATTTCATACGATTGAATGATAAATTGACATCCTCATATCCATAAAGCTTACTCGAGTAAAAGGAAAGCTTGTCATTTTGGTCAAATTGGCATTTAATCGATGAAATTTGGTTCAATTATCATAATACTACATTACAGTCGCCTTACGTTGCATTAGGAAACCTTGTGCTTATAAGTAACAAAAATATTTTAAAAATAAATTTCAAATTATAAGCACAAGCTAGATAAATATTATACAAACATGAGAAACAATTTTAAGTTCTCGTTGGCCCCGTAAAACATCAGTCGCTCACTGCCTTTTAATTGAGTCTTTATTTTTCTTCGCAATGTACACACCGTATATGTTCTATTTAAGTATTTGTTTTGGTTTCGGTTATGTTTCTTAAATCTTTATCATGTTAGTCTGTACTAATTTAAGGAGATCATGCTTGTGTTTGCTTAAAAATATATTTAGAAATGCATCCACTGCTAGTTTGAGTCCATGCAATATTCATATTTTTAGTGAATCAGGTTAAGCTAATTATTGAACCTAAAAGGAATTAAGATACGATTACGTTGCTATTACTTTAACGACGCACAACAATATTACAATATTTTAATGACAAGTTTAATATTTTTAGTTATTGTGATTAATTTATCTAGGATTCAAGATGTTGCGTAGCTATTTCTATAATGAAAAAAGCTTTTTTTGTACAATTATAGTTGCGTGTTTTGTGTCATTGATTTTTGTGTTGGTTTCGTATTGGTGATATTTATTTAAAATTGTAAATGCCAGGCAGTGGGTTGCTGTGTTAAATTGGCTGTGTAAAGACGTGATTGTAAATATGTAAAGGGTATTCGTAAAATGTGGTGAAATATTGTATGTGTTTCGACCGCGCGTCATTAACGCCCAATTTGTGATGCGGTTTCTAAATTATGGTCAGTGATCCATTTTTGCTCATAGAGTGTATGTTTCATAGATTATTTGGTACTATGCTGAAGAATCTTGACTTATTATTGTTAATTGCTTCTGTTTACTTACACATATTCTTTTTAATGTTATAAAAATATTAAAGGCATTATGATTATATAAAAGAAGTGTTTTAATTTTTCAATCATTATTTTTAACTAGTTGACATCTTAGATGCTCTTTGTAGGAGTGATTTGAAAAGTACAATTTAGAATTGTGTTATGAGGAGAAATTATGTTTTGATTGATTTGTAATGTAATTATTACAAAGAGATGTAGACAAGATTGAAAAGGGCATGTTTCGATGGGTTGGACATGTTATGTAGATGAATTTGGTAAAAGGAATATATGAGGGTGAAGTGGAAGGATGGGTACGTAAGGGCCGGCCCACATGACAGACAGATCCATATTGAAAAAGGGCGACTTAAGAATTTGTATTAGTACCGTCAAGTGTGGAGGTGGGGTATGATGTATATTAGGAGGTGTACGAGTTTCGATCAATCGAAAGTGGTTTGTTAGGATTGGGCCAGATGGGAATCCGTGATCTCTGCATACTTCTCTTCAGGGAAACGGGCATGATGTAGATATATCAAATGTATGATCCCAAATTGACGACAGGTGATATATCATGGATTAAGTTAAACGGTGGTTGTGCGAGGGATCGCCTTATAATTGGGTTTAACTAAGTAGAAGCTGAAGTAGGGAAAATGTTCATTTTCGTTCAATAATAACAGCTCACCCCCTTCCAATTTAAAGAACATGTCACTTAATGTGCATGAGTTTTGTACTATAAAGTACAAAACAATATGAAAAAATTGGTAAACGATTAACGTAAGCGTGTAAGTCAATAGTAAAATGGGGAACAAAGTCGCCGCTTGTGCTCTCATTTAAACAATCACAATATTACGTCGGCGCATTCAAACGGGGAAGTGAAACAATAGTGTACTTTGTCACCGATCGGCAACTTAAAGGAATGATCGCATTTTACACCCGCGTCGTAAACCTAAGTAAACCCTCTGCGGCAGGAATTAGGATGAGGCATATTTGCATTGGTCACTGGAGCTCCATTCCTAGACGGGACAGGTAGAGCCATTTGCATAATGCCCCCCACGATGGCCCCAGCTTCATTTATCTTATTTACTTAGTTGCAACGTCGTAAATGACTTTAAAAATTCCCTTCTTGCTTGCGGAAAAAATGAGTGCCAATGTATCCAAATATTTATATCCTGTTCATATTACAGTTCTGGAACATAAACTTGAAAATGAAAAGTAGAGATCCCGCCACATAAGGTGGCAGTAGCCAAACTTGGAACTAAATTTGACGTTACCGCCATTGCGTGTTATTTTGTATGAAAGGTAAATTTAGTATTACCAGCGTTGTGTTTTTTGCCCACTCTTTGTAATTTTTATGTTTGTTAAGGGTGATTATAATAAATTGATTTCCGGAGTTTCTTGTTAGTTCTTCTCCAAGCTAGGGTCTCCGCTGATCTAACCTCGGTAAAAAATATGTAAAGACAATGCTCAGTGCCATGTTTGAAATAATAGTTTTAAGAGATTCGCGATTTATACTCATGATATAAGATATAAGGGTGTGTATAAGATTGATTGCAGCTGTGGGAAATCCTACGTCGAACACACTAAACGGTCTATTGCGGACAGAGTGAAGGAACACATAATATATGTAATATATAATAAGAAGGATAAGTCCCGTTAATTATTAATCATGTTCGAAATAGTTTAATAAACATATTTTGACTTTGATATATTAATTTGTTTTATTTGAGTTTATAGCTCTGCAACCAAAGACCGTTACAAATGAAACCTATAATGTATCGAGCCGTATGGCACAGTGAGTGCTAGTTTTGGCGTGTTTACTGGTAACACTGAATTACGCGACTGTGGCGACGCCTCCAACTGCCACCTTATGTGGCGGGATCTCTATCATATATTTTAAATAATTTTTCTCTATGAACATTATGTTTTGTTACATTTAATAGTCGTCGTCTGAATTGATACCAAATTATAGATTAGTCTCGACATAATCTGTGGCTTAGTTTTGAAAGATAACTGGTTGTTTTTCTATTCGGGCGTTTGCAAAATATTACTAAGGGACTTGGCGTCAATGAAATTTATTAGTCCTTGAGCTAACAAACTTTTCCCGAGTTCCACATGACAGTATCATGATACTAATGCTAGACGTTACCAAGGAGATAAAATATGATCTTCAATTTAACTAAGGTTCTGTGCATCCCGATACGAATACAAGACATGAATATACATAATTTTTTTTCCGGTATATTTCGTACCTAGGTATAATAATATATATAAGGCTATAAACCCTATTTACTAGTCCTTTTTAAGTTCTTTTAAGACTTATGTTAAGACTAGAAGTCAAAGTATATTTAGGAAATATACTTATTACAGACATAAAAAGCGTAGTACTTAAGTCTGCGTCCACTGGAAATGAATCCCGGGTCCTTACGATTAGTGTTCAGGTGATCAATTGGACCTTGGTAGCTAGCATTAACTTGGATTTTATTTTTGAAATCCTTTATTGCAAAAATTGTCATACAATAATTACAATTATAATATTATTGTTTTCTATTGGAAAGTGCTCAAGTGCGGATAAAAATCAAAATCCTCTGCCTCAACTATAAAGTCACTTACTTTAAAGGCTTTGCAAAGGGTTTTAATCAATTTTCAAATCCTGTCGGGTATGCATCATGGATTGTATTTGATTCAAAGGTATGCCTCGACAGATATTCCCTTTTATATAAGATACAAAACACATTTAATTAGATGGAATCATCATTACATAATACGCTCAAGTACATCTCTAAAATTTATTTAAATGAAATTATCTAGGTCTTGTTTACGTGTTGAGTTAATAACATACCGCTTCGTTAAATACATAGCACAGTTATCGATTGTAGCACTTTGAAAGCCAACAGGCAGGTGGGCATATAAATTCCAGTCTCGTAGTTGCCCAGAAAAGTTTGTTTGGAATATGGGAGAGGTTCAAATAGAAAACCAAAATGTATGTTTTGAGTGAGCAGAACGCTCGTAAAACTTGTTTGCTCAGAGTCGAATACTTGCCGAGAGCATTATTGATCCTTCCAATAATTATCGAACACGTTTCATGTCACCATGTTTATTCACTTTGTTTAAATACCAAAGTATACGATGCCACGACGACGAAGCGCGAGACGCTGGAAACATATTTGTCATTGAAACATGTACGAAAATGGAAGTAGGTAGGAGCGTGCGGTTATAACAGATCTAGGTGCTTTGTTCATGTCTACATGCACGTCACGACCGCTATCCTTTGCAAGGTGTTTTAAAGTTTACGTGTTATCTTAAGTATTGATGTATGACATTCGATCAATTTACCATCGGATCGAGTAAGGTGTTAAATATCCGACCTCTACTGCCATATGTGATTTTATTTTCGGTGTAGGTGCTTCCCTGGTAATATATTTTCTGATCGTAGATATAGAAAATGCTGAAGACAAACTAATGTAGTTCTGTGCGCTTTGCAAATTGGTAACTCCGTTGTTCGAATCCTTTATCCCAGCTATTAATCTATACTAACGTAGAGATAGCTTATATATTAATTTACATATTATATCGCATAGGTAAGATTAGTTCCAGATTTGTCGCGGCTGGGTGCGCCAATGAGTCCATTCACGTATAGATATTTAAAAAATATTAACCAAATACACGCATAGTCACATAAAACAAGCATCTATTTATAGACATTCTAGGAATTAAATCAACTGACACATCATGCGAAGAACAAAGAAATGAAAAAATGTACAGTTATTAAATCAAAATCTTATCAATTGCTGGATGAGATTGTGCTTTTGAAAAGGTATTCAAATGCGCAGCAGTTTTATGAAACTAACAGTAGTCGGTTTATTGACCTAACTACCAAAGTGATGCGAGATGTAACACGAAACAAACTAAACAAACATTTGCTGTGATTAAGCGTTAATCTAGATGATGACGCCTTCAAATGTTTGTAAGGAAGGCTCATTATGAAATGGAAGAGAAAAACTTGTCATATTCTTTTTGATTTTACGACACATGAAATGTCGACTACCAATTATGCGCGGCTGCAATCTCGTCAACCATAAATACCGCGCGCGCCATTCAAAAGAGAGATTGACACGTGACTAAATAGTATTTACGCCAAGGTGTTAATTTCAGGAGGTTAGAGTAGCGTGAATTTTATTTATATGAAAAGTTAATTCATGCCCTGCTAGCACATAGTGTTTAAACGAAGGAGTTAGCATGGTGTTCCGAGTAAACAATGCGTAAGCCACGCGTGCGTCGCACATGGCGTGGCTGTGCACTCGGCGTCTCTTCTTAGCGACAGCTAAAGAGTTAATAATCAGGCACACGCTAACCAAGACGAAAGGACTCCTTCTTGCATGGCCGTACTCACTAGCATCGTGTCAATAACACTTTGTATTACTAAGTTCACATTTACAACTCGCAATAGTATTTAAATTACTAGATTATAATAATACCTATTAATTAAATGAATAATTATGCGATGTAGTTCATTAAGTAAGAAGTGCAGCGAAGTAAATAAATAAAATGCTTATGAAATTATCATACACATATTACAAATATTGACTTCATTTAATCCCGACATAACATCGGTAACTTTTATGATTACTTGGGTTTGTATATTAAATTATATTATTATTTTAATAATTTTCTGAATCAATTGAATTTTACTGAATTGTATAGTAACAATACGTATTTGAAAATACGGGGTTGACAAGGATCGTTTTCATACGAATGTTTAAAGTATGTGTTTATGGACGTATGTTGACTATATTCATTATTGCAGGGAAACGCAAACGCTGCTGTCCTTCTGAGAATCCAGCTACTCCTAGAAACATTTAGTGTTTGATTATACAAGTACAAATAAATGCGAGTCCAACACAACATCCTTTCTCTCTTGTTTCTATCTATCTAATATTTTACGAAACGAATCTTAGGAATCCTTGAACCCTAAATTGTTTTTGGACATTCCGTCTAATATTTATTCCACTTTTCTTTAATTTTTTAACTGTTGGGTGGAAAATTCTCAATACGCCATTGACGGTTAATTTTTTTTATAATCGAACGCTTGTTTTTGATGAGTTTTTGAAGTTAATCAACATTACGATTTTTATGTAATTATTAAGTATAGAGAAACGAAGATGTAATTAATGTTACAATTCACTTGTTCCAATATTTTAGTGATGTAAACATCAGAATAAAAAGAAAATCAAAATTTTAATTGTGGTGGTACAAGTACACATTTGATAAAAAAATTATTGATAAATTAATCTATTTAGCTTTTAATTTTGCTGTAACTCTGTAACTCATAAAAAAAATTTATTACTACTCTTAATTTCGTTTATGTGGGTAAAAGCATGTACGCAAAAAATAAATTCAAGAATACCTGTTCTTTTCATAACCTTACAGGTTAATCTGAGAAGATATTGTTGTTCATAATAACCTCGTAAACGTAGAAAAAACTGCGCCATTAAAGTCCAAGTAAAACAAATAATGAAAAGGACGGACCTTGTTACATGTTAAAGCCATTCCGCAAGGCGTAAATCGAACTCTTTTGTTGTTTGACGCGAAGCATCATGCGCATAGGTTTTTGTACGTAACGGTCACGAGGTAGTTTAAAAATGAAACATGGTGGTGAGCACCGAGTACGTTGTCTGGAGTTTCCTTTTTCAATTAGCGCCTGTGGCCGGCAGAGTGGAACTGGGTCCGAGTCTTGTTGCATCGGAATGTTGTACTGTGGACCGAGAGGCTGAATGCTCCAAATATCCAAGTACATTGCTTAGTTACGGAATTAAAGTAGGTACCTGATGAATACTATAATATTGCGAACAAACATTTCAGGAAAATAATTTGTCAATAAATACTCTGGTTCTTACTTCTACAATTTTCAGTTTAATGGTCCCAATTTATAGTTGACATGCTACCCTTCTTCCTTCGCGAAGTCATCGTAGTAAATGAATGCGGAAATAATGTAATCTTACTGTTAAAAGTACTGCAGAGTTAAATCTAATTCTACATTTTTTCTTTATATTCTTTTTAAACATTTTATTATATATCCATGTGTAATAGTATAAATTATCATCCACATTCAGTTAATATACCCATCATTTATCTACCAAATATGTCTTAAATTTTTTAACGAATTAAAGCCACTCATGATAAAAAAGCTTAAGGGTAAAGGTATTAGTTACATTTTCCAATAGGAATATAATCTATTGAGTAATAAAAACCATATACTTCTTAACATATTTCTTCATTAATTATTAATTATATATTCTTAATTAAGTTAATATTAAGCTCGTTTCCTCTTTTGTAAACAGAAATTGGGAATATTATAAGCCTGTTCTATTATCATGCTAACTATGGACAGTATTTACCGCCGCAAAAATTATCTGAGTATATCTTAGGTATAAATGCTTTGTATTGAGTCTAATAATTTTAACGAAAGCTTGTTTATCAATTTTATATTTTAATGTAAGATATAATGTATAATGATAATGATATAATGTATGAAATAACCTTTAAGGTGGTTGTATGTGAGTCCTTATTTTGAATTTCTTACTTTTTGTATATTATTGTGTACACGTTTTCGAAGGTTACCGGATGTATATTAATTTAAATTTAATCAAGTAAATTTATGAGATTTTGTAAATAAATAAATTATAATGTTTGTTGATATTTGGGCTTAGTAAATTTTTGTTATGTTCAATTCACAACAATCTTTATTTATAATTATTATATATTAAAGAGCGGACCAAGCCTACTGATCAAAACTCCTCTGTTACGGTTTAAGTTAAAAGCATGGAGAAATAACCCTAGATGAAAGGGTTGCATGTCGGCGGCACAGTGAACAATTACAACCCTAATAAAATCATGTAACCAATGCAGCATCTTAAAAAAATATAGAGCATAATTTTGTTAGTTATATTCAGTTCTCAGACAACCATGAGTCCAGCAGAAAGTTCCATATCGTCTATACATAGTATTATATTATATCTAATGTTTAACTAACAATCTATTAAAACCGCAAGTTAACGCCTTAAGAATGCGCATACGCACGTTTGTCTCATCAAAGCCTTATGTTATGACCAATCAAATGTTTTGTTCATATACGGGGGGCGGTGCTATTCACACTTCAAGTTGTCAAAGCAAAATGGATCTTAATTCTTAAGACATAAGTTCTTATGATAGTGAGGAACGCTTTGTGACTATTGCGTTCAAATTTAAGCCTTCTATTCAAGATATTTAAGTAAGTATTGGTTCGTCAGGTATCTTTTTTAATGAGATTTAAACGCATCTGCTGTCAAGTATTGTCGGTAGGAGTTTGAGGTGTTCCCTCGCAGGGTTAAGTCGTTGGGTTATACGTAGACTATGTGATTGATATATTGACGTTTTTATGTTAGTATTTATTTTATGTGACTTTGAAGTGAACTATTTTCGGAAGGAAACCAATATTTGTGGTGCAGTGACTTTACGAGGATATTGATATAATAAGGTGAGTGATTATTAAAGAATAATTATTAGATCAATTGTTTTCAGTCATAATTTTGACAATGTTAGATCTTGTACATCTAAGATACATTGTTTTATAATAGTACAAGTTTATGTAATTGAATGTTTAATAGGCGAATATATTCTTATTTATTAGCATTTAAAATTTATTAATTGTATTAGGTATTATTATCCGCCGTAAATCTTGTTGGTACATGAATAACATCTTAATTTAGTTTCATTCCCAAAAAAATAAATTAGTTTATAATTTATTTTTACATACCATGAACTATAACATCGATCAAACAAATAGTTAAAATAATTCAATCATCAGGGTCGCATATTATATTTTCGATAACCATAAAGGTATAATTTGGATAAACATTAAGAAAATTAACCCTTTCATGGTTGGTAGACCCTTGACGATAAGGGTGACCAACATCGTCACTGCGAAGGTCTAAAGCCACCCCAATCTCATTCATTAGAAAGCAAAACCTAAATATGTCAGGTTTTGAATTAATTGCTCATCAGTTGTTCACTTCTACCAATTCATAGGTAGAACTAGTTCAAAGCCTAGTATAAATGATAACTACCTTGTCGCTTCCTAAAGTTCGCAATGTAATAGAGTTTAACTTTTTTCCCACATACATATGGTTAATGAAATTGGCAATGGTCGATAGAGTTTAGTCTTTGCGTAGAATTAATATGAATGATTGTAATACAAAATATTAATGTTGAGATGTTAAAATATTGCGTATATAACTTGTTACTGTCTATATGACAGTGCACACACACATGCTATTTGTTTATTAATATATTTAAAATAATTGCTTCGTCCCGAAATCTTCAATGTCATTTTATTAATAAAACTATGATAAACTACGTGTAAACTAACAACAAATTTTAATAAATTTTTTTCAATAGGTTTTCAACGACAAAGAATTGTTAGGACGCGTCAATTATTGTATTTATTTATTTCATCTTAAATTTAAAAACTACCATAACAAAACTAATACAAATGCAATAGCTAAGTCTATAATATTATAACATATTTAGTGTTGTATAGCTGCCGTGAATTCGTTGAAGGAAAACGAGAAAAAATCCACTACTCCGGACGTGTATGCTTTATCTAATTTAGTATCCGTCATTTGACCCTGTGTATATCCCATGAAAGTTATCCATGTATATAAAGGGATTGAGATTAGTTAAGCGATTGTTAATTTTATATAGCAATTTATATGTAAAATAGGAGTATTATTTATCCCTATTCTATCTTTCACATTTCAAACAAAAGACATAAACGCGTTATGATTTCGCTTGCATTTCTTTAAATTCTATTTCTTTAAAAAGGTTGTCAAAAGAATAAATATAAAAAGCTCTTTGGTATCATCATTGCCTAATTTTATTTATTAATGTGAGTAAAATTTTATGTCTTTATGTTTGTCCATATTCCATCTATGTATTTTAACTTAGAGAATGATTAATACTGATGTAAAATTGGGTTCTAAATCTATATCTTTCTAAGCGTAGTTAATATTTCGTGCCAGATCTCTTTAACTTAATATTAAATTAACTAAGAATTATAATAAAACATAAACACTAGAAAATATTAAACGCACAAAAACACATTCGCTAACAACGTAATACCTCTTCATATATGTTTCATAATGCTAAAAGTAAAAGATAAACTGTAGAATTTAAAAGAGTTAACGAAATTAGTAGTAAAGATTTCACGGAAATGATAAACATCGTATTTAGTTAGGTCACATGAAAATTTTAAAACTAATAAACAAATTTTATTTGGGTTAAAATCTGTAGTAATATTTGAAACGCACACTGTACAGATTTCTAAAATAGAATCCACGTAGTTTAATAATAAATTAGAAACGTGTCATTGTTCCGCAATCTTAGTACCTGGCGATCGCTGGCAGAGAGCCACCGAGGCTTTGATTAGTAGGAGTTCAGAAGCGTCGCGTCGGATGACAAAGAGCGCGGCGCGCGGCAGCCGGACGGAGTCGGCGGCGGCCTAGGGGCCTTACCACAAAGCCCTACAATAAAGTTTTACAACGTGCATAAAACCCTGACTTTTTAAACCGACTTATTTGAATTAATATCATTCGAATTTCCTCAATGGGCTTTACTGGTCAGAACTTTTATGGCGACCTCAGAATAAAATTTAATTGAAATGTTGTCCAGAAAAAGTCGATAGCCGTTATCAGCTTCCGAATTCGATGGATGACTTGATATTTTATTTACATTGCTTTATCGGCAGTGAATAACATTTTGATTTGAGAAATAAGGTAGTGGATTGTGGACTTAATTATACCTACTCAAAATAATAAAGAGAATTTTAATACATAATTATTTCCAAGCCATGTAACTTACAATCTGTTAAATTTTGAAACAGTACTTTTTAAATATCTTATCATATTTTATAGTAAGCAAACATTTAATTTAATTTAGAAGTGAAATGGGATGTTGGCGCTACTGTAATGATTTGCTTTTTTGTGAACTTTATTGCACTTTTCTTAGTAGGCAGTGACCATTCTTTCAATTGTTTGGTAATACTATCAAGGCCTGCTACAGACAAAATGTGATAATGAAAATTCAAGTTTGAGCATAGCATGACGCAAGACCATTAAAATAACTAAGTTTTCGGCTCCGTTCCATTTGCATAGCCTTCTCTGCCGTCATTACGCAGCTATTCCGCAAACTTTAAAATTGGAAAAGAAAACATGTGTATTGTTTGAATGGTTTCAATTTCGGTTATTCGTTCTTGCATTTGATAATTAGCACTTACAATGGGAGTGGGTCGTGGGCGTCGCGCTGACGCATGCGCGCGGTTGTTGCGACCGTGCAGCGGCCGAGGCCCTATCGCAGCCAGCGCCATAAAAGCCCAATCACTGGCCGAGATCCTTCGAAGCGTGCGAGCACCACTCGGTGTTATCTTCCGACTTTATAGGTATCAGTAAAACGGCGGTGCTGAGAGGCGGCATTCCATTGACGTATTGACGTTTGTTCAGAGGGTTGATTGCTCTCGGCACGCGGCCGCCGGCATTTATGCCATCTAATTAAATGGCTTATGTGTCTAACGCACTGCGCAGCGATTAATGTATACCTGGTGAATTCTGTAGTTCTCAAAACAAATCTCTAGTGCTTACTCATATACTAAGCGCGCCTAGTTCGCCATAAAACATTACAAGAAATTTGTACTTCGCCTCTATACAACTTCACTTTAATATTTTATACTTTGTGGAGTCGTAAAATGATGAATAATGGGCGTGCGCACCAAAGGCTAGAGTACGGTCCAGACTTTAGCTTTCGTCCGCGGCCGATGCTCTGTTGTTTAGAGTTTATATGAGCACCCCGTCAATAAGATGGCATGGGTCCTTCATGGCGGCTTCGCCAACAAGACGACTGTAAAACGTTTGATTTAGGCGCATCATAGTTTACGACATACAAAAACTAAACATAGGAGTACACTCCGATGGTTCTTTTTTGAAATATGCACTAAAATAATACTAATTTATATATGTAATGGTAGAAAACAATCTTGACATAAGTAATTGAGTATATTTAAAATTTGATTATTAATCTGTCTTAGGCGAATTATTAAAATTAATTGAAAATGATGAATTTATTTAGTTATTTTACTCTTTTGTGGGAACGAAGGTAACGTTGTTCCGACCGATCATTAAAACAAAAACTTTCAAACCATCAATTTCTAACAAGACTCACCTATAGGTTTTATACAGATAAAGTATGTAGGGTAAGGTAAATTCTAAAACTATAATACCTGAATAGCCTCATTCTGTATAGCAGACATAACCACTACTAATCGTAATTAAACTTTAATTTGATTGTGTACCACTTTATTACGAACATTATTATTTTGTGTGACAGGTTTGGTTACTTTCAAAAATTGCTCGATGAAGAGATTGTAGCGCGTGACGACCAGTATTTTGTGGATTCGAAGATGTCACGTTACGTCCTAATTGAGTAATCATGATTCCAAACATTTTAAAATATTTAGATTTTCATCAAAGTACTCTGACCTTTAATCAAGGGCGTTTCGGTTTTGAATAATTCAACCATCCCTTTCATTGTTGATCCCCATGCTTTTGTTGTATTAAGACTTATACATACGAATTACACACGTCTCCTTCTCTGCCTATATATTAATATCATCCTCATTAACTAACTTACTATAAGGATTATTCCATCATCCATCCCCTAATTTCTACGATCTATTAAACCTTCATTTCTGTTTTACCTCGCAGTTTTAGCATCAATGCAAACTTTCGAAATCGCTAAAAAATACTCGACAGACATTGTTACAATAAATACATATAAATCTCGATAGATTGACAAACTACAAATAATAGTTTTAAGAGATTCGCGATTTATACTCATGATTAATAAATAACGCGATAAGTCCCATTAGTTATTAACAAAACTACAAATAGTTAATATGAAAGAATGAAGCTTAATATAAAAAATATAATTTCTAGAACTGTAAGTGCTAAGAAGCACCAACACTGCGATACGGAACACCACTATTTCCGTCGATTTCCCGTGGGCCCACTTCTTCGAGATTTCGATGTGGACAAAAATCTCGTAGTCTGTTCGAGAGAGTATCCATCGCGAAGATGGATACTCGGCTAGAAGTATTTTTATGTTTATTGCTTTAGATGACGATGCAAATAAACAGATCAAATTAGAAAATTAGAGAATGTATGAGAAGATTAATGAATGTATTTGGTGCGAAAGGGTTTTTTCAGGATTATTTAATTTCATTATGACCTCTCTCTGTAGTTGGTCCATCTTATCTGAGGATCAATAAGTAGCATCTGGAGGTTTTAATCTGCCTCCACTATTGTCTATAGCATCCCTTGCGGTAGGGCAGAAATTCGAGGACGAAGATTTTTTGATAGCCACTCGATTGTTTGCCTTAGGTATTACGAAACAGAATCAGTTTCTCTTCTCTCCTGCACATTGTGTCTCCGGAACAAGAGAGACTGCGTTGTTTTTGGTATATTATGGATAGGCGAGTCGTAATTCGGAGGTATGTCAAGTTTGATGCCTTAGTGCGTTTAGCATTTAAAACTATTCATAGTATTTGCCTTCAACACCACTTTTCTAATTCATGAATCCTTTGGTTTTCTTCGGCCAAATGAACTTATGTATGAAAAAAAAACTAAATTTCCGTAATATCGGAAATTGACATTGGAGTGGAAGGATGAAAATATGGTTACCAAAAGAGGAGAAAAGCCCGAGTAGAACATATACAGATCAATTGAAGACGTTCTTCTCAAGGCTGATGTACGTAATGTATAGAACGGAGGAACATGTGTGAGAAGGATAATGTAAGTAGGCAAGAGAGCTTTTCAGGATCGTTCAAGGCGGAGAACGATAGTCTTTGCTTTTCCCGTTTTGGGATGTTGATGCGCGAATAAATGTTTATGAACGTACACGTAATCCTTCTAACTCGCACTATTGTGTTGCGTATCAATTTCAAGAGTTATATCGGTAGTCAAAATAAATACCAATAATCGGTTGGTAATATAATTAAAAAGATTCAAATAAAATTGACTAAGAAAAGTCATTATTTTAATATTGCAATCTATTAAAATTATTGCGCTCAAAATTGATTGATGTTAATAAGGAGTCTGTCAAAAAAGTTGGTGGGCATGCGTCCTGATTGGAAGATCGAAGAAGCTCAAGGAAACTCAAATATCGAATACTCAACATTTTATAAAAATACGTAGTTGTAGTTAGGAATTCGCTTATCCATTTTCGAAACTACGGGGTTAGAGATTCTACGGCCACCTCGAACCCTCATGTTAACCATTGAGTCATCGGCTAGCATAACAGGTGTAAATGAACTGAATATATGACAGTATTCACTAAAATATATGGGAAAAATATGAGTAATTCAAATCAGAGCATTGCGTAAGGTATAATTTAAAAGGAACCATCACTGTTTAAATTTCAGATTTTTACTAAACTATTCATATTACTGTGTTTCATACAATTACTCGTCAAACTTTATAGAATAGTTCTAACTTCTATTTAAATTTATTATCATAAAAATATTTATTATTTTAGAAGTACATATTGGTACATATATCAGTTTACAGCGATGCACTCAAAATTTTTCACTAGTTTCTTTGGATTCTGTTTATTAACGGGTATACTAATGGGTAAATATATACTATATACTAATAATATATACTATTTAATGGGTGCTAGAGACATTCCTACTGACGACGGTGGCTACTCAAGCTAGCTCCAGTGGTTATTTTGTGTGTTGTTATAACCACCTTTCAGTTTCACACTGCTTCCAATTCAGAATTCAGCTTCCACGTAACTTTTTTTTTTTGAATTGAATTAATTTAGTATACAAAAAAAAACAGACTTCAATTATTTTATCTAAAGCGGCTAAACAATTAAAACAATGACTCTCTGAATAGATGATGAATTACGATCATATACTGAATACTATAAGATGACAAAGGAAGACTGCTACATGATTTTTTTATGTGAGATTAGTAGTAGAATATAGTGCAAAGTTTTAGAAGACGGGAAGGGTTTCTATAATTGGAATTTATAAAGTGGTTATGGTGGCTGCCCTCCCTACATCACCTCTGCATGTAATAAATATATAAAAATATACACTTTTGCCTGCGTTTGACTCAGGCATAATAAATCTATTAATTTTATATACTTCGTATAACATAACAACCTTATATATTTAGTTTAACATTACCCCCAATATTCATGCTAATAAGTGAACAAGGAGATGTTTTCATGTCTCTAAGGTTCTGTGCACCCCGGTATATATATATATATATATAATTTTTCTGGTTGTTACAACAAGGTCTTTGCTAACTATCAAAACTTTTTAAATACCTCGGAAGAACAATAAATAGTCTTGGATTTGATTGTTGTTGTCACATTCATTATGTATAAAATATTGTTTTCTACATGCATTTCATGGGTTTTGCGTCAATAAACAACATAACATCAACGCTTTAGGTACACTTAACGATCAAGTAACACCTATCGACGTTTCTAAGACGAGGTGATTAAGACCCCGTTAAAATAAAATACTCGGATCTTAATTTAGGTATTCGCCGAGAGTTTACGTTTACAATCCATAACCATAACGTTTGGAATAATGTATTTTAATTGCTTTGGCTGTATCTTCCACTCGGATAAAACGTATACATCATATTCGCGCAACAAATTAAAGAGAAGTTAATTTTACACAACTCTTTACATTGTAAGAGCTGTGTACAAGTATTGTAGGCGCTTTGTTTGATGGATGCCACCTCCAGTCAAGGTGACTTAGGGCATTTACGGTAATCAAAATCCACCTAGAAGATAAATGCTGGTATGAGTATGATGTTTTAGTTCAGCTTTACTTTTAGTTTGTTTTACTGCACTAACACCGATAAGTAAGAGTTGCAAAATTCAAGATCCGGAATATTTTATGAAGTAGAGTAACGTTATCGTTAGTTGTAACGCTCGCTGCTCATAAGTAAAAACAGCATATTGTTTGATGTCATTTAGACGGATATACTGAAAACTTACAGTAATTCGACGTAGCTCAGTTGTTTGGGGCTTGGCTCTGTATCAGTGGGTACAGGGTTCAAATCCCGCTTGAGCATGTACCAATGGAAATGAAGTTTAATGAATTTGTACATTTTCGTAGTAAAACAACATTTACGAAATGCATCGAATTATACATAAACCTATCTGTTCGTCAAACAGGTAATAGTTAGTGCTTGTAAATGGCGACATGGCTGACCACCTGTCACATTGAGTACTAACTATCTGGTCAACACGTGGGTTCGAGGTGTCCATAGAATAACTACCTTCGCAATTGCGGAGATGGAAACCTGAACCTCTGACTACCCCGCAAGGGTTAATGGTCGTGAATGCGTTTGTTTTTAATTGATCAAAGATCGAAGTTGTGGCAAATACGACGTGGATTATCTCCCTGGCCCGCTGAAGGTAATCCTAATGAACATTGGTCAGGGGCCAACATCAATAAGATCTACTCATGATTAATTGTACAGTATTTAGGCAATCGCAACTCTATCGGGATAAAGTAGATAGTAGTTAAAAAATGGTTAAGCAGAATTATTTCAGAATAGTTTTAGGTGCATTGTTGAGATAAAAAGAAAATCTCATTTGAAAGTGAAATTAAAATATAGAGCACATGAGAGTCTTGAATTAAATCTTCATCAATTTAAATAATAATTATTTAGGGGTTTTTAAATCGGATAAATAAAATGTTTTCATTGAGTTATTGAATTTAGTGTCCATGGCGTGAAACAACAATTTCATATAAAAGTAGTATTCGTACTGAAGAATACATCGTATTCTCATATTTTAGTATGATAATGTTTACATTATTAATAGGATGGTATTACTTTACGGGGACAACACAACAAACGCAGATAGTTGATAATTATACGGTCAAAAGAAATTACGGTCGGCCTAAACAACTTTGTTTCATAGGACAAAACTCGTAAATCAAAACACTGCATTCAAATATTTTTTTATAAAATTTCATGGGACGTCGGGATGAACGATAATGAGATTAGATTATTTTAGAAGGAAAACTACATATGTAAAAAGTACTATAATATTTTGTTTTTCTCAAAGTCTAAGCTTTATCTACACAAGGAGGCTGAATACGGGGGCGCAAAATTAGAAAAGTAAGTACCAAGCTGTAAGTAGTTTCCAAAATTTGATGAGCATAGTATTAACCACCGTCCTACGTGGACCTAAATTAACGGGAAACTGATCAATGACTTGGGACGCCAAAGGTCGGAGTCGAATTGGAAGAGTTTTTGGATTTCTCTCCAGGCATCATTACGGGGCGTTGAACCGCAACAAACTTAGTAATGAGATGTGCAAACACACGAAGCACTAGTCGTGAGTTGGAAGTAAAATATCGAAAAAGTCGAACGTCGAGGTGGTAGTGATTGCAAATATTGTGTTATTACATTACGCTCTCGACGTTTCATCAATATCCAAAATAAACAAAGTTGTCTTCTTGTGTGTCGCAGGGAATGACTTGGCGATAGCCGAACATAATGTTGATTCGCGTAGTACAAAATTATGTAAAATATTAACATTTCGGCCGAAAGAAATTAAATTTAAAGTTTTTTGTCGTAGGTCTAGTATAGAAACACATATATTTATGGGAAAAACTAAATTTAGTTTTATACTGGATGAATTATATGTGCTAATAATGATCATTCCGTATAATAAGTTTGACTGTTTATAAAACTTCATCCACTTTTCATCAATAAGAGTTGTCACCTGACTAATAGCTCTCCACTGGTAAAGTTAGGTATGTCACGACTGTACGGCGCTTTAAAACTTCATCTTCATCTACATGCATTAAACAACCGATACAAATTAAAAAAGAAAGATGGTCATGAATCGAGTCCGGAAGTTTAGGTTTTCATTCAATGACTGCAAGGCAGTGATGATGAAATAAATCATTAAAATTTGATCCACGAAGAATTAGTTATCGCACTGTATAAAAATTATTCAGTACTCTAATCTGAAAAATAGAAATTCTTTGTAGTCCAAATTTTTAATATATACTTTATTTGGGCATAGGCAAGAGGTACAGATATGATCAAGAGTTTATTATAATACATTTTAACAATGAAATCTTTACAATAAATTAACAAAATAGTTACAAACTTAAAACTAATTAAAATAATTTAACTATAAATTAAATATATCTAAACATTTCTCACTATCGTTGGAGCGCAAAATTCCCAATATGCTGGCAGCTTTCCCTCTCTGATAAAAAAGAGTATGGCAAGAGGTAAATAATTGTTTATAAAATCTTCTATTTCCGCCAATCTAAAGGCATTATGAGTTTATATCAAACTCTTCAGCATTAAATTTGCCTAAGTGTATTTGCATATTAATATCACGTTGAGACCCGATTTTAGCAAGTCTGCCACTGTCCAATTCTCTTATAATATAAGCATAATATATAATTATACAGATTAGGGTGCATGCACTAGCTGCACAAAAGTTGTACAGCTTCGAGTTAAGTTACATCCTAAAAGGATTTTTGAATCTAGTACAAGACAAATACTGTTTTAAGCAATCTCGGTTACAATAGTTTTTGGAAGGATAACGGAATAATTGAGCAAATTGTCAATCATTAAATTGCTCATAGACTTGTCACCAAGCTTAGATATTAACTCTATTAATTAAAATATAAATAAAATAATTATTAAATACGTAAAATTTGTTAATTTAATTTTAATTTGTTAATTTTATTTATTGGATTGTATAATTATTGTTACTTAATTTAATAAAACTTGCAGTAACTAAGAACAAATGATCTTTGTTCGTGATTTCGTTTCCGATTATACCGTACACATTCTATGTAATTATACTTTTGTTATACACATCACGCCTGATTCCTTGTACCCTCTACAGTAGGCAGAGATCACGGATCCCCATTTGTCCCGATCCTGGCAGACCACTTTCGCTTCATTCACACTCATACTCCTCCTCATACACACTCGGTTTTGTTGTATTCTTTGCTTCATTCTTCCAAAAATTTGACGAAAGTATCGAAAACGTATGAAGTTAGTTATTTACAAAAGTATTAAACATACATAACATACGCTTCACGACTTGTGTATACACACTCCCTTTTTTATTATGGCGGGGTAGTCAGAGGCTTGAATGCCCATCTCCGAAATTTCGAAGGCATGTTAGGTATGGGTCATTCGAAGCCCGCGTATCACTAGATAGACAGCACCCAACGTGATAGGTAGTGAACCGTATCGCCGTATATAGGCACTGACTATTACCTATCCTGAGGGATAGGCAGGTTTCCTCACGATGTTTTCACACATTTAATTTTCATTCATTGGTACATGCCAGAGTCGGGATTCGAACCTAGGACCTTTTTCATACGAAGTCCGAGGTCTTACCAACTGGGCTACAGCCGCTACAAAAGTATTAAGTTATTTTTTTTAATTATTGTCCGTTCTCTGGGTCATAAAATAATGCTAACGAGCTGCCGTTCATCCCATGTCGTAGAAGGCGATTAAGCAACTAGGGTAAATTTAATCTATTGGGCAATATTAATATTCATACTAAACTACAATATTCATACCAGTGCGACGTTTTCATGTATCCGAGACTCTTTCCTACCCTTAGGTTAGAGAACATGAACGTATATGTATTTATATTTTTTTAATTTATATACAATAAAGCAAGAAATTAAAACTATAAACCTAAAGTTGAAATAAAAATTAAATAACAAAGAAAATATCTTTTTAATCATCGCTGTCAAAGGGTGGTAGGGTTCCCAAGACACTGATAGCATTCCCCCTCTGAATAGCTATGCTAATTTTTTGAGAGAAAAATGCCCCAGCCCTGGGATCCTCGAACATTTCAATTATTTATGTACTAGTGAGCCGCTCCGGATTTGCACGGGTATAAAATATATAGCCTACTCCACTATTTAATGGATGTTATTATACATATAAACCTTCCTCTTGATTCACTCTATCTATTAAAAAAACCGCATCAAAATCCGTTGCGTAGATTCAAAGATTTAAGCATACAAGGGGACATAGGGACAGAGATAGTGACTTTGTTTTATACTATGTAGTAATATGTATTATATTATAAGTAAGGTGTATCAAGTATCTTGTGTCTGTTGTGCAGCATGGCAGCGTCGCACATCCTGAGCGCCGTGGAGCCGACGGTGGGCAGCGGCGGCGCCAGGGCCGGCAGGGAGCGGGAGGTCTCCGTGGCGCTGGACGACAGAGAACTCTGGATCCGGTTCCAGACGCTCACCAACGAAATGATTGTCACCAAAAACGGAAGGTTAGTTCATTCTGAAGTGTGCGATACGATTGCCATAGCGAAGAAACATTGTCATTTGTATTAGGTTATAGTAGAAAGAGTAGAACTCCAATATTGCACTGGCACTAGGCAAGAAATCCTGAAAGCCGGAGTTTCTTGTTGGTTCTTCGCCAGGGCTTCCGAACCAACGGTAGAATTACAATGCTAAGAGACAAACAGTGTCAGGCAAATGTTTTGACTTTCAATGAATGTACTGTACTTGTACTTATGTTGAATAAAAACATTTGACTTTGACTTTATTGTTGGAAACAAATTGTGCAAGTTCCAAAGTTTTAAGGGTGCTGTGGACGTACAGTTGGAACCAGGAGAACGGGGTGGCCTCGTCTGTCTCGAAAACTACAATATGTAGAAGTCGCATTCCTTTTGTTAGATAGAATTATTATTTTGTAGTATGAATCATAATAGATTGACAGAAGGGTATATGTGGGTGAGCTGATGGGCAGTTACCAAGGAGTAGGTCTAATGAGACATATGACATTCAGATAGACGACATATTGAACTAGGGTGACGTTAGAAGTCCCTACAACCACCGAGTGTGTATGAAAAGGTGCATGAGTGACAATGAACCCATTGTGGTTTGTCAGGATTGAGATAGAATTTCTGCCTATTTTGCTGTTGGGAAACAGGCGTGATGTGTATGTATGTAATAATTTCAATTGCATAAACAGATAAAGTTGTGCATACAAATCAAGATACATCTTAAAACATTTTGTTCGTTTAAATATAAATTTTTGATAATTTTCACAGGGTATTTGTAAAACGGCTTGAGGTGATTGAAAATATTGTGAACGCAACTTAATTTTGTACCATTATAGAACATATAATGAAATCCATCAGCCACGTTCTATATGTAAATTTATGTTATGGTTGTGATTAATATAAACGTATGCCACGACACCCTGTCAACGGCCGCACACACTATAAATAACGAATAAAGCAATAAACCAGAAGCCTCTCTTAATGCTCCTCATAAAAATTATGACTTTTACTTTTTGATACAGATTCGTTTATCTTGAATATGACAAGACATAATACTTTATTATCTTATATTTAGAAAAATAATTTAGGCAGATCTTTTTTCGTCTAGTGTAAAACAAAAACATCGTAGAATTTTTATTACACAAATTTAGAAATTAAAAACTATTTAAATGTAATTAAACTACTGATTGATGCACTTTGTTCTAGCGTGGAAAGTATGACAAATGTTAATGTGATCTGGATAAAAATTTGAAGCCGACACAAAAAGTATGAAATGAGCTGAAGCGATAGGGATGAACCATGAGGCTTAACGATAAATGTCTCTTTTGGTTGGAAATTGGAAGTAGACTAAAATTGTACAATATTTAAAATTAAGAAACACGCCAGAAAATTGTAAGTTACCGTGACATCAACCTTGTCAGTGTTTTTGGCAAACTAGGTTGTTGCAAACGAATGAGACAGCAACGAAATTCTGTGATGCGCAAGCACGAACCAGAAAGGGAGGGGCATTTCTTGCTAAGGGGCATCACCAAGAACTTGTGTAAAGTTATAAGAATACTATACTGGTATAGTGATCGTATTGATATCCTATAGTATTAAGATAGCAACATGTATTTTTTCAACATCCTTCTTCTAACTTCTTTAATTGTGTACAAAGCTAAATGTCGGATAATATAGACAAGTTATAGAACAGATAGAGAAAATGTATTTTACGTTACAAACTAACTCGGCCGTTTATGCGCGTCACTATACAAAAATACAAGATTCTATATTTACCCAACAAAAATACTCGCGAGTGATTCGATGTGGCCATGACGCAATTGTGTGTTTTCATGGATTTCCAATCCATAATATGATGACAACCTCATGTACCTACATCATACTCCTATATCAAAGAGAATGGTTGTAAAACGTGCACAATGTATAATTGCAAAGCCGATAGAGTCATTAATATCCCTTAAAATTACTTGCCCTATGCCATGAAACTATGTAAGATGATGGGTGATTAAGTACAAGATCTTAAGTGGTAAAACTCTTTCTGTGGAGTTGAAGCGTCTTAAATGTAAAATATTTTACTGCCGCACATTATGCACTCGAACCGATGGGTGATGTTGCGATGAGTATTAAGACAACATAGATATAATATAAATCTCTTTTTAGACTGCAATTTTAATAGCTTACTAAGGTTAAGAGAACATCAATTAATTTATTGCGTGTAGCACAACAGATTGTTTGTGTTTGAACATTTATGGCTGTCCCGTTTCTTATTTATGTAGGGATGATTTATTTGTTTATAAATGAAGATTGTTACAAGTAATATTTCGTAGCCGCTTGCCAAGACTAAACGTGGTCAGCAAAAACGTTACAGTCTCCATTAAAAAATTATAAAGCGGTGTGTAACAGAATATAATTGAAGCGCTCATTGTTTCCTGTTTTCCATTACAGTAAGGCCATTGAGCGTTGCCCGAGATCTGTTTTTCCGCACACTCTGCCTCGTATTCGCGAGTGCTAAGAGGGCGTGCCTTTTGCCTAGTTTGCACCTAGCCTTACTAATTAACGTTGCTCAGCTAAATGATAAACGTGCAGCCGCATCAGACGGGAGCGGCCTCCAAAACTACCCCTGAGTGTTGGCTGATGCTAAATTGTTTTCAGAACTGTCATTATTTGAATTTTAAATAAATTTCTAAAAATAAATCTCGTCATTTTGTTCGGGCCACTAATTATTATTCCGCGTAAAATTTTTCAAGTAAACTAATGAGTTTTTGAAAAAAAGTAGTTATTATCCTTTAAAAAAGCATTTCTTATAAATATGACGTGTTGACAAATTTTTACATTGCTACTTTAGTGTTTTGTTCTGTTAATTTGTAAACTTTCGTCCGTATAATGTAGGCTTTTTATTCAACATAAGAATCACAAAATATTTTATTGAAAGACCAAAAAAAAAACATTTTCACATGAAAAATTGTCCTTAAATTAGATAATCTTAAAAAAATATAATAAATCCAATTAAACTATTGTTACAACTAATTAACGCGGAAGTAGTATATTTTACCAAATTAATACAATTACTACTCTACAATACAAAATTA
This sequence comes from Leucoptera coffeella, assembly GCA_030578115.1. Classification (NCBI taxonomy): domain Eukaryota; kingdom Metazoa; phylum Arthropoda; class Insecta; order Lepidoptera; family Lyonetiidae; genus Leucoptera; species Leucoptera coffeella. The sequence goes on from JAMBLF010000157.1 coordinate 252,404, forward strand.
ATACTCTACAATAAAAAAAATGTATTGGTTTTAAGTTGTGATTTACAAAATTTCGCATTATTCTAGCAAAGAGGCGATTTATGGAATCGAACAGAAGGGTACATACTTTTATCCTTGTCTCTTTTCGGGGTGGATAGAAACTCAGAGACAATAAGGAATGTGATTCGTAATCTGGAGCACAAACATTACTATATTACTGTAACAACACAATAATTAGTAAGAAGTTGATTATAAAATCTTACATTTCAATCCATAATTCGTTAGTACATAATTATAAATTTGTTATTGTTTTTCTAGGCGCATGTTTCCAGTGGTTAAAGTAACTGCAAGTGGTTTAGATCCTACAGCAATGTACACAGTACTCCTAGAATTCGTTCAAGTAGACTCACATCGATGGAAATACGTGAACGGGGAATGGGTAAGTCATTTATTGTGAATTGGTATCCTGTACCAATATATTATATATGTATGTATAATATATGTATTTACACACACACACGTATTTATATAATATATACGTTCGAATCCCAGATACGTGATGAAATCTCGTAGGTAAATTTTAAGACCAATATAGAACATTGGTAACGGGTTGCTAGTCCAAATCCATTAATGCCTCCTCCCGTCGCCTTCTATGACACGTTTGGAAGAATGGCAGTTACTTAGCATTCTTTTTAGCTCCCAGTAAGCGCGGGACTACTATTTATAAGATGTAGAAAAAGTAAAATGATTTGAAGAGTTACTGAATTCAGTAAATGTCTGCACCTTTTAAAGTCTGCGTTTCATCAGTGCTTTTCTTCCTCACTCAATTACATTTACAATATTCTTCTATTTCTATAATTTCGGAACACACTTCGATGTACCAAAGAGGGTGCAGTTTGTGGAGACATTAAAATATGTCTACTAAGAAATTATATGTAGTACACGAATACCGAAACACGGTCATTTTGTAATAAGCTTAATCTTTTTATGCCTTCTTAGGTCCCTGGAGGAAAAGCCGAAGTCCCACCGTCCAACGCTATTTACATACATCCAGAAAGTCCTAATTTTGGAGCACATTGGATGAAGGAACCGATATCCTTCGCAAAAGTGAAACTAACGAACAAATCGAATGGAAATGGACAGGTAAATTCTTTTATGTGACAACTTAAAAAAAAATCGCGTTCACGACCATTAACCCTATCGGGGTAGTCAGGGTTTCAGGTTTCCATCTCTGTAATTATGAGGATAGTAATTCCATGGTCACCTCGAATCCACGTGTTGACCAGATAGTCAGTACTCAATAAGACAGGTGGTAAGCCATTTAAAAAATATGTAAATTTACTAAAGTTCTTTTATCCCATTTAGAATAGAAATAATATATCGGAGACATAATAGGTATATGTTTGATATTATTAGTGTAGCAATAGAATTGTTAGGTTATTGTTGCTAGGTTGCTACCCCATCGCTCAATCTCACTACGTTTTTGACGACTTTATGGGAATATAGGTAGCATAGTACGCATTTTACTTCCTTGCGTAGAACATAGAATAAGACAGGATGATATCAAAATAATAAGCCACATGAAAACACAAAAATGTGTTTCTTAACTATTCTCTTTTCTTCTGTGTTAAGAATGCTTAATAACCGCATGTTTAAATTATATCAATAGTAACTTACAAATAAATATAATTTGTGACTATGAACCATAGAACAATAACTTTTAACTACAGGAAAATGTTTTTTTCAAATCTGCATAGTAATATGGTGAAACAGTTTCTCAAGCGCTAATTAGAGCGTTGACTCATATACGAATGCTCAGAGCCCTTGAATATTTATGCTTTGTTCTCTCGAACTAATTAACCGTTGTGTTCTCGTAGCTATGTAGATGGTATCGATGCGAGCAAGACAGCTAAGCAAACATTTGGTAGAAAGCTGATAGAGAAGGTGTTATAAGTAAACTGTAGCAGAGGTTATCGCTGGTCACTACCGCTAATTCACGGAACTTGTTTCTCACGCTAGGATACCTCGTGGTGCGAATGAACACGAGAGCAAACAATACTAACATATGCATCCAGATCCATACGTTGACGTCTTGGTGTGAAATCTGTATCTTTACCGACTGTTTAGCAGCAGCCAGTATACGCTATCATTTGTAATAATTATTGCGTTTGCGCTATGTTTACCTACATTATTATTTTAATGTTAAACGCTTTAGTTAATACCTATTAGAGTTTGAATTGAGCTAAGCACACTTCGCTTATTTGCTGTCTACTCTTATTAGTGTTTAGCAAATTGTATTTGGTTTGTTAATTCCTTGTCAACAGCCTGGGAAATACTTCACTGTTCGCAGATCATACTTTGCAAATGATTTACCAATACGTGTGTAGTATTCTATTATTAGATTCGTATCAAATTACTTAACATATTTAAATTTGTAATATAGTTTTATAGCAATTCTCAACAATATTGGTCATAGATATCTTATATCCTTTTACTTTATATTTACCTACGTAAGACGACACATATTTTACGAGTAACGGTTGTAATGGTATTTTATTGACAGCTTCATATACATACTATAAAGTAACGACGTAATAACGTTCAAAGTGATTAGGAAGGGTTGATGATGCATATTTTTAGTACTTGTTGATGCTAGCACTAAATTAAAACCTAGCTACATTCATTTTATGAGCAACTTCTATTAAGCTATTAGTAGGTAGTACCATTGTTTTAATTTCATTGCAGATAATGCTCAACTCTTTACACAAATACGAGCCAAGGGTGCACTTGGTCAAAGTCGGAACTGACTTGCGGAGCATTATGACGTATCCATTTCCCGAAACTCAGTTCATAGCAGTCACGGCTTACCAAAACGAAGAAGTCACGTCTCTGAAGATTAAGTACAATCCCTTTGCCAAAGCCTTTTTGGATGCCAAGGAGAGACCTGAAGGCTACTATCAACGGGATTTTGTAGGAACTCACTATCCACAGCAGAGCTCGTCACCGCATCAGTATCCCCAGTGTAAGTATAATTGATTATAAGTATCACAGTGTCCTTTGAGCTAAAACATATGTGTATATGTTCAATTCTTTTGTTTACTGATTTTGATAACTACAATCAGTTTATTTTAAACGCAATATGTGTATTAAATACACAGAATTTCAGTCAACACTATCAGCATACCCTTAAATATACTGAATCGGCTCTTGTTTTCTCTAATATAGTTACTCGTATCATAGCCTTTATCCGATACATATATGATAATAAAGACCTGCTCTTAATCCCCGAAAGCTGAAACGGGCTCTTTAACTTTTTTTTGGTTGCCTACGAAAACAGTGAGAAAAATAATTCTGAGGAATATACAATTGTGTGTTTGTAATCGACGAAATGGATTTTAAGGCTGTATAATTAGTTGATTGCAGACTGATAACCTCTGAATACAAAGTAAGGAACTGATATAATATATGTATGTATGTTCATATAGTTCAATTGATTGAAAAACTTATAGCACCCATACAACATAGCGCTGCTTTAAAATAAAACTGAAGAAAATCGAAATATCCGACATACGAGTAGATCTGACGACTGACCGTGGTACGAACGATTAACCATCTGAACGCTAATCGAGAGGTCCCGGGTTCGATTCCCGATGGAATCAGAGTTATAAAGTTCTTTTTTATTCTTCTATACAATATGGTTATTGATATTTGTATTTAGTTATCTATAATAAGTATATATTTGTTAAATATATGTACGTTGACTAGAACTTTTAACACAATCTTGATTGAACTTATTAAGTCGTTAGTTCAATTGGTGAAATAGTGTCCAAAATATTATAACTATTTAATGAATTTACGTGAAAAATTTTAGACTAAATAATTATTAGCATAATTATAAAACGACATGTTCTGGAAATAGTGCTATTCAAGATTCTTCAGTTTAGATGTAAAGCAGCGAAAGCGTTGCATTAAAAAAACTTATAATCGCTCTACATGTGTATGACTTCGTATGTCATTTTATCAAGAAAATTTTGATCCTCTTGTACATACATCTTCTAACTCTACGGAGACGGGCGTGACATGTACATACTCATATAATAGGTTAAGTACTTTGAGTTCCACCCAATAGCAGCATTAATAGATTTGAATGACAGTTGGTGGTTGGTTCGTAGCGTCCCAGTCGCTGTACGGGGGCAGCAGTGCAGCAGCGCGCAGACCAGCCCCGTACCCGCCGAGGCCTCCGTCGCGACCCAGGACTTTGTCTCCGCCTGGTGAGTATTCGTTGAACATTTGTCATGTTATAACCTGGGCCCTTACTCCACTAATTAACTTTGACAGCCACACAACTGCGTCGCTACTGCGTATACTTCTGCGTCTCGGCTGTAAAAGTGGCACTCTGCTAATATTTTGATTGGAGTAAGGGCCCTGTACTAGGTTTGACTTCAGTAGCATGAGTTATTCGTTTAATAGATTGTGTTCAAGGCAGTTTTTGACTTCAATAGTACAGAGTGAGGATTGTAGCCAGCTATTATTTATTGTAGTCATTTGGGGGAGGCCTATGTCTAACAGTGGATTCAGACAGGCTGATGATGATGATTATTATTAACTATTCGACGCAGTGACACGCAGGCAAAACTATCTTATTAAGGATATAAATAAGGTGTATTCAAATTAATACGTGCTACGATTACCTACCTCCCTTACCATGATGATACTTATGTATTTCACCACAATACAATTAATTATTTGTATTTTAGCAACATACGCCGCCGCGGAACGAACTTCAACAGTGGTGACCAACGGGACAACTAGTTACAGTTGGGCAGGCACCGGCACCTACTGGACCGCAGCCCAGGGCAGTTCCTCGCCACAGCCCAACACCTCCCCAGCCCCATATCGCACCCCACCACATGGATATCCTGCCCCTTTGGAATATGCATCCACTCCACCAACCGCGGCGCCTAGTAAGTTTCCTACTTATTATAAAGTGTTTTATGTGAATTGTTCCGATCTCTGTAAGGCGTAATAAGAATGTAACAAGCTGCCGTTCTTATAAGCATGTCGTATTAGGCGATTAAGAGATTAGAGGTTAATGAAATCTTCTATTGGCTAGCAACCTGTCATTAAAGATCCATATGAAATCACAATCTAGGAGATCGGGTTCGAGGGAACCAAAGCCGTGGGGACACTATAATACAGGACGATAAAAGCACGTCCTAAAAGGCTGTAAATGGGTTACAAAAACAAAAATCTTGGAATCTATTTCTCTGTTATACTTCATGTGTTTATTATTTGTGTCGCAATTTATAAATTAAAATATACTTTTATATATAGAGATTAAAGTGCATTTTATGATATTTATTTATATATCAAATACTATTGTTTTTGTTTCCAAAGCTGCCACGGCCCCAGCGCCTTTGTACCCAATTCAATACGAAGCCCCGACGCAACATCATTCGCCGTACTACCAACACGCCTATGCGCCGTACGCCCATCACGCTATTGAAGATATCTCTTACTGGCCTAACAGGTAACTATTATTAGCGTAGTCTATTTTCATAACTAATAAATGTATATTAGATGGGGATCCGTGATCTCTGCCTGCCCCTCTACAGGGAATCAGGCGTGATGTGTATGTATGTAGCTTATATAAACAAAATATTTATTTATTTTCTTATATCAAATCTAAATTCACATACAAATATTAACGCGTCTTCTTTCCTGCGGGATAGGAATAGAACATCTCTTACTCTCGCTTAACCCTCATGCATGTTCTTTTGTTCGTCACATACGCTGCGCAAATTATGATTCTTTAAACATTTTAAAGTTTTGAAATTTGTTTTCAGTCTGAACACTTACGGGTATCAAACTGCTGAATATGTCGGCGCTGGCGAAGTTTACGGGGCAGCAGAAGGCATGTCTTACCCGACTGGGCCGTTGACCATAGACAATAACCCAGCCAATGAGGAGCGACATTCTCCTAGTGAACACATGCCTACAGAGAGAGAGTATAAGTATAGCACAGAAGAAAAGAGACGGACGCCCTGTGAAGAACCTTTGCCTGCAAGATCTACGCCACAATAAACTATACTACAAAAAAATTCTAACAAGAAATCAGTTTAAGGTGTCAAGAATATTCGTAGCAAAACTGAGCATGTATATAATATGTATTTAGTAAATAAACTATGTGTTTAAATTGTTTGTTAATAGGTTTGAACTTTTTCTTTAAGTTCGTCTTTATAGATGGACTAACGAAGGACAGTTCTGTAAGATTTGTTGGTTTCCTAACGTTATTATTAAGTAGAGTTCGAAAGAAGCGGTAGGTGCAGTTAAATAGTTTAATAACTATTTATTATTTGTATAAATATTATATGATTAATATCTTATCACTTCATTACATTATTGAATAAGTGCCTTATGGATACAGTAGTATTAACAAAGACGTTCAAATAAAACTTTCTTATTAAAAATGTTAATGTGACTTCGTTATTACATATTCCTCAATTTGCTGTTTGATGTATTCATTCTTTCAAACTAAAAGTGAAAACAGTTTGCTAGATAGATTAATTTTTTTATCTATTTTGGTATAAAGACTGCATATTGTTAACTAATGGTTCACATAAAAGTGGTATATTTTGGTGAATATCTGGGATATCAGCGGTCCAGTATTATTGTAAATATTATGACAAATTTGAGTAAAAACGATTTCTTTCTATAAATGTGAGTTGATTCATTAGTCCTATTTGTATATTTGGAAATTATAACAATATTATAACTTTGTAAGTATAAGAAATGAATAAACGTAATGTTCTGTTAGTTCCGATGTTTCAATGAAAGCAATTTTAAAACTATTTTCATTTAATATTACTTATTTTTAGCAGCCTGTTGTTAGCGACAGTTGCTACATATAGCATTTTACCCTGAACAACTTAAAGAGAACCAATTTCACTTTTACTATATTCTAAGAAAAAGATTGTTATTAATTACAGTTCCTAATAGTATGGAACTTATATATTATATTTATCACTACAGTATATTTTAGTGACCGTCATCTCTGCCTACGACTCCTACAGCGAAACGGGCGTATATGTAGTTAATTTTAGCTATAGTATCTGATTCCCGCCTTTTAAAGAATTAAATGATAAGTTTATAACAAATGTGAACTTAATTGATTTTAGCGGCTTTGCTATTTGTTTATTGTTTATCTATTAAAAATAACTATTCCACAAAAATGGAAGAAATAATTGATGAACAAATGCTACTACTATAATACTAACTACGGTATTATAATACAGGCTCAATTTATCTCATAACCCATGCCGACATCCGTTGGGAGTTCACAAAAAGTTCGTAAAGTTAACAAAACATTTTTATTTAAATTAAGACACAAGGCAGAAATAACACATTTTAAAATATTACAGAAAATTATTCTTATTAATTAAAAATATATTATTCCATTAGAGAGCTTCTGTAATAAGTAGTTGGATTCGAAATGTTACAAAGATTTCTAATGTACAAAATAGTAAATTTCACAATTATTGCATGAAGTTGATAAATTATAGATTTTATAACTACTAAGCACTAAATTAAATTACATTATTTACATTCATAATCACATTGGTACTTATAATGGAATTATATAAAAGTTTAGTATTTTTCAACTGTACTTCACAAAAATTCGAAATACAGCACTTCATTAAATATTACACAGGATTTTACAGATTTTTATTAATGAATATTAATTATGAAATTCACCTGAAATAATCTCCAGAGCCTATTTCTCTACCTTTTGCACGATTAATGACTATAGTTCTATCTCTACTGCTGCTTCCGTCAACCATATCTTGCAGTCTGCCAGTACTCGCTGACTTGACCATTCTTTTACTCTCCACTGGTTTAGGGTCCCTCGTTTTCAATGCCTCGGCACACACACTCAATAACTTATTAAGATTATCACCACTTAACTTATCAACATTGTCTGTGTTATTATTGCTACCCCTAACAAAATCCGTACCTCTAATAGTCCGTTGCCTTTGTTTCATTCCTACACTAATCAAACCAGCAAAGAAGTTCAAGTTAATTGGTATATTGAGTATAAAGTTAAATAGAACACTGATTAGGATGATAATTAGGAATATATTTATAGTAATAGTCAAACAAAAATACACAATTCGGTCCACAGGATACCACAAGTGACCTGGAAAATAGAAAGTAAATATAATAAAATCTGTGAATAAATTACACCTTTTGTCAGCCGAGACATAAATAGAATGTATAAATAGACTAAGAGTCAATGGAATAAATTGGGCGATAGCAATCTCTCACCAATGCTCTTTTATAATGCCATCTCTACCAGACACTTTTTTATGCTAAATATGTACAAAGGCGTGTCTCAAAGTTATAACAATATTTAAAAGATATGTATCTATTGACAGTTTATCTAATGTATATGTAACAAAAAAGTACCTGTATGTAAGAGACGGACTTACCAGTTATGTCACTAACAATAGTTTGAACTGCAGAACTAACAGATATTACAGGCTCAGTCACAAACAATGCCAGGAGCCTCATTAGGATTTTAAGGGGGTGCATGTGCTTGATAAACACAAGAATATCTGGGGAAGGAACTTCACAACTGCTTGACCAGAATTTCCATTTACATATTGACATTGCAGTCACAAATTTGTCATACTCTTGTTTTTCTGCTTCCTGAAATATAAGTATTGTTGAGGTCAGTGAGAAAATTTATTAATGTGGAAAAATGCTGCCTACACGGATACTCTACTTCTGAATAGGTAAGATACTAATGGAGGTGTCTGGTTCTTAATGAAAAAAAATCTTGGTGGTTCGACATATCATATAAATCATTTCAGTTGGTAATGGTAACAACGATACTGTTCCACATTGATAGTGCATTATTATGTTATGTTAAAAGTACGAAAATCTAGCATTGCTTATCCAGTACGCTAATGATAGAACCATGTAATCACTATAAATTAACATTGTATGCCAATGTCATTAGAATTTAACAAACAATAAAATCAAATTTTGTGTATATATATATCGTCAACTCAAAATCAATATTAATCAGATTATGATTTCATCAAGTCTACTATACATCTGTGCGTAATTATTGATATAGATTAATTCTATAAGGTCAAAATATATTCCAAAACCAATGAAGACAAATTAAAAGCAGCAAGTAATTATGAGTAATTAATAAATAACATAATATGTATGTAACATAATATAACCTTACCTTATATGAAGTATAAACTTCATAAAAGTAGAGTAAAGTGAAAGAAAATATTATGATATGCTTATGTGACAAATGGTTCCAAGCGTACATTGCACTTAGAAGGGTAGTTATTATGACAACACACCATTGAAAATATACCTGAAATTAAAAATTCAGAAACATACACTGCATTATCACATTGGAAAAGCAAAAGATGGCGCTATGTTTTGAAAGGCAATGCTTTTGATGGGTAATGATAGGCCATATTTATTGACAACCTTGACAACGACAGACAGACACCTCTTCAAGTTCTGCCTACTTCAATAGCTATAGAAATATGTGTTTGTATTAATGAATTTAGTCACATAATTGTAGACAAGTCTGTTCTCAAAATCTCACCTATAAACAGGTAAAAATTTGTATCTGCAACTGATGATTGAGGTACTATTTGGTTAAATATGCACAAATATTGATCAAAGTAAGAGTGCTGAGAGTGGTAGAAAGCTTTTACTATTTTACTTTAAATAGTTTACCATTAGAGGAATATTTAACTTTGAATTAAAACATAGTTAACACTTACCGAATAATTAATTATATAAATATGGATATAATCTGTCCAAGCTATAACTAATCGTTCAGAGAATGATGGTTTATATATTGCTTCTTCAAGCAAACCCAATACTCTCCTAAACATTTCATCAGTCAGCATATTTTCAGATGAAAGATATTTGTTAAGAGTATTCCATTCATCTGCAGGAAAATTCATATGGAGTTTAACATCCATGTTACCATTATCGTCATTCTGGAATTAGAAACATATAAATAATATAAAATGGAACAAAAATTTAATTATTAGAAATTCTTGTTATTTTATTCTTATTTGTTAACGTAAAGTATTTGTGTGAATTAAAATAAGTGTACCTTTCGTGCACCACCTTTCAAAATGATAGCCAGTAGTCTCCTAAAAAACCACTCATTTGAGCCTAGTTGATTGCGTTTTGAGTCCTTTGCTGGCAATATTCGTAAGTCTGGAGGCACATGTTTATCACCGTTCATCGCATGCACAGGTTTATTATCAGCATCCCATGGATCAGGACCATACTGGAGGCCACCGTTACTATAACTCAAACATATAAAAACTAGCACGGTGAAAAATAAATATTTCGTCATTGTATTGTTTACATTTCTTAAACAAAATAATGCACTGTAGTAGATTTTTTTCTCAATTACACTACACTATATACTGTTGGTTACGATATTTTACGGGACTATGTGTAGTTAAAATTAATAATTGTTTAATTTTACGATAGGCATATAAATGCACAAAACAATAACAATGATCTAATCTAAGTAACTTTTTACTAACTGAAGAGACCTTTGACTGACGGATGATGATCATTTCAGAAGTCAATGGTTTTGTACAATTTAATCTATACAATATTTTTTAAATGATTTATTTGTAAAGAATGTAATCTCACTGAGAATTATACTACATCATTCAATTATCATGTTATTAAGTGGTTATATTGGCTAGTAATTATTTAAAACGGTGTTATCTGCATGGCAGATTAATAGGCGATATGCTGAACCAAGGCGACATATTTTTGTATAAATTCCAAGTACTTATGTGGTATAATATACCAAATAAATCAAATTAGAATGTCAGTATCGGGGAATTAGTTATCTTAAAACTGTCTTTGGCCGTGAAATAAAATGTAATTTATATCTCGTAGATTCTGGAATAGTATCATGTAAGGCAATCATTATTTTAAATATTCGAATAAAAGCGGGAAAAAATGTATATTGAATTGAAGCGGTGTTAGTGTACTAAAAGAAGAAAATTTAATAATAAGTAGGAATAATTATGAATACGTAGCAAATTTATTAATACCGTTGAATACAAAATTTTCAAGACCCTTCCTTTTTTATCTTACCAACAAAATCATCTAATGGATTCGACAATATCTGTTTCAAAGGTAAGGTTTATAAGATTGCCGATATCTTTATACTTATCCTGAGTCTTTTTAGTTTGGATTCATAATTTGCAGCTGTATTGTAATCTTTGGGACGTAACATTATCAATATAAAAATGCTAGTTGTTTTGTCTACACGAACGTTTTATGCAGTTCTTGTACACATGCTCAAAAAGTTAATGTCTATGCAATTTAATAGCACAAAGTAATGTTTTTCCAGTGTCTAGATAGATAGACAGACTAATGTTACATAAAAAATAAACTTTTCATTCATCTTATTCCTATGCATCAATAAACATAATATCTCAGTGATCACAATGTTAAAAAAAATATATGATTAGCGCCTTAGGAAGCTATTCCAGTACACATTGACTTGAATTTCCAAAAATGAATGAAAATCAATCCTCAGTCTATTGTTACCCAGGAAAAAGCATTGAGTTCTGAAAGATATTAATATAATTGTAATTTAATTATTTCAGGGTGTGTTTCTATTTAAGAAGAAAGACAAGAAACCAAAAGCTATTAATAAAAACAAGCAACTTCTGTTTGAAAAATGGTTTGAGAAAGAGGCATGGTACAATACATACAAAAAGAATTGGACATCTATTGAAAATGAAATAAAGGTAGGGTATATTATGTTTATGAATTAGTTTGCTTTGTTGTTTATTTATCATTTATAACCCTAATACAGTTACACCAACTACATATTTTTATAATAACTAAATTTTTATATGTTATCTAGAGGAGTAACCTTTTAAAATATAAGATGGTGGTTCGCTAAGCCAACAGTGGATTATATATTTATGGGAATCCATAAAAAATCATGCATCCCTCATGTAAATGGGATATGATAGTATTCAATGAATCTTTTCATAATAAACTCAATTAAATGTATAAAAGACTTATTTGTTTACTGTTCATTACAATATGTCAAGAGGCATGTCTAATAAGTAATTTATTACATTTAATTTACTGGGTTTAGGTTAGCAACTTGTCAAGTATATCCCATGCCAATGCCATCAAAATCCCTTTTGAAGCTAAAGGTAACTGAGGTTTATTTGATTGTTCACCTCAAAAGGGATTGAAGTATGAGATTGTATGTATATAAAATGTATGCGTAGTAGTAATAAACATTTCAAAGTATTTATTGCGCTACGGACATTGCTTGACTATCATATTAACCCTTTGACTGCCGAGCTTTTTCCTATATAAGGATTACCTCCATTAGCGTAGGTCACCGGTGACCTACGTGGCGCCCAATGTGTTAAATTATATGTAACTAATTCAATTCCAAAAACTATCTCATTCCAGGATCTGAATCACAAAACATATAGTTCTTTGCTTAACGATATTGTGGAATATGTGAGGGTGCAGAATACAGAGGAACAGTCACTCGAGGGTGTCATTCCTAGTGCCACCCTTTTAACTGGTGTTAACCAGCCGGATCATGTTTGCCAATTTGATGAGCTGAAGAGAAAAATAAGGTAAATTAATAATAATAAAATTGTCACAATTGTATTTCTTTTCACCCACATGTATCAATTTGTCTTTTCCCTTTTGTCAGTGTATCTTTTGTCCTTTTGGTTGATGTGAAAGGGTGGTTACGGTGGAGGGGGTAGCTCAATAGGACATATGACAGTCAGATAGACACCATTCTGAAAACGGGTGAGGTTAGAAGTACATATAACCACCAAGTGGACGAGGACATAGAGGACATAGTGGATCACTTGGGAACGACGCAGCGGATGAGCTTGCAAGAAGGGGCGCAGGGGCGGCCTTGGTGGCTCCAGAGCCTTTGTTGCCCCTCCCCTTCAGCAAGTTCAGATCATGGATAAGAACCTGGACCAGGGAACTACAAAATTTGAGATGGAGGGAACTCAATGGCTCGAGCCATTCAAAGGAAGTTTTTCCGGAGTTGGCCCCCAAATTAACAAACAAATTACTTCAACTAACGAGAAGAAAACTGCGTGTGATGACCGAAAATATCACCGGCCATTGCAGACTAAAGGGGCACCTATTCAAGCTCGGAATCACGGATAGCCCTCTGTGCAGGGGCTGCATTGACTCCACTGAAACCATTGGCCACTTTGTCCTGGAGTGCGGGGCCGTGGCTGAAGAACGGGCTAAAATCCTTGGGAAACCGGGGTCGCTTCGGGAAGCCTGTGAAGACACTAGGCATCTTCTGCACTTCTAGCGGGTGCTGGGCTGGCTGGAATAGTCAGCGACATCACGCAAAATGGTCCCAGTGGGGACTAATTGCGAAAACCACGGAGCCCAATAAACTAAACTAAACAAAACTAAAACCACCAAGTGTGTATGAGAAGGTGTATGAGTATCAATGAGGCGACGGTGGTTCGTTAGGATTGGGACAGATGGGGATCTGTGATCTGTGCCTACCCCTCTACAGGGAATCTGGGTTGATAGTTATATATGTATTTTTTACTTTTTAATACTAATGCTAGTGACCAAGAAGAGTTTGGGCCACCCAAATGGGATGAAAAACATAAATTTATATTTTATGTATGAATTCCTTGTCCTAAAATTTCATCAACTCTAATTCAGGCATTTGTACATATGATATAATTGTGTGATTGTGTCAAGTTGTTCTTAATTATTTTCAGAGATGAGGTTACACCACATATAGCAATGGTTCCGGCACAGGACGCTTCTACTGTGAAGAGTTTAATAGAGAATGTTGTTTGGCAAATATTGTATGGCAATGAAATCCATTTGGTATGTAGATTATTTACTTATCACAAACCTTGTTACCAACCGAAATTTAACTTTGTTCAGTCAATTATGCATTGTTTATAACTTTAGAGAAGGTATAAGATATGCAGTTTAGTCAGTTAACTTTAGCTTTGTTATTCACTAAACATACCTTCAACACAACGGTCATGAAGAATTAAAAATATGAAAGTGAAAACACCACACTCTTGTTAGTCAATGGACATGCAAGGGTGTTACTTGAGTTTATAATGTTTGCCCAAAAGTGTGAAATATTGTGTTAGTAATGGAGCAATGTGAAACTGAACTTTTTAAATTTTATTTCATAAATATGGTATGTTGTAATGGCATTTGAAGCTTATCAATGTTATATTTAACTTTAAATCAATAGAGATTATAAAAAGAGTTCAAGTTCATGATTTACTGAGTACATTTGAATAATAGTTATATTATAGATAGAGTATTAATTGACTCTTAAAATGTTTTTGAGAAATCTTTTACAATTATAACGATTGTTCTATTTATGTTTATACTTTTATACCACACAATCACACTGTGTATCTTATTATGGCAATATGCCTATAATGAATAGTATATAAGAAAGATTTCATTATTGACATATTGCCATGTTAAGAAATCTATGCTTAATACAGTTATTGGTTTTCAAGTATGTTGTTAAAACTGCAATATAAGTATAATAATTACGATCTACAGGGTCATGATGAAGAATTAGATGACAGTATGGAAGAACAGAAATCGAGGAAATTAAGAAAAAGTCAGTGCACAATGGCTGTGTTACAGAAATGGTATACTCATAAGTACACCAAAGTATCACCAAGGAAGAAGAAACAAGGGTTCAATAAATCAATAGTTGTTATTATACCAGACTTTGAGAGTTACAATAGCAGTGTCTTACAAGATTTTGTACTAATATCAAGGTAAGTGTTTGCAGTTACTGTCTATCTCAGTAATGTTACTTTATCTATATTCTTGAATTTAGAAAATACATACATAAACATCACGCCTGATTCCCTGTAGAGGAGCAGGATCCCCATTTGTCCTGATCCTGACTGACCACTTTCGCTTCATTGACACTCATACATTTTCTCATACACACTATTCCTTTTGTCAATCTGCTATCATTCATCTGCATAACAAGCCCCAAAACAAATTAAAATTTAATAATCTCTGTATTAAATTAGATTTTGCAAGAAATTTGATAGATTAATTGATGAGTTAAGGTATATTCAATATAAACATTATATTGCTTACATATACTCTACATATTTGCCATTTACAACGTCTATATGTAACTGCAACTTGCGTGGAAAAAAATCTTACAATTATGTAAATACCAAACATTTTTGTTTTGTTAGTTCAAGTCAAGTACAAAAATTATCTGTTGAATGCGGGGTGGGAAATGTTAAACCCTATATTATAAATATATCTAAGTTCACGTCCTTTAATCCCTTGCGAGGTGGACAGAATCTTGGAGAGATGATAATATCTAGATCACTTTTTTATTTGACGTAGCTCAGTTGTTTGGGGCTAGACTCTGTATCAGTGGGTACAGGGTGTAAATCCCGCTTGAGCATGTAATGGAAATGAAGTTTAATAATTCTCTATGTACATTTTCATAATAAAAATACATGAACGAAATGCGTCGAATACTACGGTGGGGAAAAACAACGTTAGGTAACCTACCTGTTCCCCGAACAGGTAATAGTTAGTGATTGTAAATGGCGACATGGCTTACCACCTGTCACATTGAGTACTGACTGTCTGGTCAACACATGGGCTCGAAGTGGCCATAGAATTACTACCTTCGCAATCGTGGAGATGGACACCTAAACCTCTGACTACCCCGTGAACCCGTTTGTTTGTTGTTGTTTTGTTTGCATCACTTTTTAGCATGAATATTGGGGTTGTGAAGTATATAATAGAAATATGTAATAGATGTATGTATAGAATTGTAGAATGGTGTGAATATTGTTGACACGTTGTATGGGCACCCAATTTATATCGTTTTACCCCAGTTTTTTAGTGACCTACTATATGGCTGGACGTACGGCAGCTAGTTCACGTTATTTTACGTCGCATGCAAGTTAAGCATGGTTCCCTATATTTATTATTATTTAAATTGCTTTATTTTTATCTTTTATTTTTAGTTCGTACGCACCAACGTTGCCTTTAGTTTTTATTTTTGGAGTAGCGACATCTGTGTCCGCCTTGCATAAGAGTTTCCCATACCATGTTTCATCAAAGCTCTACATCAAAGTTTTCCACTCACATTCGTCACCCGTGTATATGAACCAAGTAAGTTTTGAGTCTGTAATTTTTTATTGTAACACTTTTCTATCTATATAGTATATAGATATATTGATTTGTATTAGTATAGTGACAGTATTCAGCTAGTCAAATTCGCCTTACGGACATTCACGGACATTAATCCTTTTCGGTCTGGATAGAAATTCAGAGACTTATCTTAGTCACATAACTTTCTATGATATCCCAGGCATAACGACAGCTAGTTAATATTCTATGTACCTGTCAGACTAGAACAAAGTTCCATTGTAAATTTCTTTGGATATGTTTGTATTTTTTTTTATTTAATCTTTCAGGTTTTGGAAACTGTGTTTCTTACACACAATTGCCCATTCCACTTATCTGGTAGAGCCTTTGAGTTACTTACCGATGTGTTCCTATTCTACGACTTCTCCGTTACTGGACTTATTCAGAGTATTAAGGTAGTACTTTATTTCTTAGTAAAGAACATCTGACATTTATATACAAACAATTAATATAACATTATATAATTAATACACATACAATTAGGTCAGTAGAGTACAGAAGAGTCTTATTCGTAGCTTAAAACATTTAAATTACCTTCCGATTGCTCTGAAACTATTCAAATTAACAGAATAATTTTTTTACTTCTAGTATTGCATGATGGAACATTTTTACGGTGACAATATAAAATCTCTGTGTTGTCCTCGAAAAGATTTGAAAGATTCAATAGCTAATCTGTCTCACGAGGACTTGGAACAAATCAGAAGGTTGCCTTCCTTCCGACCTTATTTAGAAGCTCAGGACAACAGGTAATTATATTTTGTGACATTTAATTTAGTACATACATATTATTATGTACAGTTACCGCTAAAAGAGCAGTCCCAGTAACTTTTTATAAGGTTTAAGTTTATAAGAACAAAAGACAATATTTTACGTTTTAAAACTGGCGCCACTATGCATTCTCATGGCCACTATACGTTCACGTACTTCGAAATGTATAATATTGTATTTTGATCTTATAAACTTAAACCATATAAAAAGTTAATGGGGCTGCTCTTTTAGCATTGACTGTACATATGAATCCATGAGTCGACTCTGGGGTCGAGCGTCCACCATCAACTGACCTTTGTTCAATGAATTTAGACAACTCGAATTTTTTTATCATTACTTATTTGGAGAAATAGACATAGATCACGATGTTTTCCCTTACATAAAGAGCAAATAAATAATTTTGAGGGCCGCCCATGCAAACACTCAAACACTGCCCGCGTGTGCACATAAATACATAAATTGGATGAAAGTTTCAAAGAATGGTTGCTCACGTTGAACGTTCACCAGTAACCGACAGATTCCTTCACTTGTATGTGGCGAACTAAATAAAAAGCATATAGATTATACAACCTCACCATTTTTTAATAGTTCAATTCCTATTTTTTTAGCTAAATGTCATTTAGCTTCGTTGATCTTAGGTATGCCCTAACCTAGTTTCAGTCATCACCTGTATGGATCTAAAACGACAAGCTGATAGGATACTTGGTATTTTATGTTACTAAGTATGCAACCAATATTATTTTTGCAGAACCAAAATAGAGCTGTTCGAAAATGATTCGTTCTTCAAAAAGTCTCTCTTGGAACAAATGAATAAGCTACATGATTACTTATTCAGTTTCCACACGTGTTTGAGATTACTTCATGCGTTTTGCAAGGACTTGCCAAAGGATATGTTTAAGATGGTAAGTCTTGTTTTCTCTATGTATACGTATAGGCACAATGCTGATGAGTTTGTTTGGTTGACTGAATACTAAGAACCTTTAAATTTGATAAATACGAATCCGCAGATATAAAAGAATTAGGAACATTACTTTGTGATGCTGGGAATGGAACAGGGAGGAGCATATTTCAGTAAATGAATAAACATTCATACAAATCAGAGTGTACACGTGCTCGGTGTTACTAATATAGCAGTCTTATCTCAATATTCGTGCTTTATAAGTTTAATTAAGAATCAGTTTCTGAACGTCATAAGGTTAATATGTTTATATCTTTTGCAGATACGCAAACTTTATGCAATATGCGCATCGGAACTAATCACAGATACGTCCGATTTTAAAGAATGCATGCAGTTGATTGCTTTCCAATCTCAAGCGAAAATTGTCGACAGTATTAAAGACGCGTCGAAAGTGCTACAGTCTGAATTGCGCACACGGTCACCCACCAAGCCGTTTCATTTGACACCCTCCAAAAATAATGTCAAAGAAATGGACTCAGGAAATGATTTGGGGGAAAAGTTTATCAAAAACATAAGCGTGAATTTGACACTGTTTGAGAAAAACTTACAAAATGCCAGCACGGAGGCGTCGTATTCGACGGGAGAGGCTAAAGAAAACGAGCAGTGTGCCGAACTGACGCCTTCAAGCCGATACAAGCTCAAAGAGGTTTGTTCGAATATTTACACTTTCATTTTATAGTTTCATAAATTAATAAAATATGCTTTTTATTTAGTTTGTAATAACTTCTGAAATATTAGGCTTTTCTGTGTAAGGTCCCAATATTTGATACAGAATTGACACTTTATTATTATCATCATCGAAGGGTTAATAAATTCATATATATTCGCATGTCCATCTCCAACACAATATTCATATCCTAACCCTGTTTTCACAAAATAACGCAAAACGCAAAATGAGTAAAAAAAATATATATGTAGGTTTATCATGTTGTTCCGACTATAAATTTTCGTCCGTAAATCACAAAGACAACAATGCTCTTTACACACTTAATTACAGAAATTATTAAAAGCGACACGCGCAGAGAAAGTGCAGTCAGAGTTCGAAATGGTACGCAGTCGCTTCGTGAGTTATCTAGAAGACGTCTTTCAAAAGGGCCTGGCTCCTCCATATACGCAGACCTATCACGAGTTGGTATTGTTCAGTGATGTAGCCAGTGTGAAGAAGCAAATAGTGGGCTCTCCCCGCGGCGCTATCCATATGGCGCTCAGCAACCCGGAGCATTACTTACAGGTTAGTGTCTGTCTTATTATGTAATATGGAGTTTAGTAGCTTGTGTAGCAAGCAGTAGTAGTTTAGAAATCAATGTGTTATACATATAAGATTCTAGTAAGACATCAAGTATTGATTTCTAAACTATTACACCTACATAATAAAGGTTACTGGGCAACTTACTATAAAAACTATACCCACGGCCTACAGAGACAAAATTGGTATGGATGTTTAGATAAACGTCTCTAGTTTACGAATATATATGTCGCATCAATGTAGAGTATGGGAATCTGCCCAAAAATTGAAAAAAATAAATGTAAGTGATATACGGTAATGATAAGACATTTTTGACTATTTGCATTGAATTGATAGGTAATGAACTATTACGATAGGAATAATCTGATGCATTTTTAAATCAAACAAATGTGTGTTTAAATCAAACAGTTTTTATTCAACATAATCTATGTCAACAGGCACAATAGTGTTGTCCAAGAACATGGCTGGCGCATCTATTTGTTCTTGGTGTTTGCCCCAGCGTTAATGATCGCTGCAGTGATTCGGAAATCCGCCATCATGTTAGGCAAAGAAACATTAAAATATGTGTGTCGGAATAGCTTATAATCTTTTTTGAAACGACCGTTCATTGTCTCGACAACCCACCGGCACATTGTTATAAGTCTAGACTTGTTCGCATCTTCGGTTGTAAGTTGCTCTCCTCTAGATCTGGATGGTGGCATCTGAGGATTATAGCCAAATTCTTGAATAGAGGAGATTGAGTCCCGAAAGCCAATAGTTCAATTTCAATAGTTGTATTTCAGACCAACCCCGCGGTTTTTTGTTTTTTAACATCACAAAATGAAATATAGGCTAGCCCTCAATAATTTACCAATAATTTGATTTTTGTAGCAAATATTTCGAAAACCGGGTCGGATTATGCCCAATGACCTTTCGTTGCGTGAGTATTCGATTTACTGTATCGTAAGTAGTACGACTGTAGTCCCTTTCGGAATGTACAAGAGCTTGAGTGAGCACTGCAAAGCAATCGGTTTTCGTAAATATTGACATTAAATTGATGTACCAACCGTGTTTCAAACGCATAATTAGTATAAATAACTTCTGTGCGGTTCTTTAAACACTTTACATTAGGTAGGTACAATAAAATAAAATAATAACAAAAAACCTTTATTAAGATTCCACATTATAATATTATAGCAATAACATTACTGATTGATCACAAGAAAAACGTATAGTAGGGTAGTATATAATAATGCTTGAATAAAATCACAAATATAAGATAATATTGAAGTCTAATCTATCGAACCTTATATAATTAATTTAATAATTCCTATGTCATATTTTAAAAGCATTCTCGGTGCGTCGTATGTGTTTTGATTACGTACCAATTAGTGTATTTTGTTTTTTATTTTCATTCCATTTGATATTCATATATGCCGAGGACTGGTCATCACAATTTACGACGTCTAGTTTTAAAAGTCGTTTCGGCAGTGCTTCATAGACCATTTAATTGTGCCGGATGTCTATTATGACAAGCCTAAGTTCATAGTTTAAAGTTGACTAGGTAACTATTTTTAGGATTTGATCTAATATTTCGATTTTGCGCATCAAATCGGAAAAAAATATGTTCTAATAATTAATAATAATATTGTAGCACGTTTTTACACCAATTGAACTAGCCCCTTGCTAAGTACATAAGTTAACTAATATATTTTGTGGACAGCAATGCATAATGTATGGTTATTTGTGCTGACTATAGTTATACCTAAGTGTATAAAATAATGGTAAAACAAACAGCTTCATTACATTTGGTTTTGCACCAATGAAGGAAAAAGATATTAACATTAGCAAATTCAATGTTCATCTCTTTTCATTTCATTCAATTTGGAACTAGGAGTTAATTAGAAATTTTCGATGAGAAGCTTGTTAACACTTTTATTTAAGGAATTGAGTACTATACAAATATTTATAAGGTTTTACAATTTTCTAAGTATAACGCTTATACAAATGACATGACATTAAATTTATAAATTACATGAATGTGTGAATTAAAGCTATGGACGTTAAAGGTACTCTATTTAAAATAATATCCATTAAAATTTCGAAGCCAATTACTACGGATTAAAATGCTGATCAGATTAAAATTACATTTTATTATAATCGATTTTTACTCATGAATAATGTATATTGATATTTATGTAACAAGGTTTTTCTGAATTTCGAGCGTCTCCCTTTTACCATAACTTAGTTTACCATAAATTAGCTTGTCTCATACTAATGCGGAAATTAAGACAGTTGTAAGTAGCGTTGTGATACGTCGTATACTTGTATTATACAATGTCACGCCACGAATGATGAAATACGTCTCGACAACGAATCTACTAGGTTGTTTAATCTTCAAATCCACTTAATTGTTACACAACAGCCAGTCGTGTATGTGTCCATAGTTTATCCAAAAACGGAAGTAAAGGCGTTTGTATGTAACAAAACCATTTTCTACATGCGCAGTGTTCCTGCTGCCACCTGTCGTCGGTAGAAAGCATAACGCCGTCGCTGCCAGACACGAGCGTGGCGTACAAACTGCACAGGGAGTGCGGGCGCCTGATCAACCTCTACGATTGGCTGCAGGCGTTCGCGGCGATACTCCAGCCGCAGGAGGACGACGATGAAAGGCGCTCCATAGATCCACAGATACAGTGAGTGTTGACATATGACAAGACTAATTGTGAATCCTTTTGGGGTATCCCGTCATTGGTACTTAAATGATAAGAATGTGAGAAATGATAAGAATAATGTACTACGTGAATGATAGTATTCATTTCAGAATCATGGACTGTTTTGTATAGTTGTCGTTATAATATAGCTTCAGTAAGCCTATGAAATTAATACCCCGCACAATATCATAATATTTATGGTTAAATGTGACCGAATATGTAAAAATGAAGAATATGGTGATCGTAGATAGACTATAGCATAAGCCATATATATTTATTTTACCATGCTTTGTTACAGAATGCGGTTCACCCGAGCAGTGTCTGAACTCCAATTCTTGGGCTTCATCAAGTCATCAAAACGGAAGACTGACCATGTCATGCGCCTCACATGGTGACCGTGACATTCCTTCTATTTATTTTTGTGTTTATTTTTAATTAAATTATTTTTCCTGATAATGTTTTTTACTAGTACAACTGGCCATGTTTTGAATACGTACATGCTAGATACATATAGTATGGGATAACTTAAGAACAAACATAATTTGTTAGAAGTTATATAGACGTCAAATAACGACTTAATTTTACATTATTAAAACTTTAAACATAGGAATGACTACACATTAAAATTCCATTTAAGTGGTGACAGATGTTATAATATTTTTTTATAATGAGAAGCAATTTTTATGATGGAACGCCTTATCTTATTTTAGATAGGTATTTGAAAAACTATCGATTTAGTTATTAACCGCAAATCTGTTTTGTGCCCATGCTTCTGCAGACGCCCATTTTCTTCTATCAGCTATAATTATGAAAGACACGCAAAGTTTTTTTAGTTATAAAAAATAATGTTATTATATTAAAATATTATAGAGTTATACTAATGACACAAGTTATTGCTGTGAACATGCTTGTTTTTTGACACCTGTGTATGTATGAGTTCCCGACAAAATGAATTGAAATATTTGGTTACGCAAGACAAATTAAACATGTTTTGGCGACCTTGACTGAGTAATTTCTCAAAATAAAATGAAGCTATGACACGAGCGCGTGACCTTTGAAAAGGTGAAGATCAACTTTGCATCTCTCCGACCCGGCTGTATTACATAAAATGACTTAGGAAAAATACAGACGTAAGTATTCTCACGAAAACGATTTAGGGAAAAATATACACGAGTATATTAATTCTCATACATCCCACAGGGATAAGAAGATTTACGGGCAATTGACGACGATATACGAAATATTTACTTCCTTTAATGGCCACTGCCAGTCTTGAAAGCTCTGCTATACTTATAGGTTTTATATACATTAATAGTGATATGTTTCCATGTCTAAAGATAAGAATGAATAAATTAAACCGAATCTCTGTTTTACATTATTATTCCGTGTCTACCTTACGATAAAACGCAAATATTCTAATAACGTATGCTAATGAAAGGTTTAGTGAATTGCGAATTTTAAATTTCGGTATTGAACACTTTTGTTCATCGGATCATAGGTCAAGGGTTTATAAATTTAACGGCGTCAACTTACTTGGATTAAATCCTCGCAAGGACTATTCGTTTAATAAATGTATGATGAATTTAAAAATGAATGTAATTTAAAAATGTGTTTTTCATTTACGTACATAATGTACAGTCGCTAACGTTGAGGCAAAACATTTTGAGGAAACCTACCTATATTTCGGGATAGATAATAGCAAGTAAACCGTATCGCCATATATATATATATATATATATATATATACGGCGATACGGTTCATTACCGATCACGTTGGGTATAGTCTATATAGTGAAACGCGGGTTTAGAGTGACCCATACCTAATATGCCTACGAAATTTTGGAGATGAGCATTCAAGCCTCTGACTACCCCGTCACAATAAAAAAGGAGTGTGTATACACAAGTCGTGAAGCGTATGTTTTATTTCAATAAGCGGCTGTTTTAGTGCTTACTGTTTGATTATATCGATTTAAAAATACTAACTATTTAGCATAGCCTGAATAAGGCTGTAATTTTTTCATAACTTTGATCAAGGGGTTTGAAACATTTAAAACAAGAGAAGATTTTTCTTCAAAGGAATGCGAGTTTATATTATATAACTATTTATTACTTTCTAGTTTGATAGATTACGATCTAATATTTGTGATCTTTGTGGATCATTGTACTTACTCAGTTGTTTCACTAGTAATAACAATGTTTTCGGCTTTTACTAGTTCATTATTACCAGGATAGCGGCACCATGTACCAGACCACAAGATTACCATGGATATACCAGATCAGACTATTAATTTGCTTAGGAAAATTGAAGCAAGCTACATATTTTAATCTTAATATAAACATGTAAATTAAAAACTTAAGCCCAATAAAAACAATTATAGTATATTATTGATTTACCAAATTACTTTTAGATTTTGCTACCTAACACAAAATATTCAAACTGATACAAACAAACATTAATTCTTAAGATTGGCGCACAAAACTAACGATTTTTTCATAAATTTAACCTTTTTAGATCAAGATATTTACTCATACAAAGCTCACTACACCCTAGAAGCATTTAATTGATTTGATAACTAGTGTTGCCCAAATGCAAGAACAAGACGAGACTTAGCCAGTCTTGGTCTTGGTCTTGCACCAATACACCTGGTCTTGGTCTTGGTCTTGGTCTTGTGCTCCCAGTCTTGGTCTTGGTCTTGGTCTTGCAGCAAGAGTCTTGCAAGTCTTGCAATTACCTATTAGTCTATTACTATTTATTAAAGTTTATTTGAAATCTTAGAAAAACGTATTAGACTTGGAACATTGTGAGCTTGAATTAACATAGCCATAGTAAAGATCATTCTAGATTTTAAGATATCGAGCTAAAACTTTACAATTACACTAAGTAGGTGATAGAGAATCTAGCCCTAAAGTATGACTACACTCTTCTGTTACACCCTGTATACACTTATGTACTAGAATAAATTATTATATCATCTACTACCTATCCTTACCATTTTATCGCAATCATAATACTACTTGCGTGATCATTCTAATGTATTCATTTTCATTTTAAGCAATCTGAAACTTATTTAGTCTTTAGAACACCTGTAGATACTCTTAAAATTCGAAATTATTTTGTATGAGTATACCTTCGCCCTGTGGCGGCCTCCAAATAGTGTCAAATGTTTTGATTTGTGCGCGGCGGCAACGATTGTTGTTATGATTTCAAAAGAAGCCGCCGGCGCGTGTATCATAACCATGTACTTCCGAAAAGCGGCAAATTTCTTTGAGAAGTAAGTACAAAACCTTTGATGCCGCATCATCAAAGCGTCGATGATTAAAACATAACTATGCATGCACTCAGTTTGATTTTAATGGATATTTTTTTATTCGCTATTTAGGTATGTTTATGGTACTTATTAGTCGTAATGAGCATAGGTCCAATTTGTCATATTCTTTGATACAGTTTTTTGCGTCTCATAGAATTCCTAAGCGTACCTATACACCGAACTGTTACACCTAACTACTCCGTGAAATAGCGCTAAGTCCTAGCTGCAAGACGCAAGAGTCTTGCAGGCTAAGTCTTGTTCTTGCTCAAGTCTTGCACGGTGAGTCTTGGTCTTGGTCTTGCTAAAAATACGCGGTCTTGTTCTTGGTCTTGGTCTTGCAAAAACGCAAGAACAAGACCAAGACTGCAAGACCAAGACTGAATTTGGGCAACACTATTGATAACGTACTTGTAAATGTATGAAAATGAATTGTTCACGTATTTTTTTGTGTATTAGGTTTTACTTAACTAAAATTTTAAACGACCTAAATAACTAGTTGTTCTAAAAACTTTGAACTCTTAACAAGTAGTGTTTACGAATAAACTATATTTTGGAGCCGCGTGGAAATTCACAATATTCAGACGTCCGTGTTTTCTTTTTCTCTAGAATTTATGAAGACACGTCCGTAGCAACAAACAGGTGCAAGAATAAATGATATGCACCGACTGATGATAGAATCTGGTTTTATTTAGAATCTAGAATGAAGCCGGAATGATAAGTGATATTTAAAAATTTCATTTTAGCATACTGAATAGATATTTCAAAGGTATAAAAGGAATTTCTCAGTTGCATTCAGTATCAGTTTATCCACTGCAGTAGTAGACAAACAAACTTCCTCAAAATGAAAATGGTACGTTTTTCATTCACTATTATTTCACAATAATTTCTCCGATTTGTATTGAATCTTCTCACGGTGAAAATTTTGCTTGCAATACTTGCTCATAATTTCTTCCACAAGAAACTAATTCAACAGGCGCACTTTAATACTGTATAGTATTATATTATCTGTGCTTTAATGTTATCTCTTGTTATCATAGTTCATTATAGAAGCTAATCTTGCCTTTTCGTTTCGCAGATCATTGCCGTCGCCCTCGCCCTTGTGGCCGTCACCGCCGCCCTTCCCCAGCAGGAAGTGCCCCAGATCGTCAGCGCCGTCTTCGACAGCAACCCCGAGGGCTCCTACAAATACGGGTAGGTGTTTTCATACATAAATTTTTTGGTGTATTGCTGGGTGATCACATGATTCTAAAGTTGTAATAACGGACGGATGGGTGAGTTCTTTCTTAATGGAAGATTCGAATGAAATACATAAATATCTCAATTATTATCACTGAACATTAATCCCTGCTACGTAATTAGACGCTTGAATATAGTAATATAATGTTTGTAATGTATCTACGATGAATAATTAACTTGGAAATCATGAAAAGTGTCTTGAGTACATTTTTTTCGAACCGAACAGGTTTCTAGCATTTTGAAAAGTGTTTTGACTTTTCTTTTTCTTCTCCAGATTCGAATCTGACGACGGAACCAAGCGCGCCGAAGAAGCCGTCGTGAAGGAAGTGCTCAACGAGGAGAACAAGCCCGTGAACGTGCTCACCGTGAAGGGAACCTACTCGTACGTGCAACCCGACACCAAGGAGACCGTCTCCGTCACCTACTTCGCTGACGAGACCGGCTTCCACGCCGAGAGCCCCATCATCCCCAAGGCTTAAGTTCTCCAAATCCGTCATAGAATAGCCTGCTACCCTTACAGACACGTTGATTGTATTAAGATAAGAAAGAAATAAATATTCGAACAACTTAAATATTGCTTTTTATTAATATTCTTTCGAATCTACTTAATGATATAGTTGCATACATCTTTCAGATTTTTGAGTAGGTTATCAATGGCTACTGCCAACCTACTTTTCACTAGACACTCAGTAAATATTAAATGTGACAGCTATTTTTTTATATTATTTTATTCTTATCAACCAATAAATTGGTACCATAACCGCTACAAAACAGTTTGACTGCAGGAAGAAAGCTTTTGGAAGCTTTCTTTAAATGGTAACGGGTACAAAGTCAAATGTTTTAATTCAACATCAGTACAAGTACAGTGCATTCATTGAAACTCAAAACATTTGCCTGACACTAGTTGTCTCTTAGCATTGAAATTCTACCGTTGGTTCGGAAGCCCTGGCTCGGAGGAGAACCAACAAGAAACTCCAGCTTTCAGGATTTTTTGCCCAGTGCCAGTTACAAAACCAAATTATACAGAAATATAATTATTTTTGCACATATAGCTCAGATGCACTCATTGCCAACCCTGAGCATCGGCAAGGTAGTCTCCGACCGCGTAGTAAGCGCCCCGGACTAGTCGGCCCTTAACTATAGTCTTAAATTTAGGTAAGGACAATCGCGTCATCCAGTCCGGTAAATGATTATAAAAACGCTCGCAACTCCCATTACAGGCGCTGACTATTAAATATTCGGACGAACATGCAGGTTTATATATATACGCTTTACGACTTCTGTATACACACACCTTTTTTATTGTGACGGGGTATTCAGAGGTTTAAGTACCCATCTTTGAAATTTCAAAGGCATGTTAGGTATGGGTCACTCGAAGCCCGCGTTTCACTAGATAGACAGCACCCAACGTGATAGATAGTACCGTATCGTCGTCCATAGGCACTGGCTATTACCTATCCTGAGTGATATACAGGTTTCCTTTTATATACGTAAATGAAAAACACATATTTAAATTTCATACATTGGTACATGCCAGAGCCGGGATTTGAACCTAGGACATTCTCATAAGAAGTCAGAGGTCTTACCCACTGGGCTACATCTGCTATGTGCAGGTTTAATAAGTTAAAACGTACAAGCAAATTATTTATTCATGTTAAATTTTGTATGCATGAAACAAATATTTCCGAGGCAGTTTATTCAAAGTTAATTTAAAATATATTTAAATTATAAATGGTGAGTCATCTAGTGTTTACGTTTTTATCGCTTGAAAAATAACATTAAAATTCAATTATTGCCTGAGGCCAGATAGAAATTTACATTTGAATGCAAGCCTAAATTTGTATAGACAAAGGAAGATCTGTACATTAGTCTTTTCTAATTAATTTTAATGCGGTATGGGATCGCTTTTCATTGAATATTATCTATCCTTTCTGGAACTCTCTCTTTATTGAATACTAGTGACCCGCTCTGGCTTCGCACGGGTATAAAATTTATAGCCTACTCCACTATTTATTGGATGTTATTATACATATAAACCTTCCTCTTGAATCACTCTATCTATTAAAAAAAAAATCCGTTGGGTCCGTATCAAAGATTTAAGCATACAAAGGGACATAGGGACAAAGAAAGCGACTTTGTTTTATACTATGTAGTGATTATTTCAATCCTTTGTGTTATATAATTCAATATGTATTGAAAACTATCTCTATGTTGTATTTATGGAATACTTACTAAACACATCATTAGGAATATTGCTTTTGGATCTATAAAAAAATATTTATTAGTTGTAAAGACTTCATTATAGGTTCTAGGTGTTTTCCATGGTCAAGTGACGGGCCACCAATATTCATATCTGCGGTCATTTTGGACCTGCACGTGTATAACTACGAGTTTCAAAAATAATAATGAATTTATATAACAATATAATTAAAATTACTTTCAATTTTAATAAAATATAAAGAATTAACTAGATTCTATCCACCTCTTCAATTGATCTACTGGGTGTTGCCACTGCAGTAGTAGAAAACCCTTTAATCAGAGCTTGAATGGCTGGCAGTTGTGCTTAGCATAAAACGTCAACTGCGTCATTAAAAAAAACGAAGACTATACTGGTTAGATTTCCTACCGATTGTTACTCTCATATTTTGCAAAAGACAAACGACAAACGCATTCACGACCATTAACCCTTGCGGGGTAGTCAGAGGTTCAGGTTTCCATCTCCGTAATTGCGAAGGTAGTAATTCTATGGACACCTCGAAACCACGTGTTAACCAGATAGCCAGTACTCAATGTGACAGACATGTCGCCATTTACAAGCACTAACTATTACCTTTTCCTCACGATGTTTTCTCTCACCGTATAATTCGATGCATTTCGTAAATGTGTTTTTATTACGAAAACGTACATAGAAATTCATTAAACTTCATTTCCATTGGTACATGCTTAAGCGGGATTTGAACCCTGTACCCACTGATACAGAGCCAAGCCCCAAACTACTGAGCTACGTCGAATTATTATTAAATCGAATTATATTTTGCACTTTATTAAAAACTTGCCAACATAATCCATTACTTCAAATACTGAGCCACATCCACTCTTATAATTAATAAATGCCAATAATTAAAACACTGGCACTAAAACCATAATTAGTTTCAGTAAACAAACATAAAACCTACTAATAGAGAACTTTCATTATAATAAATCAAGAAAAGTTGCTATAATTGAAAAGAGTCATTTGAATTTTCCGCTACAATACCATTCGAAGTAAGAAGTTCTAGAATTAAGGAAACACAATAACGTTTGGTTTCTAACTTCTGCCCTTGACCATATATGACCCGGTATAAAAGATTTATAATGCCATACATTGTGATTTAATTAAAAGTTAATTGCACAAAGAGCCTTCGAGACGACACG
Organism: Leucoptera coffeella; assembly: GCA_030578115.1. Lineage (NCBI taxonomy): Eukaryota > Metazoa > Arthropoda > Insecta > Lepidoptera > Lyonetiidae > Leucoptera > Leucoptera coffeella. Next base: position 282,296 of record JAMBLF010000157.1, read on the forward strand.
CGAGCTTCCATGTTTTTGAATGAGCACACTACTGGGTGAACTCAAAGGTTGACATACGAGATCGATATGCCATCACCCAATTAAAGCCGGACTGAGTCTTTGAACATTAGGATTACGTTATCATCGATTGGTGTGAAATGTATAAAAGGATTTTTCAATGCTCATCCAGCATCAGTCGATTCTCAGTTGGAAACCAGACGCAATCAAAATGAAAATGGTACGTTTAATTGGCAATATATTATTTATATAATTTACAATATTTATTATATATAAAAATAATAATTTATTTTTTAAATTGTCACTTTGGTGGTTTTTTTGTAATTTGTTTCATGAGTTATTATTACTCGTATTCTTTTATGACAAATGTGCTACGGAAATATTTTTTAGTCCACTACTTTACTGGATTTATTGTTGTTCAAAAATATGGTGAAACATATTGTTATTATACTACAAATGTAATTTAAAATAATCGTTTAGTATCACATCGAGTATTTCATCTACTAGTTTTATTTAATTTACTCGTAATGTAACTGAGATTAGAGGCTGGTGTGTTATGCTGAATATTTTTACAATTTACCATCGTTTACTTGTCTAGATCATCGTAGTCGCCATGGGCATGCTGGCCCTAGCCTCCGCCGCCCCCGCAGCCCCCGCAGCCCCCTCCGTCGTCGCCGTGGCCACCGTGGAGCAGAAGCCAGTACAGAAGCCAGAGCCTGTGCCCATCATCAGCTCCAACTTCGAGAACAACGCTGACGGCTCCTACAAGTACACGTAAGTATACCTCAAACTTACGTGTGATTGATGTTTTCATACTGAAGTTGCATGAAGAGGTACTACAAAGCGTGATATTTGTTTATGTATGATACTTTAATTTAAGGGTTGACTGTAACTTATGATTAAGATGAGTGTTTTTAAGTAAGTATATATCGCATAATTGATGGGTTAGTGCTATGAATTGAATGTATTTTAATATGTAATTACTGCTGAATCAAGAGAGCAGTTTCGATTCCTGAACAATCATCTAGAATTATGCAACTAACATACAGAATTTAAGCCTTATTAATGGCATAAGTATGTGGCGTTATATTCTTATTAATCATATAAAAAAACTGAAAACATTGAAAGCTAGAATTTGTTAGTAAAATTACCACTCCCTTTTTAGTTACGAAACCGGAGATGGAAGCAAACGCGACGAGGTTGGTACCCTGAAGGAAGTCATCGGTGAGGACGAAAAGCCAGTGAACGTGGTTGCCGTCAAGGGAGCCTACAGCTACGTCGACCCTGAAACCCAAGAAACTTTCGTCGTCACCTACTACGCCGACGAAACCGGCTTCCACGCTGACATCCCCAAACCTAAGGCCTAAGTTTGTTTCCTAGATTAAAACTAGTACCTAAATACTCTCTCACTGCCATACTTTTTTATTGTTATGTTTGCTGTGAAACAAAATACAATTAGCAATAAATAGTTTTATTGAAAAAATCTTGTGTGTTTCAATTTTCTTTCCAATTCTGTAAATGCATGTTTTCGCACAATAACAGGATGCTCCGAAAACCAGTAGATATTTTCGTTTTTTAAATAGATTAAATGTAGTCCCTAAAGTCTTTAGAGTGGTGTTTTTATAATCTCGTTATATAGATTCAAATACAATATTGTGTACCTACCTATTAGGTTACAGGGCCTATCAATCATTCCCAAAATATATTCTAAATATATAGCTAGATAGCTGAGGGTGATGTACCCTGAACTTTTGGTTATACCATTTGGGGTTATGCACATAACGTGTACTGTGTATTGGTGACGTAATTGGACGGAATTTCATAAAATCACATTAGAATAAATTGGCCTCGGACAAGAGATTCCAAAGACGTAACATCATCATGGCGGCTATGAAGTCAATGTAACATTAGCCATGAGGTTAACTATTCTGAAAGGTTTATGTTTGGCCATTCAGAGAGGTAATGTTGTCAGTGTGTTGGGGACCGTGACTTTCTCTGATAGCGATGAGCTAAAGGAGATATTTTTCCTTTAAAGTTTTATTTTATGTAGTTGCTTTTCGTTATTCAATAATTAATTGACATACATCTACGAATAAACATGAATATTTTTTACTGGATAAAATATAATCGGTAGGTACTTAGCAGCTTTAGAGAACGACACTCGAACCTCTAAATACCTAATAAACATCTAAAGGACTAATAATCGCAAATATTAATGTTATTTTATAATGGAAATTTTAATGTTATAATCTATTATTTAAAAATGACTTAAAAATGTAAGATATTCTGTTTTTTCTACCATTTTCACTTATTCCCAAATTTGTTATTAGGTGGTTTATTCATAATATGTAATCAGAGGGATTGGTAAGTTTTTCTTATGACGATTACCCTCTCCGAGCTATCTGATCTACCCACCACATGCCATCGTAGCTTAACTTAGGTGATCTCACTAGATCTAGTTAATTAACCACGCTGTTAATCTTCTTTTTAAACATTATGTAGAAACTGCGTGCGAACATGCGTGTTTTTATATTGCTATTTAGTTTCTTAAAAATTTAAACAGATATAAGTTACCAAGTTGACCACCCGAAACTGATTTTCACTACATTCAAGACAGTAGCAGTAGTGACGTTCACCGTCGTTCGAAGACTCATGCTTACTCGTACATACATATGCTTGTATGTAGGTTTTATTTATAACAATTAACCGTGAGAAACTTCTAAAAATTACACCTAGACTAGATTATATTAAGATACTACTTGCAATTATGTACCATCATGAATCAGTTTTAACGACTTCACTCTGATTTATAGTTTAATTTTGTAATTAAGATAACCATTTCGCAGTTATAAAAGCATATGCTATTGTGTTTTTTTAATTTGTCAAAATTATTCGATCTAGTTATAATTTGGTACATTAATTATACAAAATTCATGATATGACCCTTTGATCTTGAACTATTTACATACATATACGAGTATATATCCACGCCTCTACTTCCCTAACGGGATAGGCAGAGTCTATCGATCCTGACAAATTTCTCTTGCCTCACCCACACTCATTAGCCTTCTCATACATACTCATTTGTTCTTAATGTTATATACCAAACTATTCGTTGAAAAAGACAAAATAAAGACAAACTGCTGCTTTGTTGGAAAACAGCAGCATTGTAATACTGAGTACTAACGGGGTAGTCAGAGGTTCTGGTGTACAAATCTGCAATTGACGTTTTAATTATATGGCCTTCTCATACACACGTGTTGACAGGATAGTCAATACTCAATTTAAAAGTGGTTAAGCCATGCCACCATTAATAAGCACTGACTTATTACCTTTTCTCTTTTTTCCCTTGATGTATGTTTTTGAAGAATTTATAGTTTTAATACATAGGCGTAGTGATTTCTGGATGGATGACCATCCGGGTGACCGGGTACTGTTGTTTCGTCTGCCTAGAGACCTTTGTAGATGTGAAGGTGGACTAAAGCCTTTGAAAATCCTGAAAGTTAGTGTTCGCCAAGCAAAAACTTGTATAATTCAATAACAAATCACGATCACTCATGAGGTTGTCAAATTCTCATCTCCACATGGAAATCCCTATAGCGATTTTATATTTCCTTACTACATTATTTTCTCTATGTGATCGGAACTGTTTACTATTATTATAATTCATAAGCTATTATTATCTAGTGGATTTAACTAATATTAGTCAAAGTTTAAATAAAAGTAAACTTTAAGGTTAGGTATTACAAAAAATACTGATATCTAACGAAAGAATAACAAACCGCGTTGACTCACCGCTTCTCGTTAGATCTATGAAGTTGAGCAATTGATGGGTGTGGTCAGTGCCTTGATGGTTAACCATCTGGGTAATGACGTACTGTAGGTTCTGATACAGGAAACCATAGTAACGAAACCTATCTATCATCTGTATAGGTAATAAATAGTCAGTATGAATGGATATGGAATCATCCATACGTTAGATATATTTTGGTGAAACGGGAGTAATGAATATGGAATTATTTAAGTCTCTGAATAGCTTGTGAGAGTTAACAAACTTGAAATTTTTCAATTATATGTATTTCATAGTGCCTGTATTCAATTACTCTGCTCACATATTTATGCAACTACAAACGGGTTGCATGCTGTTTGATTGTATTTTTTCTTTAAAAGTTTAAGATAAATGTAACATTTACTGATATTAATTTAGAATATAAAAACCAAGCCTTAATAGATTTTTAAAGGTGAACATATGCACAATCTTAAGAAATATCTATTGGTGAAATATCAGCGCTTCACATTTAGTGAATCTTGAAACTAGTACTAGTAAAGTTACAAGCGCGTTTACCCTAATTATTCCATACTTACGTAGTTGGAGCTTTCAACGCAGCAGCTGGTAATAAGCACGCCCTCAGTATAATGCAATCGGTTAAACTGTTAGGCACGTTTACATTGTCATTGTTTTAAGCGCAAAATGAATTAAGAAAATTGCCCGTGTTCCGGATTCGAGATCCTCCCGCAAAACGTTTGTGCAACGAACAAGAGCTAATGCAGGCTCTACGGCGCTTAAGTGAATCTGGCTCCTTTAGGATGCGTTTACACGTTTATTAGTTCGCTGTAAAGTAAGATGAACTGGTAGCTTTTTTGAATATATTTTTTTTATGTGTCTAAACACTCATTTTCCTACAGTTTTACAAGTATGTATACTCTACGAATGTTAATTAAAACCATATAAGAACTATATAATTTTCTTTGAAAATTTCAATAGTGACTGATGATAATGATTTATTAATGGAGGTATGAAAATCCTCCTGACTTATTGGGTGCTGACTGCGAGTGTTCATTAATCGATATAACGAAAAGTCTTGATGTGTACAAATATTCGTTAATGTTCTATTATGATCGTATGTTTTGTATCAGGATTAGGATTTAGTTTTTTTTCATTAGTGACCAATACTTCACTGTCTTACGTTCTAACTCCATTGCGTCTAATCAACTAGACAGGTAAACTAAGCACAATGAGGCTTAAATTGCTAAATGCCCCGGTCTTCAATTGCTCGTGTTTCCACAAGGCTTGCTACCGAAATAATAGCAACGTGTAGTTAGCAGGGCCGTGTGTGGCCATCACGTTCTCGCGATGGCATAACAAAAAATATCAGTGCACCACAACCCTGCCTTATAAATGGCATTTGCGAATCCTACTGTTACAGTATCATTTGGTCTACAATCAGTGCAGTTCGGTTAGTCTATGGTCGGGACTTTTAACTAAAATGGTGAGACGATTTTCTTGTGTTTATACTTTAATATTCGCGTTTTTGTTAAGTTTAGTAACTAATTGGAGCAACGATTCTAGAAGTTATTTATTAAAAATTGTTATGTAATCAAATAAATATATTCATAGTAATATTAAGTTTAAAAAAAAAGTTAGAAATACCAGTGGATTTTCTTTAACAACGTTAAATATTGCGACTGATCGGTTTTTACCATTGAGAGACAAGACAAAGCCTTAAAATTATAATACTCTATGAGCTTTCAATTCACATTTCATTTATTTGAATTTTTATGGTCAGTATTTAACCGAATATCAAAAAATACAGAATTACTCATCAAAACTATTGAATCGCATAACAAATTAATACAATTGCAAACCTCACCTAACGTACATTGTTGTACGTTAGAAAAATATTTTGGTGCACATATCGGAAATTTAGTTTTAATTATTTTCGTATTTTATTCATCCATTCTAGATGCTCCGTTCCCTATCGGCTGTTCTGTTGTACACCGCACTGCTGGCAAATGGTCAACCGCTCCCATACCAGCCTGGGCTTCCTTATCCAGGTTACCCTGGCTTAGTACCACCTCCGTTTGGCAGAGCCGTAGACCCTCGCTACCCAATACCTCCTGTAGGGCCTGTGCCTCCCGTTGCTGGGGTCCCGTTTAGGAACCAGTACTTTAATGGGTTAGGGGGAGCCGCCGTACCTATCACGAGCTATTCAAGCGAAGGACCCATTGATGGAACCTATGCCTTCAGGTAAATTAGCTTCTTTAGTTTGAGACAATAGTAGAGAGGAGTTTGAGACTTTGTTCCCACATATTCGCTGACATTTAGACAGTTCTATAATATGACACCCAAGTCTATGACTGCACTCGCAACACTCATATAGCCAGTGCCAATTTTTATTATATACCGCATCAGTCAATATATAGATACTAGTATTTTTATCTTAATACGCACAGCTTCAAATTGTGCGTGTTTAAATTTAGTAGTGTACTCTATATTAATCTTAAAATAAAATAATACTTATAGTGTGCTGTAGAGAATAAATTATTATCTTTATCAATTATCTTATTATTTTTCAGTTTCACCACTGCTGATGGTAAACAAGCACAGGAAAACGGATATCTTAAAGATGCATACATAGATAACAACGGAGAGCCTCAAGGAACCCAGGTGATGCATACATTGTATTCGTACGTGATTTGTTAATACAACATCATGTCACAAAATGCTTCCCCCGCGTTTGACACATCACATGCCATGTTATACTGAGTTATACATATGTATGTGTATTTATTTTTCTATAAGTATAATGCCAGATGGACTGATGACCTGAAAAAGGTCGCTGGTAGTGGTTAGCTGAGGGCCACGAGTGATCGTGTTTTGTGGCGTTACCTTGGGGAGGCCTACGTCCAGCAGTGGACTGGCATAGGCTGGTTGATTGATTGAAGTATAATGACCATTAACGAGTTAGTTCTAATGGTGTAACAGTGTCCTCAATATTTATTTATTTATTTACTGCACATACACTACATTTACACATGTACAGATGTAGACAAATTGCACAATAGGCCTTATCCCGTTTAGCGATTACCTCCAGCAGACCGTAGGGAGAGATAGGCGAGGCTAGGACTGGTGAATGATTGACGTGTGCGTTATTCGTGATAGTCATAGTGGAATAATATACTAAATCTAATAGGTAATAATATTGTTATTATTTAATTTATCAGACACAGTATCTCTGTCTTCTTAGTATCTTTGAGGTGTGTTTCATTAATTTAATGGAAGGCTAGTTCTATATGAAAGTCATTTTTATATGAATATGAATCTGATGTGTTTGTAAATATTCCTGTCTTTGTAAGAAAATAATGTCTTTGAACGTCATGGTGGCAATGAGTAGAGATCCCGCCACATAAGGTGGCAGTTGGAGGCGTCGCCACAGTCGCGTAATTCAGTGTTACCAGTAAACACGCCAAAACTAGCACTCACTGTGCCATACGGCTCGATACATTATAGGTTTCATTTGTAACGGTCTTTGGTTGCAGAGCTATAAACTCAAATAAAACAAATTAATATATCAAAGTCAAAATATGTTTATTAAACTATTTCAAACATGATTAATAATTAACGGGACTTATCCTTCTTATTATATATTACATATATTATGTGTTCCTTCACTCTGTCCGCAATAGACCGTTTAGTGTGTTCGACGTAGGATTTCCCACAGCTGCAATCAATCTTATACACACCCTTATATCTTATATCATGAGTATAAATCGCGAATCTCTTAAAACTATTATTTCAAACATGGCACTGAGCATTGTCTTTACATATTTTTTACCGAGGTTAGATCAGCGGAGACCCTAGCTTGGAGAAGAACTAACAAGAAACTCCGGAAATCAATTTATTATAATCACCCTTAACAAACATAAAAATTACAAAGAGTGGGCAAAAAACACAACGCTGGTAATACTAAATTTACCTTTCATACAAAATAACACGCAATGGCGGTAACGTCAAATTTAGTTCCAAGTTTGGCTACTGCCACCTTATGTGGCGGGATCTCAACAAGTATGATAAAGAACACTGAAATTATTTAACATGACTTTATTGACGTGACATTTGATATTCTAATCCTTACAGGTAGTTCAAGGGAGCTATGCTTACGTTTCTCCTGACGGGACTCCTGTACAAGTTTCATACATAGCTGACGAGAATGGTGAGTTATATTTTTTGATAAATTCTGATATTGAAGTTAACACATTCTAGGAATTATACTTGCGACTTCCATCACTAAATGCACTTATTGCATACGTAGGATGGCGCGATTATTAACACCGTAACGTAAAGATTCAAAGGAGAATACTGTACATGATATATAAAAATAAAATATCATCAAAAGAATCTAGTTATTAGAGTGGACGGTTCATAGTAATAATTTATTAATTCTAAGGCTATTTTACACCTGATGCCTTACAATTGGATGAGCATTTTAGTTAAATTGATCCTCACTTTAGCTTATAACCGACGCCTTACAAATAAATAGGCATTATTAACACATACGTGTACATTTTGCAGGATTCCGTCCATCAGGCGTTCATATCCCATCCACCGGAGCTGCTGGAGTGATACCCCAAGTCACCGGAAACTTCACGCGAGTCCCATTCGACCCCATCGCCAATCGGTTTGATCCTTACCGTTACGACCCATACCGATACGACCCTTCCCGTTATGATTCTTCCCGATACGACCCCTATCGTCAACCCGGGAACTACTATAATAACAACCCGTACAATCCCTACCATCCTTCGCGTTACTATGACAACAGGAACGAGAAATATCCCTACCAACATTACCAAGAACGTTGGAATAAGGAGTTTGGATTTAATAAGAACTTGGCTATTAAGAAAGCATGATTTTGTTATGCGATTGTCGCTTAACGTTTTATTAATTAACAAAATGCAAAACCAATGCCGTTGCTAATAAATTGCTTTGAAGTAATGTTTGTTCGTCTTAATTATGATACCTACTCATATTTTTTGTGGGATTAATATTCCATACTCGCATATAATCTATTAATATTTACTTAAAAAAACTAATTTATTGATACTGTGTACGAACAGTACTACATGTGGAGATGCAACGACGGCCAAGCTTGGAGAAAAATGAGGAATCTATCTCCCCTTGCACTTATCGTTTACAGTCTTTACTTACACTGCCTTTAAAGGCAAGCAATGCTTATAATTGAATAATATAAATTAAAATACAATTATAAGTGACCCGTGTGTAAATTTCTTGTATCCATCAGCAGTCCCTTGCTAATCTAGGACTTAAAAGAACACATAAAAAGAATGCCAACTAGTTGTATATTTTGACGTCCTCCGTGGCACGATCGGTTACACGCCTGAACGCTAATCGTGAGGTCCGGGGTTCGATTCCCGGTGGTGGCAGAGTTAAGAACTACCCTTTTCTACTGCTTTCCAGTCTGGTCGTTGATTATATATGCTATATATGTATTTATCTATAAATAATATGTATACATTTCTTAAATTTACGTTGACTAGTACCCTTAACACAAGTCTTAAATGTACTTACTAAGTGGCTAGTTGTAATAATGTCCAAATATTATTATTATTATTGTCGTTCTTCCCGGTATGTTATAGGATGCGACCAAGGGATTAGAACAAAATTTACATTCCTCGTGACATCTCAACTATATTCATACTACCTAGCTATGTATGTGTGCGATATTTTCGTGTTTCGTGGTTCTGTCCACCCCGAATTAATTAAAGGTCGTGAATTGTATATACATATGTATATCAGCACAAAATACTTTGAGGAGTACTAACAAATCATTTGTGATTAATGGCCCTAAAGCTATCGTTCAGGTATTGTCTGTGTCAAGTGGAGGTCGCGAAATATGTCATTTCGCAACATATGATGAGAAGGCGGAGTTCGCAAGCGGCCCATAGCCCGCGGCGGTCGTTAATCACCATGACACTGGAAGTAAAAAAGTCACACGAAGGAGTGTTGACATACCTAGTCCCTGGAATTCACATGGTTAAGGAAAATCGCGGGTGAATCACCCATGAGAGGGTTTAAGGAATTTTAGATATTTTTTTCGTAATAATTGCAGTGTGTTATTGTATTTATATTAGAATTGCAGTTTGAACACACCCAAAATTGGATTTAAAGGTTGTCTCAGTCTAAGATACCAGTCAGTTCACCAAGAGTTAAGATACCTATACTTGTGTACTATGAGTATGATTATAAACATATGGCAATCAGATAGACGACATATTGAAAAAGGGTTACGTTAGAAGTACTTATAACCGTGGAGTGTGTACGACTGTCAAAGTGGTTGTAAGGATCGGTACAGATCGATCCGTGATCTCTGCAGGGCGTGATGTGTGTGTATCTGTATGTATCTGTATGTATGTACTATGAATTAACAATTACGAAATAAATAATTAATTCAACAAAAACGATTAACACAATATTCTGTACGTATTTGGTCAAGAACAATCTAAAGGTGACAGGTACGCGCAAGATTACAAGGAATTTCCTTGGGCCCAGAAGCTTAAAGATCATGAAACATGGGCCGTTGATATCATCAAATAAGCAATCTTGGATGAGGTAATATCAATAAAGAATTCTTTTGAGAAAAAGTCACCTCTCACGTATTTAATATGTCATACGCGTATGCATAAAACTGGTTTTGTTTATGTGTCGGATATGCATCTTGGATTTTATGACTATTTTATTGTGCGTATCTGCAAAAAAATAATCTCTACATTATTCTGTTATTGTCATTTTAATTTAGATAAGGGACGATGTAACTTTTCTTTTTAATTACGAATTCTTTTACTTATTAATACTTTTTGAACAAATGAATGCATAGTAAAAAGAATAGTTATTTCGTTTCTTATTTAAAATAAAATGACAATAGCAAAATAATGTAGAGAGATATTCATGATTTACTTTATTTCGGAAAATATTTACGGACACAATAATGTTAAGGTTTATTTATGTATTTTCAAATGGATATCACTTAGACAATAAAGTCACAAAAAATTGGAAATCCATATCCTATTAATTTTTACAGAGGTTTTAGGTTTGGCTCTTTCATATGTTCAACTATCTGCACAATCGATCAATGCGCCGACGGTGATTATTTTTGAGGACGGATGGGTCATCTTTTACCCATCACTCAAATATTTAACGAAGCATTGCATAAGTGAGGTCTATCCATCTCCTGGAAACTTGAGTGATGACTTACATACAAAGTATAAAATTCGACAATGCAATATATTTAAGTGGTAGTACTGAAGAAATACACTAGACGATTATTTAGGGGCATGACATATGACAATATTATTTATTATTTATTTATGACATATTTATTATTTATGACATATGACAAATAGATACCTGGTTAACTTTTATCGTTCGTTACAATCGTTTGATGTTATTTCTAATTTATCTATCCACCAACAGTCATACCTTACATTTACCCCATTGATATAGAAAACTCTCCTGTATTAATTTTATAGCATTATCATTATTATACTATTATTGACCTAAAACCTTATAAATCTGTCATCGTATTTTTATTCCCTTTCATCAGCGAAATTTTTATATATTTCTTGTTACCAAATATGCGCAAGTGTAAAAATAAAACCAATGCAATAATGCCCTTCAAGAGCAGTTGATAAATCAGATATGCACGAATGACAATCCTCAGCCCGAAGCGTCGCATCGGCTACAACAAAGGCTCCCATTATTATCCTTCGGCAAGTGCTGCCTATAAATATGCTAAGCGTAGGTACATCGCGGTTACGTCGCATAACGTAATTGCAGTAAAAATCCATCGTATAAATAGCAGGGTTGAACTCTGTTACTCATCATACCTTAGCCGACAGCACCACTGCAACTTGCGACACTGTGCATCATGAAATACATCGTAAGTCCTAATTTCACTATTAGCATTGCTAATCGTAAACAGAACTTTGGAAGCTGCAATTTTGCAAAATGGCAGTTTGTAGCTCTAATTACGCACTTTGTTTTGGTTTCATTGAATACTTAAGTAGTTAATTGGTAATGTTTTCATTGTATTTCTTAGCTTTTGTTTACCGATAACTATTTCTGCAATGTATAGCTTTCTCTAGAAATTATTCTTATATTAATTGCTTCACATAATTTCTATGGTGGCGAGGTACAATTTCGTAAGGAACTCTAACTCTCTAACTCTCTACACTATGTTATAGGCAAAAGCCAGCACTTATACCTGGACAGCAGCATTGCAACCAGGTGTTTCATATTAGGTGCTGATTGAATGGGTAAAAGTAGGCACAGTGTGGCTATAAATGACAACTCTGTAATGTAATTCTGTAAATTAGCAATAGTCACGCGAACTTCTGAATACTTACCCAGAGATAATAAACGTATGTCTTATAATGTAATTGAATACCGAAATTGTCATCTGATCATACATGGTTAAAGTTGAAATTACAAATTGATATTTTTAGTTTCTCTGCTAATCACATAACAGCTGTACTTTGATATTTATTATACATGTTCATAGGAAACAATTTTTTCTGACATCAGTATTACTACTGAAAGAAAATATTCGTTTATAATTATTAAAACGGTTTCTTAGAAAACATAATTTTACGTCGAAAAGCATCAGCGAGACTAATTTTTTGTCCAGTACTTTTCTGCTCTCCAAAGTTAGTACGATCTAAGAAACTAGCTCTAAGTACTTGAAAATCACGTAACAATGATAATTATTTCTCTCAGGACAGATGATAAAAGTTCGTGATCATTGCTGAGCTTTTAGTCATACGTAAAGTTAGATGCATATTCAAGCCAATTTTTTTTGGGTTTATCAGGGCTTTTTTATACCCGTAATATCTCTTCTGTAAACTATATTAAATTTATTTTCATATGAAATCTACATATGTTTCATCATTTTTATTTCAGATATTCTTCTGTGCGGCGTTGTCCATAGCCTGGGCCGATGTAAGAGACGTGAATTTCGGTCCATATCAGGCATATAGGCCCCAGCAGCAACAAGCCTACACCACTGAGCCAATTCCCATCGTTAGACAGGAACAGCTCATCAACCCCGATGGATCTTACAAATGGAGGTGAGTTTTAAGGTACTCTTGCCCGTATTTTAGTTTTTTCAAGAAACAACATTAAAATTGTTAATATATATGATTCCTTTATGTGTGAGAAGAATATATATATAATCAATTAATTAGTCTATAGTATTCTACTGCTGAAAGTATGCCTCCAAAAGGGTATGCTACGCAACACGATCATTTGTGGGCCTCATTCAGCCACTACCCGCAACTCTGCCAAAAGATTAATTAAAAGAGTCAAATATGATGATAATAATGAACAACCTTTTTATAAGATACACAATGCTAAAAATTACCTAGTAGACATGCCTGTGAAAATGTGGCCATCCCGAGAGGAATGAATGGTAAGGACGTCAGTATAGTCATATGTCCGTACCTACAAAATAAAGACACGACCAAATTAATTTCGTTATCCTTTAGCATTCAGATTTGCAAAATGTTGACGCAAACTAACAATTGCTTGTATAGATGCTGTAGGTGATCTTGTGCAAATAGTTTTAAAGATTGCGTGTTTATTATTATTTTATTCTTATAACGATTAATATTTTAATATATGATACACAGTCATATTGATTTTGAGTTTTATATGAGTGAAGTGGAAGGGCGGTTACGTAGGGGCCGGCCTAATAAGACATATAACAGTCAGATAGACGCTATATTGTAAAAAGGTGACGTTAGGACTACCTATAACCGCCGAGAGTGTATGAGAGGATGTATGAATGTCAATGAAGCGAAAGTGGTCTGTCCGGATCGGATCAAATGGGGATCCGTGATCTCTGCCTACCCCTCTACAGGGAATCAGGCGTGATGTGTATGTATGTATGTATGTTTTATATTTTTCAGCTACGAAACTGGAAATGGGATTGCGGCAGAAGAGCAGGGCTACATAAAGAACCAAGGAGTTCCCGAGCAAGAAGTGCAAACTGCACAGGGACAGTACCAGTACACTGCCCCGGATGGACAGGTGTGTACAGCTATTTTTATGATAATGGACGAATGTTACAGAAAAATAATCCTGTATGAAGTAAAGTCAACATTTACTATAGAGATTATCAATCTATGAATCTTCCGATGACAAAGAAATTAATTTGAATGAAAATAACTACGTCTGTACATGTTTTATAACATTACATAGGAATAGTGCAGCTGAAGCAGCAACTTTTTCTACATATTTTGTCTAATATCAAAAATCAACATACATTCCATTATCGTAATTTCTTAATTTCTGTAAGTTATAATTTCAAGATTCATAATAAAATTTGCTTTCAGTTGATCCAATTGCGGTACATAGCAGATGAGAACGGTTTCCAACCGCAAGGCGCCCATCTCCCGACTCCGCCGCCCATCCCGGAAGAGATACAAAAAGCGCTCGAGATCTTGGCCCGCCTTCCACCCCAGAATCATGACAGCAGGGAATACAGGAAATAAGCTGATACTACCCGGATATCGAGCCGTTTGCCCAAAGTTCAAGTACTACAAGTTCAAGTATTATTGTATCAATCGTTTAATAAGTATGTAAATAAAGTTTTATAATAACTAAACGTAATTATTGTCACTTAATCGAAACTAACTTCACATTTACTCCTGTTATGTTTAAAAGGCGAATAGGACCAAATAATTGGAGGACATTACGTCTTCAATGCGTAATCATTGGCTGTAAGAAGTTCAATGGAATCGCGTTTTACCTATCAAATTCAATATACCTTGAAAACCAGAATATAAATATCCATTATTCTGCAAAACCTTCAAAATTAAACGCTGGCGCAACCATCCAACTGAAGGTTCTATTCGACTAGAACATTGTTGATGAATTGTTAAGCAGCGTTTTAATGGTTATTTTAATGTCTTCAATCGTATGAAAAATTGCCACCTCCAGCCATCAGTGTTATGCTCATGGCGATGTTAGTGGCAATTAAGTTGTTATAAAAAATCACAAGCTAAGCTATCCTTGAAACATATTTGTTTGGTCGTTGTTGTACCTTATTGTAATTGCTAACGACCTAGATGTTAAAGCAAGTCTAAATAAAGCTACAAGACGTATGAGCTTTGAATTAAGTGTTCTGTTAATATGTAAGAACAAGCGACAATTGTACCAGTAGCTATAACTATACTTACTTATCGTGGACCGAGCGAAAGAGGATTGATTTATTTCAGTAAATTACATTTCAATCAAATGATTTTCTGATTAGTCAATACAATTAATTTCTAGGCTTAAACTTACATTTGTAAGATTTTGTTATCTTACAGTATTTCGTATATTCATAAAAGTCTAGTCATAAAATTTGTCACATCGGTCGTTCAATGCAGTATCGAAATCAATACAGCGTGTGAGTTGACATAACAAAGAGACCAGAGACAAGAAACGAGTCGTGTAAGCTCTCGAATGTGATCAGCCCGCGGCAGATTAAGTGGGTGCCGTTGCGCAATGGGCGGTCGCCACTTTCCCTCGCCGTGTCAAGGTCGACATGCAGATCCACCGCCATAAACTTCACATATTGACCTCTTGCGCAGCCGCCGGTGACACCAGCGACATGCCACCCAAAAAATGCCTTAACGAGCATTTTTGTAGTTTTTTTAGTTTTTGGTCTCGATTATTTGTTGGTAAGTTCGGTAAAGGTGCATGTCTGGCAGAGTCCATGACCTAAGTAGTGGAACGCAGAAATTAAAATTCACAAAAACAAATAAACTAAAGGATATTATACGATAATGTATACAACACTGTGGAAGGTCAAAATAGAACAGTAAACATATATATTATGCCTATGATTATTTTATTAATTTCTTTTTTAATTTATTTGACACATGATTCTCATTAAAATCTCGGCACAACGTTAAATTACGCAACGTTGGGATAGGTCAGACCTTCGAATTGACAACGGTAAACTCTCAGCAGAAGAAGAAGTCAGATAAATCAGAAATGGTCTAGTTTCTATAGTAATGATCAAATGATATTTCATAAAACATCTCACTCTTTACAAGTAAAGAAACATATAAAGGTAGCATTCGGTTCTTGGAGACGGCGACGCGAGACCGCGACCCGCGACCGAGACCTGGTCGCGCGACCCACTGCTTTGTATGAATTTGTATGGAGCAAATACGCCCCCCGGTCGCGCGTCGCGGTCGCATGCATTGTTTAGTGCTCCATACAAATTCATACAAAGCAGTGGGTCGCGCGACCAGTTCTCGGTCGCGGGTCGCGGTCTCGCGTCGCCGTCTCCAAGAACCGAATGCTACCTTTACAGAGTCTTACTTTACATTCCATGATATTTGTATCAAGTTCATTAATACAGTAATTTATCATTACGACTAAAAAGAGACCGTAAGACGTGTAATATTAAGCAGGAAGGAAATTAATATATTCTATTTGTGCTATAAAACAATAAAGATTTTAGCAGGTTTAAGTAACTATAAAGTGAATACAAATAAACCTCAGATGTATGTGCAATACATTCACAAAAGTTTATTGACAAGCATTACGTTGTTTGATTGTTTATAGCGTCTGCCTTACTCTTGACTAGTGGTTTGTAATGCTTCTATTGATGTTGGACTAAATCAATGTTTTAAAAAAATAAGATGTATTCTTATCATATTATTTATAATGCAAATAATAAGATAAAATTGTAGTTATTACGTACCTCTAATGAAATAACTTGTAAGATATGAAACCGAGGCGTTTTATCCTTATAGTCTACGGCTAAAACCTATACCACGTATATGTATCTAAAAAAATGAGAATTGTTTTCCTACTATGAATGATTTTTTTTTAATATAAAATGGCCTTCAATCTCGTCCATTGTTTCATTTTGGCTAAATAGAACCTGCAGATGTTCATTCATGTCCTTACATCCCTTATCGAGGTGTTTAGAACCTTAGAAACAAAACCTATTTGTGTATAGACAGTTTTTTCAATGTTTCAATGTTAAATTAGATAACAATATTGTTTTAAGATCAGAAACGAATGTGTTATAGTTCAAAACTTTACCCTTATCCAAATACAAAATTATTTTTCTTCTAGTACTATGATTAGACATGAGTAGGCCTTTTTTCAGGCGTCTTCGCTAGATTTAGTGTGTTCTGTCTATTTGTTTTAGCATTATCTCATACCTATACTTTGCGACACGGATCTGCTTAGCAAAGTGTCGAAAAATGATGTGGTGGTAACTTCAAACCACTGGGTATAAATGCACTCATTGACTGTATGACTCAGTACCAAAGACTCGAGTGAAATATTCAGTGCTGTGCCTACTATTCGTCATCGCACAATGAAAGTTCTAGTGAGTGTTCTACAGATGACTTGTTATTATTTGAGAGGATTAAGTCAAAATATTTAGAATTTGGATGTATCGTGAATTTAGTGAAACGTTGAATAGTGTTGGATCGTATATATAATTTACTTGTGCTTATTTCGTCTTTTATTTCCAGATTACTATAGGAACATTGTTGGTCGCTGTATCAGCTGCTCCCCAGGGATCTATTGAAACAGAACCAGTGCCTATTCTAAGGCAAGAAAGTGACGTCAAAGGAGATGGTTCCTATGGATATTCTTTCGAGACTGGCAATGGAATAAACGCGGAACAAAAGGGGGATTTGAAGAGAGTTGGTGACGTAGACGCGATCGAAGTGCAGGGACAGTTCCAGTATCCGAGTGAAGATGGGAACACTATCCGTTTAACTTACATCGCAGATGAAAATGGGTTCCATCCGCAAGGATCCCATCTCCCCACTACCCCGCCTATACCTCCGGCAATCCAGAAGGCTTTGGATTATCTAGCTACAGCCAAACCTATTGAAGCCGAAAGCCCTGCTCCAGTTCCTGAACAATAAATTTGTATACAATGTAATACTTATATTTATTCGAGTTAGTATTGTATTAATATTTATTATGGTGAAGTATATATTTAGATACAAAACCAGTCATTTATTTATGTTCTGTTTTGCCTTCTTGACTATTAAAATTTTAAACTAATTTGTTGTATTTTTATATCTCTTGTATTTTTATTGATCTCTTACAATGGGTAACATAACTTTAGGGACATCGATGTGCGTGCTTGGACAGTAAAATAAGACAAATTATGTTTATTTAATTTGATTTCATTTAAGACATATGTACACATACATCGCGATAATTTTCCTGTAGAAGCTGGAGGGTGGAGATACATAAAAACATAAAAAAATCTTGCATCGTTGTTTGTAGTAAGCTTTTATTTTTCAACGTTAATTTTATTGCATGTGTCAAGTATTCTTATTTTATAAAGTATTTTTATTAGTAAACACATAAAATTTTTTATATTTAATCGATCTTGCACTATGAACTATAGGAATGACAAAGATAAATTTACTTTCTCAGACTCTCAAAAAAAAAACATTACCTACTCAGTCACTTACGAAAATTAACATTTAGATATTTATTTTTAAGTGCGACCAAGCCTCCTTCTAGTAAGGAGTCAAAACTTAAAATGATGAGAAACATTACATTTCCAGAAATATTTTAAAGGCCTTGACAGATTTGCTAGAAACATGAGAAATAAAGATACATTTTAATAAATGCATCGATTCATAGTTATTTTTTATTTATCCTCAATATAACGCTGTCCAGCAAGTGTTCAAGCCAAAGTTTACATGCGCCATACTAATGCTTACACTTAGAAGGTTGATATTTGTTTGTGTTTAGGCGAGACGATACGGTGGTGCAATCACGCTTGCGGTGGTAGGCGGCAGTGTCCCTTCCCTATATAAACCGATATTAAACTGTTAGATTACATTGTCTATTAAGTGTGTTCACCGACAAACAACCAAAAATGAAATTTGTTGTAAGTTGCAATAAATTTATCTATACAGTTTTATCAATATTAGTGAAAGTGAATCTTCAGTGTTTGTTTTGCGTGTCAGTGTTTTTGTCTAAACTGTGATTGTTATGTTTACAGATCGTTCTTTGTTTGGCCTCCGTGGCTCTGGCTGCCCCACAGCAGAACCCAAAGGACGCGACGATCTTACGCCAAGAGAGCGACGTCCAAGCCGACGGCTACAGATACGGCTACGAAACGTCCAACAAGATAGTGGCTGAGGAGCAGGGATCCCTTAAGAACGCCGGCAGCGACCAGGCCGCGATCAGCGCTCAAGGACAGTTCTCATTCCAGACTGACGATGGCCAGCAATTCCAAGTGCAGTACATCGCCGACGAAAACGGATTCCAACCCCAAGGAGCCCATCTGCCAACCCCTCCCCCCACCCCTGACTACATCCTGCGCGCCCTCGAAATCCTCGCCACCGCCAAACCTCAACCAGAAAACTAAGCCAGTGTCCGTCAATATTCGGTGCCAGGGGATCACGAATTAAGCGATAGCACATTGGGCTCAATATGGCTATCGAATAATGCGTGGTGCCTTATACATTTTAGTCATTTTCGCTTATGGCGAAGTAAAATAAAACTATGTTGAATCCTGTAGGATACTCATATATGTATGTAAAGTGATATTAATAGCAAGTCTGTGAATAATAAATTAACTTTTTTATATAAGTAAACAAGGCTTTTTATATTGTGTTTCCACATACATATACTCGTATACCTAGTAGCAGTCAGATTATGATCACGTTTGGCATATCAATTGATTTTTAGTAGAATATCAAGTATCCTTATATCACCGCATAGAGATAAACGGTGCCAAGAACAATCAGCGAGAATATAATGAACCAAGATAATTTAGAAAGATTGTATGAATAGTATGGAAGTTCTCATTAATAGATGTAACTTATGCTATGATTTTTAGCTTTAGTTGGTATTCAATGAATTTAATTAGCACCATTATTCTTTCTGATTAACACATATAATAGGTTATCAAAAAACCATTCTTAAAACTGCCATGACACTTACATTACATGTCAAATTTATTGTACGATTGACCATAATTAACGGTAAATCTTTTTGCTCATGTTGCTTTGCATCGTATTAGGTTTTTACGATGAAGTCAATTTTGTAAGGATGTAAACAATAAACCATTTATCTGTTAAGACAACCGAGAAATTTCGAACAAAATGTAACATATTTGTGTGTAACGCAGATAAAATATTATTAAGGTAACTAACTCCTAAACACACCGTTTCAATATATTACATGATATAAACTTTCTTACAACTATTTCTTTTGTTGTAGATCTCTTAGAAATAACTTAGTTCTTTGGTCACTTAAAGCAGTATTAAAATAATATGTTACATAAATATTGAGATTGAGAAGATATCAAAATGTAAGAAGGTACACGAAAGTTTGCAAGCCTATAGCCTATTTTAATCTATATAACCTCTAGTACTTTAGACAAATCTTATAAGATACCGCAATGAATTGCTACTAGCTTTCTTCACAAAAATACTAGGAACTCGAAACATATGTTTTGCTAGGTAGCTAGGTAATAATCTTTGATTACATTGGCGAGATAATCACTCTTGCAAGACACTAATTATTACTTGTATAAAAGGCATAAAACTTTTAAGGTATTCTTTTGTACAACAGACACAAGACATTTTAAAACATCTACCTCTTCCGTTAATGCATCAATGCATGAATGGGCTGAACCAGTTTCCAATGGTTAAGATTGGTGACACAATAAATATTCTAAAGACTTTTAACCTATGGATACATAATAATACAGCTTGAGGTAAACATTACGTAATAAATATTTCATATTGTTAAAAATGTGAATGTATAATTAATTCCGAGATACCACACGTAATATATGAAAATTATGTTTTGTCAATATTGTTGCTTGAGGAAAAGTGGTATTCTTTTACATAATTGCAAAACACGGTCCCATAAAGAATCGTTTCGTTCTAAACAACAACATTTCGGCAGAGACGATCTTATACGAATTACATTCTATGAATTATAATATAAATTGACCCTATCAACCTATGTGAGAAGTGTGTTAATAATAGTTGTTGGCATTTAGCCGCGAGAACTAGTCTGGGGTATGTTTACATTCTAACATACATCGGTTTGGGAGCACTGTAATTTGTAGCCGATCATATTTCGTTGTTAAACTTGGCAAATAGGATCGAATTCATTTAATGCTTACGTTTGTATACCTGTATATGTTTGTAGTTTTATTTTATCTGTGCCTACCCCTCTACATTGAATCAGGCGTGATGTGTATGTATGAATGTTATTTTTATCAAGATATTATTTAGCTCACTATGGCAGTTTATAGTTGTATTCTTTAGTAGTGGTTTTGAAACAAGATTTTTAAGAAGATGTTGTGACTAAGATTGAATAGGGTATGCTACCATGGTTTGGACATGTTATACGGATGAATAATAGATTAACAAAATGAATATATGTGGGTGAAGTGGAAGGGCAATTGCGTAGGGACCAGCCCATGTCAGGATCTTGACAGATGAGGATCCGTGATCTCTGCCTACCCCTCTACAGGGAATCACGCGTGTATGTATGTATGTAGTATTTTTGACTTTACTTCATTTACTAAGAAAGATATTATGTAATTTTCAATTTTCATTAGTTTGAAAGTGACAAAAGTACA
This sequence comes from Leucoptera coffeella, assembly GCA_030578115.1. Lineage (NCBI taxonomy): Eukaryota > Metazoa > Arthropoda > Insecta > Lepidoptera > Lyonetiidae > Leucoptera > Leucoptera coffeella. The sequence goes on from JAMBLF010000157.1 coordinate 303,742, forward strand.
TTTAAAGGGTTTCTCCTAAAGTTCATAGTGTTGTCAATTTATATACATTGGGTTGTTAGAGGTTAGGTGTTTACCATTAAAAGGGCATTATGATTTTTTACCTGTTAAGAAGCATATGTAATATGACGGGTTATCAACCATGTCACCAGGCACCGATACGGACTATGATCTTTTTATAGAAATCGGCAGGTTTCCTCACGAAAAGTTATCAATAACCAATATTAATAATATTTATCCAGTGCTAGTCAAGGCCGTGAAAATAATGCTCACAAACTACCGATCTCCTCGTATCCCTATCTCGCCGTAGGAGGCGACTAAGGGACTAGGGGTAAATAGAATCTATTGGGCAACGGGCTAGTAACCTGTTATAAATGTTCCATTATGACATCGCAATCCCAATGGTACATGGTAAAAAGTGATTTAGGAGATATTGCATCTTTGAGGTTCTATTCAACCCAAAGGGATTAAAGGACGTGAATGTAAATGGACTATATGTTTACCCATCCAGGTACTATCTATGTCCACGTTGCTTAACTTCACTGATCGAACGAGCATCGATGTGTCAAAGCAGCTACGGCCATTGTCGTTATTATGACCTCTAATAGAATCAAATACCGTTGATGAGATTATGGATAAATAAAATATACATCCATGCCATTTTAGGGTAATATCTCCTATCCTATCCCAGATGTTACAAGGAACATTATAAAGGGACTAGCTTATTGGCCAATAGATTTCATTAACATCTACTCCTAGAACTTGATGCGTAGAACGGCAGCTAGTTATCATTCTTTTACATCACAGACTAGCATGGGAAAACTAAGATGAATAAAAATTTGAATTCTCTTTACATTTCTAACAATAGTTTCTATTATGTAATAATAAAATACCCAGTAAATCAAACGAGTCAAGAATATCCGTCTCGAGATAAAAACAAAATATTATAACATTATTTGCATATATTTATAAGAGTTGGAGATATTTTGTGTTATAAGAGGTTATAAGATCAGGTGAATGTCCTTATTAACGACATGTCTTGTAGAGCAAAAAATAATAACACGTGACATCGACCTGTGCAAACGAGAATAGACTCGTTGATGTCTTTTATAACAAATTCTTATCTTACGTAATATTTGAGTTTTACCCTTATATATTATACTTATCCTAAAGACCCTAACAATATTTTTTTTAAATTTAAATACACTCAGTGTTAATTTCCAAAAATGAGTAACCTATTTAACTATTATTCAGGTTTTGTTTATATTGCATTTGACACCACATGTAAATATGTGTACGTAAATTTATTTGAATCTCTGGTCAGGTTAGGGTGTAAATAATCTGCACAATAAAGTAAATTAGTAGGCTTATTACATACATACACATCACATCCTATTCTCTGTAGAGAGGTAGACAGAGATTACGGATCCCAATCTGTCCTGATCCTGACAAAACTCTTAATTAACACTAGTAATTGCTAAGGATTATACCTACATATACTTTCACATCCTTTAATTCTTTTCGCGATGCATTTAACCTCAAAGACAGGATAATATCTCCTAAGTCACTTTTTAGCCTGAATATTGGCAATTTGATAACGTATAGAACATTGGTGCCAGGTGGCTAGCCCATCGCTCGATAGAATTCATTATCTTTCCTCCTTTTGTAATATATCTATCTGATTGTTATATGTCTTATTAGGCCGGCCCCTACGTAAACGCCCTTTCACTTCACTCATATATATTCATTTTGTCAATCTTCATCCGCACAACATGTCCAAACCATCGAAGCATGTCCTTTTCAATCTTAGTCACTACATCTTCTTTCAAACCGCAACCTTCCCTTATCACACTAATTTAATTCTACCGAAAGTGGTCCGTCAGGATCGGGTTGAATGGGAATCCGTGATCTCTGCCTACCCCTCTACAGGGAATCAGGCGTGATGTGGTGTATTTATGTATATTTCCTCCCTTAGTCGCCTTCTACAGCATGCTGGGACGGACGGGAAGACAGGAAAGGAAGGTAGCTAATTAACATTCTATTATCCTAGACTAGTATGAGACAAAGACAAAACTGACTAAAGGAGAAATGAGCAATTTAAACATATGAGAGAGAAAGAAAGATTCCCATGATGTAAAATAAAACGACATTAAGTGATATATTAATACAGTTTATGTAACGTAAGAGTGTGCGTTAGCGCCTTTGCATACAGAAAAGCAGTTTTATAATAGATGTTCAGTAGCGAAGACGTTAGACACGATGTGCCAGGCGTATTAGAATAAGCTCTTATTTTGTCAAGATAATAATCAAAAATAAAAAAAGTATCACTAATCACTAATGTATTGATTCAATTTGAAGTCTTAATAGTAGTTTGAAATGGGTTAAATTTACTGTAGTTTAGAAAGGCTGAAAAAATGCGTATTTTTTGTATTTTCCTGTTTAAAGATATGGGTGTGATATATTTGAATAGAATTATAAATATTTTAGTATAAACTCGGCAATAAGTATAATTTACACTGTCTGATCCGTTATTTCCATTATCTTTATTTTTTACTCGTGACATTATATCTGTCAATTTCAGTGGGATATACTAATAGTTTGGGGATATAATTTTCAATGGGATAAAACATACTAATTCTGAAAGTAGAGTAGTAGAATTTTTGCGAGCAGATGTGATGGACTCGTGGAAATATTGTATTTATAGGAAAACTGGGTTTTTGATGTCTGCACCGCTACAGGTTATAATCTAACAGCATCTTCAATATTAATTTATTCTCGTGCGTAGGAGAATTCAAATACATTTAAATGATAGAGATTTATAGTAAAGAATTAATCGATAGGAGATAACTCGTTTAAAATGTCATGCCTATATGAACAAAACCTGTATTCAGAAAACGTATCAGCAAATTATAATGTGACATAATAGTACAACGCATTCGAAGATAGTAAACTTTTATAACTAGTTACGTTATTAAATTAACAATAGATTTAAAATGTTATGGTCATCGCTGACGTAAATAAAATGTCATACCACTTTAATATCATATACGAGTATTTACTAGTACTCACAGTTCACAAATTCGTTAAAAGGGTTAATAAACTTGAACTATAATACTTACAAGGTTCATTGTTTCAGCGGTCCATTTGAGTCAAAACTGCATTTCACCTAGAGTTTAGGTGAGGTCCTGAAAACAGCGAAAGTTTCACAACTAAGGTTGCAAAGGATGTACAGAAATGCAATAAAAGAGTCCTGTTGAGATATACATATTTATCTCTTTATACAAAGTGCCATTGGAAAAAGCGTATAACGTCTCCTTACTGTTTAGTATGAAATAAGAATCGCATTGGTAATCCTACAACGAACTACAGTATATAGTATAAATATATAGTTTGTTGTTGGTTCATTCCCGAGCCACAAAATCCGAACCAACGGTAGAATTATATTATTAAGACACAAGCAGTGTTAGACAAATGTTATTATTTACAAACACTGTACTATACGTGTTATATTTAATAAAAATAATTGACATTATATTAACATACTTAGAAACTGCTAAAAGAATCGGCTATTAAGAATGTGAGAAATTGGAGTACATCTACCTTGGTTAAGACGTTCTAAGTATATGAATATTAAGAATAATATTTATCATAATATAACTAACCGCATGCCCACACTAATTTGAATTAGAATTGAAGTACATGGCCCTTTACATTATATTTGTACGTGTCATACTATTGAGGTCATCTTCTTACTTGTCCTAGTAAAGAGCCATATTTATATCACATATGAAGTGAAATCCATTTTTCAATAACAATTAAGTCCCAAGTTTATAGCATCAGGATGCGCCGGAGACTTGCGCCTTGATAGCTTTATAATTAATACAACATTTAACATTTGAACCATTTGAATTGATTATCTTATTAACATGCCTTACCTAGACTGATTTACATTACATGTTATTAAAGTTTAAAATAAATTTTCTTTTAACTTAGGGAGAATTTATTTGTTATTTTTGATATTATCATGAAGCCAATGAACTTGTTTGATGCCTTAACTGAAGCATAACTTTATATAACTTGGATGTTATTGACATCCTTTAAATCTTTTGTTAAACTATTAGAGTGCTAATAAAATGGATCATGTTTTAGCCTGTTGTCCTTGAGATTTGCGTGTGTTTTCCATTTATTATATAAAAGTTTAATACAGAAAGCTGTCAACCAGTGGTAATCAAACTTTTGTATAGTTTAAACATTATATATGAGATACCAAAACATTTTGTTCTTTCTTTACGTAAATACATACATACTATATTAACGGCTTTACGTAACGGGATTAAGCTGTCTATCGATTATTATTATTATTTATTATAAATACCATAATGTAGTAGATTTTTGAAACTTATGATTTACAATGCAATCTTGATGTGCTCTTCATATTTGACTCCTTTTTAAAATAGCTTGATAACTAGAAAGTTAAGAAAACGTCACGTCCGTTCTCCCGAAAAGGAATTTAAGTACGTTGAAATGTAATAATACAGAATTATATCATCATATCTTGAAATCTAATCTTAATTAAACTTAACGAGTGTAAGTCATTGACCCTGAAAATAAGGGAAGAAAAACAGTGTTTAAATACATTATATCGCTTCGACATCCCTTGCTCACTTTATAATACACATTATTTACACCTTTGAATCAAGTTTTATTAATATGTAATATAAGAAATGAAAATTTTGAGAAACTCACCCATTGGGCAAAAGTCTCGTAATTTACGAAGCGCTAGGAAAGAGTCATTGTCGTTTGAAGTGATAGATTAATCAATATTGACGGATTAGACATGTTTTATTTAGAATTGTCAAATATTAGCTAAACATCGATGATGTATTACATACCATGGTACAGCCGTCAGATTGTAAGATATTCGAACTTTACATGTTTGATTGATTGAGAAGCACTGGTTAAAAGAGTAGTTTTCAACGGACGACACATAGTTAATGAATGGCGGAGAACTGGATAGGTGAATCAACTTTGTTAAATATAAGATGAAATTAGTATAAAAAGGCTGTGGGTTGCGAAATTGTACATTAGGAAGTCCGACTCAGGATAAACTAGCCAAGATGCGCGGATTTTTGGTGAGTTACAGAGACTTCTGATTACAAACTTTTCTCTTATTAAATTTAGAAGCAGGGGCGTAGTGATAATAAATAAGTATAGTTTTGTAACATATAATTAAGACTAACTTTTAGGAGAGTGTGCAAAAATAGTGATTGACATAAGATAATTATTTTCGTTAGTTTATAATTTTCATAAATTAGCAATAATGTCTCATATTACTCCGATAAAATAGTATAGACGTTCTTACGACACTAGCACTAGGCCAATGTCATCTTCATCATCAAATTTGGTTTCCACATAAGTTATGAGTTTTAGCCTAAATTATACACTTACTTATGAGTGATTATTCTTTCAGGTTATTGCTTTGACACTGTCAGTGGCTCTTGCTGCAGACCTCACCAGGTAAGTTTTGGAATACTAACATTAATATTTTTACTAAGTTATTAATATTTGTTATTTGAAGACATGACTTCTTACAAGAATATGGCGATTACTATGAAGTTTATATTTTAAACTAATGAAATATAATTATAAAAACTAGCCAATAATCTAAATCTCCAATGGAGTGACAAAATATTGTGAGATTAATACGTTAGACCTTTTTCTGATTATTTGTCGTTAAGGTATTTCAACGATAAGCAACAGAGCAAGCCCAAATCATTGATTCTATCCTTATCCCTGGCAGCGTAGACAAAGTGAGATGACCATATTCGAAAAAGCTAAATTAATGATTACCGATATTCATGACCAAAACTTTGGTCGCCTCGAACCATATAGTCAGCATCTAACAAGGCATTCGGTAAACTCTGTTGCCATTTTGATGAAATGGTGGGTTTTCTCCCATTATAGATGCGTCGTTATGTACTTAATAATATTAATGAACTGTCACACAAATACATAATACGATATTTTTTCACTGCATCAAGGTTTCCATTTTATTTGAATATTTGTATTGTATTGTAATGTAAATTGTATTATATTTACATGAAGTGAATATTCTATTTTCTTTCTTTCTATGCAAAATTTACAGAATTATAACTTATTGCTTAGGATCTACATAGTTCCTCCATGTAATGGTAACAACAAAAAAGGGTTCCAAGTCAAACCTTTATTGCCTTCGACAGACAACGCTGATCTTATATCAGAACGTGTAACTGACTTATAATCTTTATCACAGGCTGCAGCAACAGCGCTTCCGCACCGCCGGTGTGGGATCCTTCCCCGGAGTGGGCGTGAGGGCCTCAGCTAGCGCCACCTCTGGCAGCGGCTTCGACAACTCCGGCAGATATACCCCTGACGACTCTGGCAGATACGTGGACAACTCTGGCAAATACACCCCCGATGACTCCGGCCGCTACAACCCCGATGAGTCTGGCAGATACAAGTACGTTTAGTTGCTCTATGTACATTACGTTCATACGCTAAAAGCACTAGATCTGAAACTTGCTGTATGTAAGGATGTATTTGTTAAATTAAGGACTAACGATATAATGTTTATTAATAAGTTATTTTACTTGAGGCGAGTTTTGAATAAGTGATAATCGAGTTTATATGTACATAAAATGTATAAATTAATTTTCAAAGAACATTTATAAATATCTCATTCAAAATTAATCCTTTCCTTGGAAATCAAAGTATACCATAACCATATCATGGTAGCGAACTACTCTACCAACTTTAATACCTTTGTACAATCAAATAAAAACGCAATCGAATTCTAAATAGTAAGTGGATTCGATATCCAAGTGATAAGTTCCTTATATCCATATCATTAGACTCTAATAAGCACCGTAAGTATATGTAATAAATATGTTTCCTTTCTATCCTTAGCGGTGACCGCGGAGACCGTGGTGCAGCCGGCGGTTTCTACAATGGTGATGCTGGCAAATACAACCACGAAGTGTACAAGTAAGTACTCAAATAAACTCTAAATTGAAGGGTTTTTTATTGAATATAGTTGAGAATTTTATGATCGTAACTGACAGGGAGAAGTGACGTCATTTGGGAGAGGCCTATGTCCAACAGTGGATTCAGACAGGCTGATGATGATGATGAATGCAATAGCCCTAGGCTCCCATTGCATTTAATTTCTACCGAAATCCTTGCCGAACAGAAGAAACAGGTGCAATGTGTATGAATAGGCGTGAAGTTAAATAACATACATATAAGTTTATTAAGCAAGTAGTATCATACACATTGTAGTCATTTTAATAAGTAAAAAATATTCTTATTTTTCATTTCTTTCATTACTTTACAGCTTTATAAATGATCATTTTAAACCCCCCTTTCAAGCGGTTTGCCCGTGTACGTATTCATGTCACTTATGAATGCAACTCTAGTGCTCGTAATAATAAGGTTTATTTTCCAGCGGTGACAGCGGTGTCTCCGGTGGACAATACACTGGTGTGCGCAACGTGGTGTCCGTGGGTGCCCCCGTGGTCGGCGTGTCCTCCTCAGCTGTCGTTGGCGGTGCTTCCCCCGTCGTAGGAGTCGTGCGTGAAGACAAGTTCCGTACCGTTGGCAACAGCGGAGTGTTCAAGTGAGTATGCAATTAAACATTACAAGGATTTCCTTTAAAGAGAATAAATATGGTGTTATAAGGTTCTGTTATTCATAAGGGGGTGGGAAAAACGTTCCTAAATTATCTGCGAAAGGTGGTAGGTGATGTGTGGTTACATCAAAAATCCAAATCAACATTCTATATTTAACGTCACAGAAGATAAGTCATGCCGTTATTTATGTGCATTGACTCTTCATATATATAATATAACGACTAATTCATTACGATGTTCTGTCTCAGCGAGATTTCCTACTCATATAAAACCACTAGGATACGAAAATTTTAGTGACACAATCTGATAATTTGTCACAAATCCTAACCAATACATAAAAAAAAATAGTTTTACAATAACTTATTTCTGCCAAAAGCTCTACTTCACGTCAAATCTTGAACATCAAGTTGATCAGTGTTAAAACGTTGCTCGTTACTTTTTCGCAGGAGCGGAGTCGGTGTGTCTGGCGGAGCTTTCTCCGGCTCGGCTTCTTCCTTCTCATCCGGATTCGGCAGGACCGGTGCCTCATCCGTGGTCGGCGTCGCCCCCGTCGCCAAGACCTTCCCCACCGTCGTTGAGACCCGTGTTGGCACCGGCAGCTACGAAGGTGGTGTTCGCATCCTCCGTCAAGACAGCGAAGTCAACCCCGACGGCTACCACTACCTGTACGAAACTGAGAACAAAATCCTCGCTGAGGAAGCCGGCAAGGTCGAGAACGTTGGCTCTGAGAACGAGAACCTGAGGACCAAGGGATTCTTCGAGTACGTCGGCCCCGACGGCAGGACCTACAGAGTAGACTACATCGCCGACGAGAACGGCTTCCAGCCCGTGGGCGAGCACTTACCTACCCTGTAAACGAACCCGGCCTTAAACTTAGTACAAATAATTTAAGTATTAATTAAGTAGTAAATGAGCATAAAACCTTAAAACGTATTATTATTTCTCCTTACTTCCTTTATACGTGTAAGCTTAATAATTATTCTAGGTTCAAGCTACTCAAAAAGTAATTTTATAAATTTTATCAATGGCATTAGCAACTGTACAATATTACAGACATTAAATATTATTATAGTGATATTTATTAGCAAAACTATTGTTCTGGTGGTATCATTATATCACCATTGTACCTAACTTGAGATTTAATATACGATTAGTATTCAACAAAATTTATATTAAATTATATTGTAGCCAAATATTAAACTATAAACGAAAAATCTTTTTATAATGATGCATTAATGAACATATCGCCCATTTCCTTTTAGAGGGGTACTCAGAAATAACAAATCCCCCTTTTACCCCATCCTGACACACCACTTTCACTGTATTAATTTCTGCACATGCCTGGCAAATATAAATGTACAATTCTTTACCATGTAAATGGGTTTTAAAGTTAAATGCATCCTTTAAATATGCAAAATTTAGTACATTTAAACCAGACAGGCAATAAGGCAGAGTCTGAGCTTTTAAAAGTATCTTCCAACGGGAATCAAACACGGAACAGCCATTTACTGTTTATAGTGCCAAGTCATTCCACCGTCAATGTCGGCATATGGATCACATGATATCGTCGAGGAGTCAAAGGATATAAAGATGCTAATGTATTCAATGTAATTTAGATCATTCACAGATTGCGTGATTTTAACAAAAGCCATTTTCAACTTAGCAGTTTGATATTTGAGAATCCGAATATAGAACATTTTTTAGTGAATATATATGCTAATTCTGAATGGTTAACCTCGAACTAGATTGATTTATTAACTATTGCCTTATATATTACTTTAAAGACTTTTGCCAAACCGGTTGTCTCGCGGAGCTTTTGTTATGTAAGTAATGAAACTATCAGAATGATTCCTTTTATGGAACCTTTATTACTTTCAAATAGGAAAATAACACAACTAAGGTCAAGACCAAGGTTATTCTCAATATATTGGCTATAATTATATCGGGGAAACATCAATTAATACTGTTTGATTGAACCTTTTGGCAATAGGCGTACTTAATGATCAATTCGTAGTTTTTATGGACACCTGAGAATACCTATATTTGAATATGTTGCTTGGGTAGATAAATCAAATGAAGTAATTTTTTTTCCTACGTTAATGGCTAACATAATTACCGTAGCTAATTAGGCTAATGATGTAGTTTAAGCAATGTCTATGAGCAGTCAATTTTGATTCAATCTAATCGTCAAATACATTTTATTGCAGAAGATGTGTACGTAAGTTGTACCAAGAAAGATGACTGCTTTAAATTTTTAAAGTTTACGGTTATGTTTTTGGTAAAAGAGCCCAGTGTTTTATAGGGAAGGTAAGGTTAAATTAGGTATGGTATGCTGTATCAAATGTAATCTAGCTTTTTATATAAGTCAACGTTAAGTAATAAACCAATATTATTCGGAAGATAACAAATGTAATTGACCCAAGAGAAGGGTTGGTTGGTTTTGGGGTTGGGATGCAGAACTGTGTATGTGTGTTTGACTGTGGGTATGTATTAAAAGCCTAATCAAAATGAAATATTGCAGGAGTTCTAAAATTATATATTATCCTATTTTAGGATTAGTTTAACTAGCATGTAAGTTATGCAACATAAACTATTACAAATATTGGGACATACATTCTATTTATAAAACCTTTATTACAACATTTTTGCAACAAAGATACCGATTCAACTTTGAATAAGTTTCGCTACATTATTGGACTTTGCCTAATTCACCGATCATATGTCAATGTGACAAAATGCTTTGACAAATTAATTAATATTTCATGATAGCACACTTTTGCAACCATGTACACATTAAATATCATTTGAATAGTAAGTGTTTTATTTTATTCAAGGAATTTGCTAAACATATTGAAATGATACGCTAGTCCAATGGTGAGAAGCTTTGCTATTTGCTTTGATTCAATTTTGAGGTGTGTAGTGTATGAATAACGATTACGAACTAAATACAAACTATATGATAATAATGCTGGGTACGCTTATATAAAGGACATATTGATGATACTGTTTTTAAAAACAAAATCACTATAATGATGATTAAAAAACAAAAAAATATGGTGAGGGAAAACATCGTGAGAAAACCCACCTGTTCCCCGAACAGGTAATAGTTAGTGCTTGTAAATGGCGACATGGTTTACCATCTGTCACATTGAGTACTGACTATCTGGTCAACACGTGGGTTCGAGGTGGCCATAGAATTACAACCTTCGCAATTGCGGAGTTGGACATCTTAACTTCCGACTACCCCGCATGGGTTAATGGTCGTGAACGCGTTTGTCTTTTTGGTTTGTTATTTATTGTAATCAAATTCTGTACTGTACTGTATGTATATATTAGCATAATGTAACCATTTATACTGACAAAGTACTAACAATCAAAAAACCAACCTTGGAGTTCATGATAGCCATTAACTTGTGATGCGATTTGGCAAAATTTGTGTCTTGAACATGTGAGAACTATTTGGACAATAAAGTTAACAATAATAATTGTCTGATTGATTTGTCTGTTTGCATGGGCGGCGTTATGGCCAAATGTATCACAGTTTAACCCAAATAGGCGCAATCCAATGTCAACCCAGCGACTGAATTACCATATTCTACGAATTAGGCCAGCAATATGTGGTACACACCATTTAAAATTTGTCCAGTATCATATATAAAGCTAATGTGGGATCTATTCTGCATCATTCTATTCTTAGTTTCGACTAGTCATCCACATCTAAGATGAATCGTTCCTGGTAAGTGTGTTGTTGGATTTGTGAGTTAGTGCTTATTTTAAATTGTGGATAATATAGTAAGAAAGCTCTATAGTACTATATATCATAGATCGTGAGTGAATAAATATTGATGTGCACCGTGAGCATGGATAAGTAAATTTTGGAAACAGAAAGAGAAAAAGTTCTTCGCAGACAGAAGCTTCGGTTGAGTTTTCGAGGTTCCGTACTGCTTGCGCTCTTTCAAGCTGAATGCATCACAGGATTTGACAGTGCTATCATATCGTACAAATGTTGATCTTTGGATATTGTTTTGAATAAGAATACTATCCCAATCAAAACTACATATTTAATAGTACTGTGTACGAGTACTTTGTAGAAATAATTTGAACCTAGTCATTCGAAAACAAATTTGTTATCGTTTTGAACCTAGTCATTCGAATACAACATTTTTAACGTTTCAAGTTAACTAATTGAAAGTCAAAATTGACAGCTGTGAATTATACGAGTATATGATTTATTTTGACATGAATAACATTATATTTATATATTTTTTGTCACCAGATACTGAGTGTGGCCCTTTGTGCCCTCGCCCTCAGCAGTGCTGAAGACGACGGACAGTACAAACCGCACCTGTACGGGACGGACGACGGCCAGTACCGGCCCACGGACGAGGGCCGCTATTACCGGGAGTACGACAACGTCGGCAGCCCCAGCAGCAACCTCTTCGTCTACCAACAGCCGCAGTACTACAAGCAGTACACGCCCTACTTCCAGCCTGCCTTAGCCCCTGTCATCACTTACAACGGTGACAACAGGTAATGGTGTTGTACTAGAAATAGAAAAGTGTTAAGTAGTGGACTGTATTAAAAACATTACTCAAAACAGTACTATGTATATAATGTACCTCCCAAAAACGGCTGTGATACGAATAGTTCATATTAAAAGGTTTTAAAAATTGCAAGATATACATACCTAATTATTTTTTTATTGTGTTGATAGATACTTTTACATAGTTTGACTTTAATTTTTTTTATTGTGAAAATATAGAAACTTATTCACCTTCTAGATCCAATATTACAAAAGATTTCATTACTTGCAGCGTTGACCAGGCAGCATACGCAGCGTCTTTGAACCCCACCCTCCTGCCACCAGTGGCTGTGACCACTGTGCGCCCAGTAGTGTACGCTACACCCAAACCTGTGACTGTACAATTAGCCAGAGTTGCCCCCGTCGCCACTTTTGCTCCTGCAGTGCCAGTGTACGCCAGAAACTACGGTGAAGCCAACGCAAACATATTAAGACAAGACACCAGCATCGGTGACGATTCCTACCACTATTCCTATGAGACTGACAATGCCATCAAGGCCGAAGAAAAGGGAAGCGTGGGACAAAATGGCGGAGGCACCAGGGCGACCGGCTTCTACGAATATGTCGGCGATGACGGCAAGACATACAGGGTGGACTATGTAGCCGACGAAAACGGCTTCAGAGCGAGAGGTGCCCATTTACCTGTCAACTCGCTCTAATGATTTAAGTACCTTGACTGAATATTGCAAACGACTAAGTATGACTACGTCTCTAAGCTATGGATAAGAATAAATTGTTATATTAAAAATTTACTAGTCGTTATTCATTTTCCTCTGTCCAGTCTTTATAGATGCTCTGTTATATAAAGCAGATGTTCACGGGAACCTTAGTTATATAACAGATATCTATGTTCCAGCAATACGTACAGATATGTATGTAGTGCTGTATGTATGCGAACACTGTTAGGTAAGATCAGGAAAATTATGTGTTCTTACCCCTCTCTATAAAAGTCTCATCACCATGAGTCTGATTTACACACCTAATTGTAAAAAAATGGATTAGGTGCTAAAAAAAGTCTTTGGCAAATCGTTTTGATGGACTTTATCTTTCGATTAATAACTAACGGGACTTATCGCGTAAGTTTTTATATAATAAATTTACCTTTATTAAACCGACGTTTCGGCTACGTTGCAACAGCCATGGTCACGGGCAGACTGATAAAGGTAACTTTATTATATAAAAACTTACGCGATAAGTCCCGTTAATTAATAATAGTAATAATATTTGGACATTATTACACCAATTGAACTAGCCCCTTGGTAAGTACATTTAAGACTTGTGTTAAGGGTACTAGTCAACGTATATTTAAGAAATGTATACATATTATATATAGATAGATACATATATAGCATATATAACCAACGACCAGACTGGTAAGCAGTAGAAAAGCGTAATTCTTAACACTGCCTCCACCGGGAATCGAACCCGGACCTCACGAATTAGCGTCCAGGTGTCTAACCGATCGCGCCACGGAGGTCGTCGAATTATTAATCATGAGTATAAATCGCGAATCTCTTAAAACTATAAGAACTTTATCTTTGTCTACAAATTGAATGCTCTCAATCAATTAATGTTCAGGTCATTGTTTAATTAAAATATTTGCAATGCAAATGAGATAAAGCTCTTTCCGTTTAGTTTGAACATTGAATTAATGTTTCAATTTAGAACATTGTATGTTTTTCTCCTCAGAATACTTAATTTATATATACTAAAAAAATCTAGTCCCGTGTGAGTCCGGGACGCCAAAGAATGCAAACTAGCTGCCGTTCTTCCCTGCATGTCATAGGAGGCAACTAGGGGACTAAGGCAAATGAATCTATTAAGAGATAGGCTAGCAACCTGTCACCAATGTTCCGTATAACTTCACAAGCCCTACGATAATTCATGCTAAACAGTGATCTTGGAGATATTATTGTCTCGTAAAGGTCCTATCCACACCGAAAGGGATTACAGTACGTTAAAGTACATGAATAAGTATGTTAAAGGTCACGAAAGGTACGGTAATTAACTTCAAATGGATTTTTTGAAACTAATTCGAGAATTTAAACCTTATTTTCATCAGGTTTCAACTTGATTACTAACTCAAACTTATAATTATAATTTTCAGAGCTTTTACATAGGCTGAGATGAAACGACTCAATGTTAATTTAGCCAAAATGAGTCGCTGTCCTCTATATTTTAATTAAGAATTACCGGTGATTTAAAGTCGTTTTATCATTTTGAAACGATTTATAGACACGCAAGACTATGAATATTTTTTAGACGAAACTATTAATCGATACGACTGTGGATATCATGTTTAGTTTGATGGTCGTCAATCTATAAGCGAAACAATACAAATACCTAAATTGCTATTGTAAAACGTGGATGACATTTAGTTTTTATGAGTCACGCTTATAAAATACATAAATCTTGTCACTTATTTTCTACATTTTTTTATTTTAAACAGGAGATTATCATGGTCATTCATGTTTTGCTAGATTCAAGCAACGTAAAGTTTCGATAAAATTACAATTTAAAATAAATATAAGATTAGGTTACTATATGTATTACAAATTTGTTTCTAATGATATGTACGTAAGACGCTAAGTTTTTCAGAGACGAAGTCAAGTTTTCTGAGATAATGACTATCGTTTTAGATTGTTTGTAAAGATAACTTGATAGATCAATGAATTTTACCAAAAGTTAAGAAATATTTATAACCACTTATTATAAAGATAAAGGATAAAGAAAAACGCGTTCACGACCAATAACCCTTGCGGGGTAGTCAGAGGTTCAGGTGTCCATGTCCGCAATTGCGAAGGTAGTAATTCTATGGCCACTTCGAGTCCAAGTATTGACCAGATAGTCAGTGCTCAATGTGAAAGGTGGTAAGCCATGTAACCATTTACAAGCACTATTACTTGTTTGGGGAACAAGTAGGTCTCCTCACGATGTTTTCGATCACCGTAGTATTCGACGTATTTCGTAAATGTATTTTATGTACGAAAATCTACATAGACATTAATAAACTTCATTTCCATTGGTACATGCTCAAGCGAGATTTGAACCCTGTACCCACTGATACAAAGTCAAGCCTCAAACAACTGAGCTACGTCGAATAAAAGAATTTGAAGATAAATGAAAGCGAAATCTGTATGCTCATTCCATTGGTATAACCCCTTCCATTGTTAAATAAGGACAATTAATAACTCAAGTTTGTCAATGTAACCTTCCAACTATAGGTCCCAACTTAATTATGTTTAAAAAGTTCACATGCAAATGAGGTGCATAAATAATAAGATTATGCAAATACACGATAAGCTTATTGCAATAAAACTTGGTCCAGGTATACGTAATTTATGCAACAATATCATTGTATTACGAATCAGGACCATTCAGCCGTTTCTCAACAATAAATGCTTTTTATGCTGCATTACCACGTAACATTGAAAGCTTGAATTCAAGATTATAGCCCCAATATAACATTTACCAACAAGAAAATAGAACATTACTTACACCTATTAACTTTGCTTGAAAATCACACGGACGAGGAAGACATTAATATTAAATTACATACATTTTTATACTTCTTCATCCGAAAACAGGATGTCACAAGTGAAATGACATGAACATTATCACTATTATGTATATTAATATTTTGAGATAATTATAGTAACAGGGAACGCTATTATCACTTCTAATAAAATGTACATGTATATATTATTAAAATAATTATCCAGGTTCTTATAGTTGGATAGATAGATATTTGTCATGAATAATGATTTGGAAGTAAATATAATTAAGATGCGCACAAATAGTTTTAGATAAATAAAAAATCATAATGTACCCATATTATCACAATAAATGTTAAAGATCTTGATATTACATCTTAGATATCTTTAATAATTAAATTTATCAGAGATTTTAAAGTCAAGTTATACGAATCCATGATGTATTCGTAATTTAAAGTCTTTCTGTAGCCCAATGGCGACCAAATTTACTCCAGAAGTAAATATAACACTGTATTTAATTATAGTTATAATTTGTTTTTTTAAATAATACGATTCCAACCATATAGCAACATGGAAGAAATTAGTAAAAATTCAAATGATTGAGTTTAAATGCAAAATGTCAGCGAGACGGATTTATTCAAATACGAATATTGCATGGTGATGCCGCGAGAGTGGGTGGATCTTCTCTGATATAAAAACTTGACCAATTTTCCATTAAACGCATTCTAACAATCTAGTTCATCGAAGGAGCTCATCTCAAAAATTAAAAAATGAAATTCTTCGTAAGTAAAAAAGTTTATATATTTAAATATAAATCTAGGTGTTTTCATCCTATTTAAAAATTTTATATAAATAATATATTATATATCCCGTCTAGTCTGGGAAAATAAAATCTAATCCTTTAACTCCTAAAGGATAACGTAACAGACATTCATAATCCAATACCTTACAACCAATATTTTTGTCTATTGTTATCAGCTCAATCCTAATAGTTTTACTTCAATACAATAGTTTAGCTAGCTTTTTCTTTTTAATTGATAGGTTGAACTATCGCAAATAAAAATAAAATTTATTTACTAATAAACCACGTTCTTTGTAGATCGTCCTTGTTGCCTGCGTCGCGGCCGCGTCCGCCCAATTCTTCGGAAGGGCCAGCCCTCAGCAGTTCAGAGGCGCCCAGCAGTTCGCCGCTCGCAGCGCCCCCGTGGCCAGCCAAGCGTACTACTCTGCCGGCCAATCCTCAGGCCAGGAGCGAGGCGCCAACATCCGCAGCCAAGTGTTCGACATCCAAGGTGACGGCTCCTTCAACTATGCGTAAGTATTACGACTACAATAGTCGAATTCTTTAATTTGTTAGATGAAGATAATATAATTGGCTTTGAGATCTTTATGAAATAGTTAACATGGGAAACGAAACCCGAGATGAAATAAAATACAATTACTAATTACGAAGCATCTGAGAATTATCGGAATAAATAAGTGCCAAGCTCAAATTGTAACACCTGGTTCTACTATTTCCTACTATAACATTATTCTTGATGTCCACAGCTTCGACACCGACAACAACATCAACGTGCAGGCGCAAGGCAGCCCCCGTGCCTTCGGAGGCAACCCCCCCGTGAGCCCCGTGGTGATCCAGGGCAGCTACTCGCACACCTCCCCCGAGGGACAGCGCGTCGCCATCAATTACGTCGCCGACGAGAACGGATACCGCGCCACCGTAAGTATCTGACAGTAGTTAAAGACTAATAACTTGGTATTATATATTGTAATAATACGCAGTAGTTTTATACAAGTGCATTGTTATAGTTATAATTTATAATGATATACTTAACCCTTGCTGGGTAGACAAAAGGTCTGTCTGCACTCGCTGAAGATCAGATTATATGGCTACACGAATCCTAACTCGCCAGAGAATTATCATCCGTACCGTGTTACAAAGAAGCTGTTGAATATTTCATAAAATAATTAAATATTTCTTAAAATTAGTCATATTTTTTAGATAACACACATTATATAGAGGGACATTAATGTACCTTTTGTTTGTTCAGGGTGACGCCATCCCCACTCCCCCACCAGTGCCACAAGCCATCCTCCGCTCCCTCGACTACATCGCCAAGAACGCCGGCAGGAACGTCAACCGATTCTAAGTCAATTACATTGTTTGTAAATACCTCCCAATCTCATGTTGTGATACCTTACAATATATATTATTAGAAAATATGACAATATTTTCATATCAATAAAAAATATATATAGAAACTGACGTAACTTTTTTATTTTGTACCAACAATTGAACATTTATTGTTCGATTTAGATTATCAAAACACTATAATCTAAATCGATGTATATAATAGTTCTAAGTACCTACTCAATTTCTGTATCCTTATGGACACAACCTTGGAGAATAATAGGTACACATAATAGCTGCCCGTTACCTTTAGTATTACAAAATAGTCATATTAAAACTAACCAAAAAATAATACTTCGCCAATGGGTGGTAATGGCATTATGGGATATCGATGTCAGATTGCTATAACAACACTTGGTAGCATAAATTTACTTATAGTTCAATCTATTTATCTCATAACTAATACGGTGTAAAAAGTACACAACCAGTATACAATGTACTTTCGATTTATTCGGCGTAGATCGATCTATATCTGTTTAAGACAGTAAGTAGTCGTGTTGTTCTAATAATAAGTCTTTGTAGTGATTGAGAAATTGGATTACGACACTTGTAAGGTTTCAGTCGAGTTCGTGTGTCTTGGAAAATCAATATTACCATCCTATTGGATTAAATTCTTAAAAATAAGAAAGCCGTCATAATTTTGCTAATTTGATGGTTAATCGATGCTTGGGAACACTGCGGGTTATGGGTTCGCCATCCTGTCGCCCTGTTTTACTATTATTTGAACATAAGTAGATATTCTACTGTTTTGATATTATGAAACATTCAAAAGAAAGGTATTCAAATAAGAAAAATAAAAACAATATACAACATTTTAATTTTGTCTGATTATGTAGACGAATGAGAGTGTATAATGTATGAAAAATTAGGTACGTAAAATAAACGCTTGAAAAAATCTATACAAATATTTATTAAGATATGCATAAGTACCAATATAAGACATCACAATATAACTTAAACTTAAGTACTTAATAATAGATCATATCTAACAGGCATAGTTTTGGAATCAAATTGAATATACATATAGAGATTGAACATATTATTTCAATGGTAAATCAGTATTGGAAAAGTCATATCATCTTTTTCTTTCATGAAGGTGATGAATAAAATACAATAAACATACAAAAAGACTTTTTATAAAGTACCTAATATGAAACCACAAATTAGTTTTTGAATATTTTTGCAATTAACATGATTATACATTGATTACAAAAAACTTCATGAATATCCTTTTTCAAGAAATCAGAGGTTTATAGTGACAGAAACATCACAATAATTCAGTTCAGTCAAACGTATCACATTATTTTAAGTTGGTTTAAGTATGACTTTACATGTGACTGCATAATCTCTATTCACTCTGAACAGAGTAAAGATACTAGGTCAGTGTGATAAAAAGCACAATTGTTTCCCAAGATATGTTATCACATGGAATTTCAATTGTTACACTATAAGTATGCATTGACATAAGACTTTGTAATATGTCAGTAATGGCACTATTTCTGCAGTGTGCTGGTTATAATACTGATCAACATCTTGTACTAACAATATTAATACTTTATATTCAAAGTAGGTATAGGGTACTTGGTACAATATCTTATAAACTATTTGAATTCTAAATAATCATATGGACGGCTTAATATTACTAAATGCTAGTTTAAGAGATTTACTCATACATTACTTTATATATTCATTAACTTTAATACAAAATCACAATTATAAGGCACAAAATAGGTTTTATTCTTTTATGGAAATATATTGTATAATATGTAATTGGAATATTTATAGTTATTATTTGTCCATCAATTATTAATTCTATTTCTCAATATGAGGCATATATGTAAGCTTATGTAAATCTTTCAAACTTTCTCATTAAAATGTAGGGAATGTTCTAATTAGACTTATGCCAACTGACACATTTACTTATTACACATAACTTTATAAATAATGTGTTTCAAATACAAAACTACTCTATAAACTTTCCATAACTAATGAAACCTCTTTAAACCATACAATATTCTCCTATTCAATCTTTTCACTGTTTACATCTATCAAACAATCTATCTTTCTTGTACATGCATAACACTTTTAGTAGAAAACTTATAACTTTTGTATAATGTTAATAGACATTGACACATTTTATAAATATAAAGGAAAAGTATTGACATTTTTCTACCATCTCTCATAACTAATCCATTTGATATAAACCATGCATCCCATTCAATCCCAACTCCAACCAACACATGCCTTTACTTATCATCATGTGTATATTATTAAAAGGTATCATATAACCAATTTATCAGGAATGGTTCATTACATTAAATGATGGTAGAGAAATGTATTCTTGTCTTTTTAATACATATAATACAATAGTTCATTATAGACAGACATAGCTGTATTTATAATGAACTATGGATTTAGAAATGTTATATCAAATAATACTTAATTCTCTTTATAGGCAGACATCAATTAAATTATCCTATTAGTTCACCATCTTGACTTATCTAATAGTAATGCATATACTTGCAACCAGGCCATCTTCCTTGAAAACTGTATGAGTTTTTATTATTCTCAGTATTTAATAACAGCTACAATAAAAAATTTAGCAATATTTTGCATGTCTAGTTGAATTGGGATTTTATTTCCAAATCATAGACAAAACCACAAATTAATTTGACACAATTTATATTAAGTAAGCAATCCTAGTGTGAAGTAGGCTGATTGCAAGTTTGTATGCTTTGTAGATATTGAAAGGTAAACTTATATAACTATGTTTCATTCTATTTCAAGGCTAGAGCCTATATATTTGACTAAATATAAGAAAGCAATAAAATATTACTTTTCTATCAAATATCATTAAAATAATTAGCATTTCAATAACACAGAGGAATGATTTTAGACATCAAATAGTAATTGTTAAGTTAGAGTTGAGTAGTAATAACAGACTTACGGTGAATTATTGTTATTTCCTTGTCTCCCACACCAGAGGGGGAGCTCGGTTCTGAACTAACTAGCCAAGGTGACAGTGATGAAATGGATTGTGGCTTGGGAGCACTTTCTTCTTTCCTCTCAGATAGGACTGGAGATATCAGTTTAGGTTGGGACAGAGGTGGCTCAACCACCACAATAGAAACAAACTGAGAGTTGTTATTAGTATTTGCAGCCATGGGTTCATTTAATATTTTGGGAGATGGTATAGAAGGGACTGGAACATTAACTGCGGTGTCATTGTTAACCAATTTAAGTTCATTTTCCCTGGCTTTTAGAATATTATTACATTTAAGTTGGCCTGGTGGCAATGCTTTTGTGGAAGTCAGGTAGCACTTAGTTTGGTTATTGGGAATCTCTTTGCTACATGATGAATCAAGTTGATCTCTTTTCACTTCATTCTTGGAATCATCATTATTCAGTTTTTCTTTCACCAGGCTCATTAGGAGATCATTTAGAGGGTTTGAATCAGTCACTGGTGAACAACTACATGGACTTTTGTTTACAATTTGCATCAAATTACTTTGTTTTTCCTCAGCAGCTTTCTCTGGTTTACGGAGTGATTTGAACTTCCTCTGTTGAAACTAATAGATCAGTAGTTGGTTCATCCAAAATAAGATTTTTGACTGAAGATTTACCTTCAGGCTCTTTAATTTCAGCCTCTAGAATAGAAGACTTTTGTGATTTAGCACTGCTTCTCCTAGAGAGAGCATCAAAACCAGTGTCCGCATGCAGTGAGTTGGTCTCTGTAGAAGGCCCTGCTGTTTCCGGTGCAGCGTCTGTAGTCTCTGATTTGGAAACACTGTTCTGTTTTTCCCTTTCTCTAAGAACGTGGCTTTGTCGCCTTGCAAACCTCTGACTAGGTTTTCGTTCAAACTGGACTGTACGGCGAGCCCTGTTTTGTTGTGTTGTTTGGAATTCAGTCTTGCCTGAGTATTGGAACCGTGAGCCCATGCGGAAGAAATTCTGTCTGGCCGATGGACCTTTCACAGGAGCTCGGAGACGGAAGAAAGTGTGATGTTCAACAGCACATTTCCACAGGTGTTTACATGCTCTCTCATTATGTAAGCGAAAGACAAAGGTGTGTTCTTGTTCCCTGCCCTGATCATCATCTTCAACAACAACTAAAGTCAACTTTTTCTTCTTGAAGTCTAATTTACTGATTTTAGGCCAGAAGAATAAGCCAATTTTCTGTGGGCCCTCAAACACAAGGATGCCAGTTGGTGTCAACCCCAAATGATATTCACATCCATCTTTACCTAAAACAATGTGCATGTCAACACCATACATTTCCAACCACTTTGCTTTATTTAGATAATTGACTTCAGCTTGAGCTGGAGTAAG
Source organism: Leucoptera coffeella (assembly GCA_030578115.1). Classification (NCBI taxonomy): domain Eukaryota; kingdom Metazoa; phylum Arthropoda; class Insecta; order Lepidoptera; family Lyonetiidae; genus Leucoptera; species Leucoptera coffeella. Next base: position 326,002 of record JAMBLF010000157.1, read on the forward strand.
TCCTTTGCATTTTTTATACTCTTCCAGTATTTCAATTTCCATTTCCTCAGTCTGATTGGGTACGAAACGGAACTCAGACACAGTAGCAGGAGTGTGCACTGCATCATCAAAATCACCAAGCTCTGACTGCAGGGCTAGAGCAGCCAACTCCACAGCAGTTTGGTAAGAGCACTCAAGGCGACTTTCCAAAATGTCTTTCTTCAATTGCAAGAAGAACTGGTATCTGGTCAGTTCTTCCCTTAGATTATTAGGTTCTGAAGAATAGAACTTTACTTTTAAGCGCAAAGTATAAGGTGGTCCAATCTTCACTTGCTTCTTTATTGTCTTGGTAGGATCTAACCAATGCTTCACATTATTTGTGTCTGTGAATTGCAACCCAAAGTAGTCTTTCTCAATCAAGTCTAGTGAGTAAAAGACTTGTTCATAAAGATCATTGGCACTAGCCTTCTTAGACAAGTTTATTGAAAGGTCTGTGTCATCTAAGAGAAGAACCTTGCATTGGATTAGGTTTTTGTTACTTGGAATCTTCGATCCTTGTTTATTGCGTTGACTTGACCGTCCTCTTCTACTAAGAAACCGTAACATTTTTGCAAATGTTAGGATCCTGTAAATTAATAACAACTTGATTATTTTATAAAATGTCAAACATTATTCACTGCTACTGCTAGGGTATTCTATTTGGCACAACTTTCAACAGTTATAAATTTTTGGCACGACGTCTACACTAAAACTTGTTTTAGAAATAAGGTCAATTTATTGGTACTTGACAGCGATACCATATGGCCTCAAGTCACAATCAATGAGTGGTATTTATTTGAAAAATATACAACTGAGAGTATGATTGTTATTTCATGAAATAGTTCCACGCACAATCTAGAATCTAGATAAATGTAAAGGTATGATCCGCCCACCGAATGATCAACAATGATGACAGTACAATGAATCTACACGACTATTTCAATGAAATAAAATCACTATGCTAAAAAGTTTATAATGCAAGTATTCTACTTACTTTTGATCAACAGGTATTAGTAAACAACTATTGTTTTTAATTTAATAGCGAACAACGCTTGCAGATTCCATCACAGTTCTTTTTTATTATTTACGTCGACACGAATCGAGAAACAAGCAAAATATCACAATGTCAACTTGACAACTTTAAGTCAGTCATGTAATTTTTTAATGTTATCAATAGACGATCATTCTGATTTCGTGTATCACTTTTGTGCTAAATGTTTTAGAGTGTAATCTTTATTACAATAGTAAATTAGGTTGAGATAAAAATAGAATAAATAAAAATTTGCAAACAGATATGTTAAAACTAAAAAAAACGCAAATATTTATTTCTACTCAAATAGTTAATTTATTTCTTATATACATGTTTGATACCCCAGCTAATGCCTGCATTATTAATACCATTCGACACCCTCGTATAAAAATCAAGGCTAATATTGACAAACTGGGAGCAAAAATGAGATGGTCTAAAAAATATTTCTCAAATAGCATTATATTTTTAGATTTTACGTCATCCTTTTGGAAAGATAATAATATTATAAAGTCAGTCCATGCAAATGACGACACGGTTAGAAACTTATTGTGTTAATTACTGCAGCCGGTGCTCACTCAACTTCTGATTATAATTAGAGGATGGAATAAAAAAGAGATTCCATATCCTAAGGATAAGGTTTAGACAGAACAAACAAAAGATGATGCATGTCTCCTAGCAGTACAGAACATATTCTAATTCCTTTTGTGTGAAGTGTAAGAATGAATATAAATAATTCTGTTCTGGTAGATTGATTTTCTATGGTAAATCACTTTCTTTTTGTTCGATGTTCCTAAAGGCGAACTTGAATCACAATAATAATTATCTGTGATTTCTCATTTTCCATTGTTTCCTGTCTCTGACAGATGATATTAAATAGAGTACCCGCCACATAAGGTGGCAGTAGCCAAACTTGGAACTAGAGTACCCGCCACATACGGTGGCAGTAGCCAAACTTGGAACTAAATTTGACGTTTCCGCCATTGCGTGTTATTTTGTATGAAAAGTAAATTTAGTATTACCAGCGTTGTGTTTTTTGCCCACTCTTTGTAATTTTTATGTTTGTTAAGGGTGATTATAATAAATTGATTTCCGGAGTTTCTTGTTAGTTCTTCTCCAAGCTAGGGTCTCCGCTGATCTAACCTCGGTAAAAAATATGTAAAGACAATGCTCAGTGCCATGTTTGAAATAATAGTTTTAAGAGATTCGCGATTTATACTCATGATATAAGATATAAGGGTGTGTATAAGATTGATTGCAGCTGTGGGAAATCCTATGTCGAACAGACTAAACGGTCTATTGCGGACAGAGTGAAGGAACACATAATATATGTAATATATAATAAGAAGGATAAGTCCCGTTAATTATTAATCATGTTTGAAATAGTATAATAAACATATTTTGACTTTGATATATTAATTTGTTTTATTTGAGTTTATAGCTCTGCAACCAAAGATCGTTACAAATGAAACCTATAATGTTTCGAGCCGTATGGCACAGTGAGTGCTAGTTTTGGCGTGTTTACTGGTAACACTGAATTACGCGACTGTGGCGACGCCTCCAACTGCCACCGTATGTGGCGCGATCTCTAAATTTGACGTTTCCGCCATTGTGTGTTATTTTGTATGAAAGGTAAATTTAGTATTACCAGCGTTGTGTTTTTTGCCCACTCTTTGTAATTTTTATGTTTGTTAAGGGTGATTATAATAAATTGATTTCTGGAGTTTCTTGTTAGTTCTTCTCCAAGGGTCTCCGCTGAACTTCTTCTTCTCAATCGTTACGCTCTTATCAGAGCGGTCGTGGTCTTCATGACGTGGCATCTTGAGCAGCCGAAATGGTTGGTGAACTAACCTCGGTAAAAATATGTAAAGACAATGCTCAGTGCCATGTTTGAAATAGTTTTTTTACATACATACATACACAACACGCCTGATTCCCTGTAGAGGGGTAGGCAGAGATCACGGATCCCCATTTGTCCCGATCCTGACAGACCACTTTCGCTTCATTGACATTCATACATTCTCTAATACACTCTCGGCGGTTATAGGTACTCCTAACGTCACCTTTTTTCAATATAGCGTCTATCTGACTGTTACATATATGTCTTATTAGGCCGGCCCCTACGTAACCGCCCTTCCACTTCACTCATATATATTCCTTTTGTCAATATATAGTTTTTTTAATTTGTACTTAGATCATAAAATAACTTTCAAAGAGAGCTTATGATAGGGCCTATTTTGAATAAAAATATTTTGACTTTTGACTTTGGTATATTAATTTGTTTTATTTGAGTTTATAGCTCTGCAACCAAAGATCGTTACAAATGAAACCTCAATATAATGTATCGAGCCGTATGGCACAGTGAGTGCTAGTTTTGGCGTGTTTACTGGCAACACTGGATTACGTGACTGTGGCGACGCCTCCAACTGCCACCTTATGTGGCGGGTACTCTACCTTACAACTTTTCTTGTTAAATGCTATTATACATGGTAATTAGCGCGTTCAAACTAACGAACTCTTCAGCTTTATAATATTAGTATAGATTTATGGAATAGTGAAGATCCATTATCCCTGCCTAACCCTCTATATGAAGAAGGGTGTTATGTGTATGTATATACATTTTCATGAACGTAAGATGCTTAATACTTTATTGCCACCATTATTCTTTACGATGCATCGGTACACAGTGACAATTATATAGGTCATGAGTCTGCACTGATGAGTATATTTCCATTGAAGGCATGCGGTGAGGAGGCGACCTTAGCATTTGGACCTGAGGTGACTGTGCTTCATAGTTTCATGTAGTTCATAGCGCCATCTAAGTGTCGTTTGAAATTCTACCTATAAGTACAATATTATATTTTTCATTACAATATTATATCCGCAAAGACTACTTTCAAAACCAAACTTAAGGCTTATTTATTGTTCCAGCAAAGTCAACTTTCGTGACCTTGGGTTAGATGAGGCTTGGGATCAATAGTGACTGTAAGACTATGAGTATAAGTATTTTTATTTATTAAGATTATTAAGATTTATGTATTTGTCTATTTAAACTCATGTGTTTGATTCAACTTACCTATATGTATGTGTATATATTTATATTTATGTGTATATAATATATATTATATTTTTATTATTATTATTATATATATATTATTATTTATATTTTCTGTTTAACTCGTGCCCTCTGCGGCTCAGGCGGAGGATTGGCGTTGTGGGCTTTGGCCTGCAACATATGCTGAGCCTGGGCCCTTTCACAGTGACAGTGCAGTTTCCTGTCTATTGTAATAATTGTAAATGTTTTTGTACCTGTGCTGTTTTTGTGAATAAAAATTTTTTCTATTCTATTCTATTCTATTCATTATGATTGAGATTATCCAATTATCTATCAAAAATTATCTACTTCACGAGTACACATATTGATGAGGAAACTAGTATTTTTTTCTTTTGGAATTTCGCCAGCATACAACTATCTGTAATTCAGTTCGTTATTTAATTGAACAATAATAACAAAAGTTAATATGAGTTTATATTAACGTTGTTATTTGATGCTATCGTTTAGAAACAAACTTCTTTTTAAAAAGTTTCTAAACATTCTTAGGTGGGGTTTTAAATGTTTTACTTATTTTATTTCCATTTCAAGTTATATTGTTTATCTATCTCTTTGAGTTTCATATAACAGAAGTGCAGCACCATAACGACCTTTACTCTGCTCTGCTGACCAATATGACATATCATGCTCCAATAATACACGAGAAAACAATTCTCAATTTTTCTACTTTTAATTTTCATATATATCATTACAGTTCCTAGTTGAACAGGGAAATAAATTTGTTAAATTTTATTGTTTTTGAATAAATAAAAAAAATAGATAAATTTAAAAATTATTTTATGAGGTCTATCTAATTAATGACTTTTTATGTTGTTAATGAGTATAATTAAAAAGCAACGATTTATTTTCAAATCTTAAGTTGCTTTCCTGATAGTATACAGCATAATTGTAATTGAGAAGGGTTTTGTGTTCGCGGGATAACAAATCTATCCATTCTAGCTGTGCGAGGTGCTTTGGTGCATGCAATATGTCAGTGCAGTATGCAATGACTAAACAAACTCGGGTCTCTATAAAAGGGACAGATGATTAGAGAACTAAGTAGATTCAGCGTACTCGACGCCCATCGTCATCGCGTCGAACTTCCGAGGGAAAACTGAAACTGAACTTACCCATTCACAAACAGCATGGTAAGCTATTTATTATTTTATCAATCTGTGTCGTGCGGTTTTTTTAATTTGATTAATATACACTATAAAATTTTACGAGTTCGTTACGTTTTGGTGAAATACATGAATAAAATATAGATTATGGTTGCATGACCGAACAGGTTATTTGCTAAATTCGTGTGAATAATATACAACTATCGGTATCGTATATGTTTGGATTTACTCAACAATGGCTCAACGTTTTCATTATTCTTAACTTTGAGTAGAATATTCCTTGCAAGATTGCATGAATAATGACGGCGCTTCGCCTTTTGAGGATAAGCTTTCAAGTGTTAATTCGAGTGTATTCCGAAATGCAGGCCTTGACTTGAAACAATCCTTTAAATTTGGTGAATCTTTTCAAAACCAGTTTATAAGGTATAAACATTTAACTACATCTCGTTACGTACGAATACTATACAATATATACTTAGCAATATTTTAATTTGCGCTTGTGGGCTGTGAAATCTAGCTTTTAGTGAAATGTTAACTTTGTCATGTTTCGTCATAAGCAATGCGTCAAATAGTGTTGAAGCATCGCCTTATAGATTTTATGGTCAATCATTTTATTTTGTCATAATTCACTTATTGTGTAAGTAAAGTTTCTCTTAAGATTTTATGTATTGTATAAACATGAGAAATTTTAAAAGATTTTCCGGTTGTTATGTAACTTTACTTAGTTCCAAATAATTAGAATTATGTTCCTTACGAAACGTAACTTTTTATTACTGTGTTTGAAACATGACATTATTGTGGAACCTAAATTATCATCCTACCCTTTAAAGTTTAGTTGGTGCTCTGTGATGCGAAACCTTTAAGGTCACAAGATCATGACATTAAACTGATATTTTACTTTGTTCAGACCTCACGAATAACATTGCTAGTTGCTGCATAGACAGAAACTTAACAGGTATGAAGTATGTCGGGGATAACATACGAAAATTTCATTAATAATGATGATAATTATTTGCGCCTTTATATTAAATATATTATTGTTTCATAATTACTGACCTTCCCTTTGAGCCCTAGTATTTTTTGTTTATGGATAGAATTTGGCAGCTTTCTAAACGCGATGGTAACAATCGCAAATCGTGAGGTTCTCTTCCCGTATTCCAAAATTCCGATACCTTATTTTCATATCTATTAGCACTTGTTTGTAAATAACAGCTCGGCTTTTATAATGAAATTTATATTGAATAGTTTAGTTAGCTTATGGATTAGTGTAGTGAGGATTAATGTCTCATATGATCTCAATCATAGACGACGAACCATGTCGTATTATTCATGGACTATGTTGTAATTTACGTAATTAGTACAAAATCGCATCTGGGATGAACCGAATCTTCAAATGCTACGAGACGCCTACGATGTACTAAGTGACCGAACAGGTTTTGTCTGCAAACCAATCATATATCAATACTGCATTCAACCTTTTTCTCAAGAACTTATTTGGATAGTATCTTTTGACGTAATCGTCTCCGTGTCACCCAGGGTATTTGCAGACTGGCTATTTCCCACCAAATGGTGTAAAAGTACGAGTACCGAACAGATATAATCTGTCTTTCGCAACTGACGAATTGTCCGTTGATATTTTTATTGTCTTGTCCTGTCACACTGATCTTATCTAGTCAGAATTTTCGCATTAAGACTTTCAATGACAATAAAGGTTATCCTATTGTCTCGTTTGAATGAAACGAGGAAACATTTAGTAAAAGTTAGGAACGATCAAATACTTGTTCTAATGTATTGCATGTAACTGCAGTGTATATTTTAAGATTGAAGCGAAATAGTTAGAAGGACACCAAATAGATAAACATATATATATGCCATTATAGTGCTCTAAAACAATAAAATTGCCATTGCTGTTATTAAAGGCAAAAATATAATTTTTAACTATGGTTCATACTTTAATTGATTAAATGAAAACTTAGGCTCAAACACTATACACTAGAGAACAAAAACGTATATGTAATAGATCAGGTTCAACCTGAATAAAATTTATTTTATCAGTGAAGCGAATCCACAAAGTGCAACATTGTCGTGTGATGAGTCAATTTGACGGTGACCAACATACCAGAAGGTCAAAGTAAATTTATGTTATTGACTTGTTCCATTATTGGTTGCCTTTTGTCGGATAAATGCTATAAAATAAATGCAAATTCCGAATTTTGCAAACAAAATAAGTAGATAGGTAGAATGCATTAACATTCTGAATATAAATTTGGGATCACGTGAAAAATAGTAAACATCCTGTTTGTAGAAAAAATATGTTAAGTCATACTATTGCCATAAAGCAAAAAAAGAAATATTTGGTTTTTATTATTCTCTAAGAGTTTATGGACACAAAAGCTAACATTAAAGGGATACAGTTACAGTTGATGAATTTTGTAGATTAGACGATTTGTTTTTACAATTATGTGAAAGACTTATTCACAAAATATCGTAAAATAATAAAGGAAAATATTTTTTATTTTATCAAATATTTTAGAAATACAAACGAATGTTCTCAGCAGATTTCATGGATCCCTGTTTTCCGATCCTGATAAACAACTTTAATGTACCTCCTTATGTTGCAATAATGTAACACTGGCATTGAGAATCTTGGGACATAATCCGTCCGATCTGTCAATATTCAATTAGGCACTCCTTTAATATTACTAGTACACAATCTGCCTCCAAAAGATATTGCTAATTCAGGCAAGCAGGCGTAGTCTTAGAACTACGCCGATCAAATTAAGCACAAACATTACCCAGTATATGTAAATAATATACTGCAATAAATTTTAACCGGCTAAAATGTATACTTCTTTTCAGAAAATCCTTTTTGTTCTTCTTTTGGTGGCGCTGGCCACCGCGGCACCGCAAAAGCCATCATCGGACAAAGTTATCGCTATATTAAGCCAAGACTTTGACCAGCAAGTCGATGGATCCTACAGATACAGGTAACCTTCTTTAGTCTAATGTTCTTGTAAAGTATTCTAGTAAGGTATATTTCCAATCAATTAGAATTTAATAAACATAAAACTTCTTAATATTTTTATTGGATCTCTCCTGGGTGCTAGTATAATCAGATTCTTGATGTTTAAAATGCTTTTCCGATCGCTCAGCTAGTCCTGTTTCAAGTAATATGTAAAGTAAAAATTATTTTACCGAAAAATTTAGCTTAACTGTTTTAAAGTTTTTGAAACGGAAATTATCAAGAAAATACATACCAAATAAAAACATGTCTTCATTATAATATATAAACAAACTATATAATAATATTCATATACGTGTTATTGTCGACAAATATATTTTTATTTATTTGTCATACGTGTTCGTAGTTTTGAAACTGAGAACGGCATAAAGACGGAAGAGACTGGCACCCTGAAGAAAGCCAGCAGCCCCGATTCAGCCGACGTGATAGTGGCCCAAGGAGCCTACAGCTACACGGCCCCCGACGGAACGGTCATCACTCTTACCTACGTCGCTGATGATGAAGGAGGATTTAAGCCAGAGGTATATTGACAAGTTGAGATTTGCTGTTACACGTGTCACGGCTTTTACTTTTTTATTTATTTGTCCGTAAAATAGAGAATTTTGTATTTTCATTAATCGCAGTAACATTAACATCTTAATTTGTATAAACAAAAATATAACACTGAGTGATTGGTTGCTATGCAATAAATTTAAAAGACCATTCGGAACACAACCTACTTTCAAATAAAAAGAAATACCTTCAGGAGCACACACATCATTGTTTAAGAACTACATTATACATTAACTACAATAACTACATTATTATTCTGCTACATTCATTACAATAAATTAATAAAATAAATAACTACATGAACCACGATAACATTTATTTAATTGCTTTCAGGGAGCCCATTTGCCAACTCCTCCGCCAATCCCGCCAGCAATTCAGAAAGCTCTCGACTATATAGCGTCTCTTCCACCTCAGAAGAACTAAGCAACTTCATCCATACTTGTGTGACACCATTATTGACTATATGCCAGCACGTTCCCGGACTAATGATGCCAGTACCGCGTTTCGATCAAAAACTAAATTTTTAATTGAGAAAAATGTCTTGTCAACGTCAATTGTTATGCATGTACTATTTGTCAGCGCGGTGCTATTTATGTTATAAATGTAAGTAAGCAAAATCTGTGATACCATTATGTAAAATCGCAAAATGCCATTGTTTTTTTAAGAATAAAGCAAATATAGTGCACAGTATACGTGCCGAAATAACGCAGTTATTAATTTAAAACCCCATTTGTAATGTTTGCGGAATATGGAAAGAGGTTATATTTTGCTTGCGTAACTTTTCACGCCTTCGTTAGGATTATGAGCAAACGCCGTGTCCAATTACTACAATAATATACACTACCTTATTTGAGTATTTATATATTATGTAAGCGGACTTATCTTCAGTTTCACAAGTTGGTTATATCACATCTATAATTCCTAAAGGAAAGAACTCTCGGTCACGTTTATGTGAATTAAAGTTGGAATAGCTTTTATATAATTTCTCTCTACGATCCATAGAGTCAATTATAACATGAACATAAAATTTTTCATCAATATATGGTGTGAATTTTCCTTGTTCAGTACTTATCAGGATTATTAAACAACAAAATTCAAATTCACGACTTTCCGAGTGCTGGTTTATTATAATATATTTAATCCTCCACCTATCATATACATATGTTATTTAATGGTGCTTTAAAGGTCAATCACATTGGTTCTTATCCTAGAAGCTGATTACTAATTTAATGTTGGGTTACACCAAATAGCAGTAAATGATTGCATCACTTGTTACGGAGTCTTAGTTGATCTTTAAGCAACTGTTATGTAGGTACATAGTCTTAATGCCATTAAAATTATTACTAATGTCTTATGAACGAATATTGCAGAATGATATCAGGCATTCATATGTAACAACATATATTTTGGTCGCTAGGCACCTCTGCTAAGTTAAAGCAAACTCGTTTGGATCTTAAATGTCGCTTGTCAAGGCCACACTCGAAAATACCATCCCAGGTCGTCCTCTCTAAAAGCTTTAAACGATTTTATGCGTAAAACATTATAATTAAAGATTCAACAGGATATTTTGAAATTATGTTAATCTCCACGAATATTACTCATTAAATCTCATTATTATACTAACGAATCACATGATTTATCACGTGATTAAATTTTTATCGAAAATAATTATTTAACTTGTTTATACATTACTAATACCTGATAATGTTTCGTCGAGAAGACAAATTATAAGACAATTCTTTATGGGAAAAAAAAATTACGATGTATTAATGTATTTTGAATATATTATGGCAGTATCTTCTCTTACAGTCTTAATATTACATTGAGCTAGTCGCTTCATCCAAAGGGGTTGATTTTGTGGCGAGCAGTGCCAATGCCTTTTGTATCGCTATGGGTATGGGCGGAGGCGTTGGCAGATGGGCGCCCACGGGCCTATACCCGTTCTCGTCGGCTGTGTATGACAGGCTGAACTCTTTGCCATCCTTGTCCTGAAATAAATATTGAAATGATTTCGTTATTTAAAAAATATATTGCATATATGTAGATGCTATTATGCATATCGAAGTAGAAATACATATATTCCGAACCTTATAACTGTTTTTTAAAAGTAAATATCCTCGAGTAAAAATTTTAAAAAGGTACTTAAATACGACTTTGTAATTTTAATAAAACAACATGACAAGGGTGAGAGTGTTGGTAAGCTTCATATTTGAAAAGTTAACAACTGTAACGAAGCCACGGAGGGAATATATTTCATTGCATCGTAAGTATTACTTACAAGCAAATACTTACAAAGGATATATACTATATTGACTGCCTTAAACATACATATATGTACATAAAGCCTTGCATAGTAAAGATATAAACAGTCGTTGTGCTGATTTCCAATGTACTGAGTAGGCTGCCATCTATGCAGTAAATACTTTTTAATAATAAAACAATGAACATTGAGCAACCAAGCAACTATATGTTTCATGAAGTTATCTTTGATAATGAGATAGCTTCCATTCATTGACTTTATTCTGAAATTTCTTTTATTTATGTCTTTGGCAACAGGATAAAATGATGAAATATTCCACAGAGCTTTTTGTTTTGTAACAACTTAGTTGATAAAGGACATAAGTGAGTGATTGATTAAATTTATTAAAACAAAGAATAAATATTTATGAATATGCTCCCGATCTACCACTTAGTAACGAATCAAAAGTTAAAAAAATCATAACATATAAGGAATTTAATCTCCCATGATCATAAAATTTCATGGGGAAAGTTATTTTATGTATTTAATAAAATTATATTTACCGTATAGGAGTATCCACCCTCTACAGCCTCTCCTGTTTGATCGTGAATAGGTTTCAGTTTTCCTACTTCATATGCTCTAGTTCCATCACCACCTTCGTAACTGCAATCGTTCACAATTTGATTTACATGCTATTTGATTACAATATTACTAAATACAACAAATAATGTAACAATAGTATAGATATTTAATATATCAAGAAACTGTAATTAAATGTGTCTATTTTATGTATTCAAAGGCTTGAATAAAAAGCACTCAATACTGTTTTAATAATAAAAGTGACCTGACTCCAAAATTTACTCAGCATCAAAATAAACATGTTGTTAAAGATTAATATATCGCTTCGGGGACTAGAAAAATTAACCAGTTGGGTATTTTATAAATCGTGATTTAATTGTATGCACTTGGTTTCTATACAATTACTTAAACGTGCTTAAAAATACCATTCACGCCATTTGTAATAATTGTTGTTATATTTTTTTTGAATTGGTTTAAGAGTCTAAAGGATCATCTTAAATAATTACCTGTAATGGAATTTTCCAGTGTCACCATACACATAGTTCTCTGACTCGACAATCCGAACTACTGGTTCTCGGGATCGCTTACGAGAAGCAGAGTTGGTCTGGGACTTCTCTGAATGTAAGACTTGTCGGGCCACTGATTCTGTGGTTCTAGTCCTTCGTTTAGGTTCTTCCGTTGCTAGGCTATCAGTAGTGTTAGCCTCTATCGTAGGTTCTACTGTGGTTGAAACTTGTGGCCTTTTGTATTTCTGTATCTTTCTGCGACGTTGTTCAACCGTTGCCAAGTAACTATCGCCACCTACCTTCTCTGTCGTTGAAATCTCGGTCACTACTTTGTTCCTAATTGTAAGTCTAGGCTTAAGTGTTTTAGGCGGCTCAACAGTTTTTTCAGTTGTGGATGTTTCAGAGCTCTCTTCTGTCACTGGGCTGACAGTTGTCTGGACACGTCTTCGACGAATTTCAATTAAATTTTTATTCCTGCTTCTAAATCTGTTCTGGGTTTTACCTTCGTAAACCACAGCTACCGGAATTTGTTGTGTTTTAGTTGTCGTGTCGATGTTTTCTGTAACTGTAATTGGTTCTTGAGTAGCATTTATCTTATTTACCTGTTTAACTGCTGTCGGTCTCCTTTTACTAAACTTAGTTACATTACTAACCTCACTAGTAACAGGTACTGTATCATTTGATTTTTCCGTCACTGCATTATTGGATTTATAAAGTCGTCTTCTTTGTACTCCAAAACGTTTTCTTGTTGCCTCTGTAGTGACATCTTGGTTAACGGTAGATGCTACTGGGATTCTTTGTCTGCTCACTTGAGTTCTTGATAAAAGCTTAGGGCGAGAGGAAGGCTTAGGTTCTGGAGCTTTTACCGTTTCAAAAGTAGATTCAGTTGCTTGTTTGTTCGTGTAAACTTCATTTACAGTTTTGACTGTTACTTTTTCTTCAGGTGTAGCTGTTGATTGGGAATTAGATTCTAGCTGCTTGACTGGTTGAATTGTAGACACATCAGGTTCAGCAGTAGTTGGCACAATTTCATTAACTTTTTCTGTTGTTGAACTATCAATAGTTAAAACCAAGTTTTCTTGTGTCGTGATTTTGCTTTTTGCAATGTCTACATTAGCTTGTTTAAGTTCTTGGTCAGAATTCACTAAAGTTTCTCGAGCATTAAATAAAACTTCGCTTACAATTTTGTCTTTTAGTGGTATATTAATTTCACTTTCGGTAACGGCAATAGTTTGATCATTGCTGTTGTCTACAGTTATATCCAAATCCCTTTCTGTTTGTACTTCAGATTTTAGATTACTTTCTTCAACTTTATCGGTTGATTCTAAGTTAACAGTTTGTTCACTTGAATCATTAACATTTTTGATAACTGATTCATCTTCTGTCGTTTTTTCCGAGATTACACTGACAGGTATTAAAAGCGGCCTTCTCTGAATATTTATCTTTTTTCTAATATTGTCAACATCTTCATTTTCTGATCCTAGGTTTTGTGACGATATAATAGGAGCTTCACTGGTAGATATGATTGATGCATCTTTAATATCTTTGCTTGTAGAAGTATATTCAGCAGTCATTTCATTAAGTATATCATTTTCTGAAGTAGATTTTAGCACAAGCCTGCGGCGATAAGTGGTTCTCGACCGAACATTAGCTGATGATTTTTCTACTTTAGGTACAGACACAGTTGTAATTTCTGTTTCTTTTTCAGTAGTTACTACATTTTGGGAACGTCGTCGACTGATATTTATTCTTTTCCTATTTTTGTTTTTATATTCACTTTCATTAACTATAGCTACAGTTACTTGCTGTATACTTTCAGGTAATTCACTGGTACTTTCCGTTACTACAGTATTTTCCTCAGTAGCAGCGTTCTCATCTGTCTCGATCTCAGATCTGGCTTCTAACGCAGCTTTATTAATACGAGAGAGTAAAAATCTTGGACGGTAAGTTGTAACCACTTCAAGGTCCTTTAATGACTTACCTTTGTCCACATTTTGGTCATCAGGCACTTCACCAACAGCACTTTCAACGTCGCCTTCCGCTGGCGGATGAGGATACTTATAAGCGGAGAGTCTGTCTTCCTTATTTATTGTTTTATATACAGTTTTACTATGAGCTACACATACGAAAACCACTAAAATAATTGTAAATTTATTATAAGGCACCATTGTTACAAGTATACACAACTCATCTAACGGGTTGGTGAAATCCTAATGGTCATGAGAGAAACGTCTGACCGCAGATTGTTATTACTTAATTAATTGCTCTTCGGGCGTCCAAACCGGGCGTGTAGCGATTATCCTCGTTGAATGTCGAGTCGAGTTTGTGAATTAATTCACTAATACCAGATCTCCGTGACATTTGAACTTGATTCATAACGGGGTATTTTTTAAGTGTCATGCATTTTCCGAGAACATTCACTTTATTTTATATCTATGCAATGAATATTAACAAAACTAACCACAGGTTGAAACTATTCATGTATAAACTAAAATCACGTGGCCATTTTGATTCTTCTAAACTTGTTTGGATTATTGTGACTAATTTTATAATAAATATGATAATTCATATTCATATTAATATTAAAAATAATAAACGGCTAAATATGAAACTTGTGCAAAACCATCATTCCTGTGCGTGATAACATATTTATCGTAATGTGAAGCCAAAATTTCAGTTAACTCTTATTTCACATTCAAAATATTAAAAATAATTTAATATTATAAGATGATAGCGGCGAAGTTACTTAATCCAAGTATAATCTTTATCAACGTATATAAATGGACGTCAAAAACCTCATCTACCTAATCCAAATAAATTTGGGATTTAAGTCAATTAAACATAGTTATGTTTCACTGACCTTACCTAGCAACAGCGCCACATACGTAGCAGTACCTTGACGAGGGCGAGGGCGCATACAGTATAGGTACTAAATTACTGTACATGTTTGCCTTAGAATTGTATATCTAACAATCCTTGGCTACTAAATTAATACGTCACTTTGTAAATTATCATACGTCCGCTTCATCGTAGAATATTGTATCAAGTTTTTTTTTTAAACTCTTTATTAGCCATTCACCACTAAGGTTATGTCGGCTGAAGTACAAACACTGATGCCACGGCGTTTGCACTTCTTGTTATTCCATCGTCATGGTTACACCAACCCTGCTAGCCGCTACAACCGAAGAAAAACGAAATCGATGCTCCAATTCCTTGCTCTCTTTCTTGTTCTTCGGTTCGTTCCAGTTGAGGATCCAAATCTTATACCAAAGCGAACATATTTAGCCAGTTTGGCATCACAATTGACTAAAAATTCAGCCGAAAATAATTATTTGTATTTTCAACTTTCACTGAGCTGCTGACTTTGTTGACGCACCATAGACGACTATTGTATCAAGTTGATAACCTGAAAGTTAAAATTACAATATACCCCATATCTCATAGTGACCTCTTAGGATTTGCAAGTATGAAATCAACATATAGTTTGATAAAAGAATTAAAAAGAGACACAAAGAAAAATTCATATGTACATATATAATGCTTTATCAAAATGCAAACGGAACATTTATTTCAAATCTACGAGTATTGGCTATACTTAGATTAAACTTCAAAGCTTTGGCAAGTAAATCTCGATCACCTTAAAAACTTATTAACCCTATGATTGTATTTCATACACAGGCTTTGGATAAGGTTATTTTTCAGCACTTGTGTAAAACCAAAAAAACAAACGCAGTCACGACCATTACCACTTGCGGGGTAGGCAGAGGTTCAGGTTTCCATCTCCACAATTGCGAAGGTAGTCATTCTATGGATACCTCGAATCCACGTGTTGACCAGATAGTTAGTACTCAATGTGACAGGTGGTAAGCCATGTCGCCATTTACAAGCACGAACTATTACCTGTTCGACGAACAGTTAGATTCCCACACGATGTTTTCCCTCACCGTGTAATTCGATGCATTTCATAAATGTGTTTTTATTACGAAAATGTACATACAAATTAATTTTACTTAATTTCCATTGGTACATGCTTAAGCGGGATTTGAACCCTGTACCCATTGACACAGAGTCAAGCCCCAAACAACTGAGCTACGTCGAATTACTTGTTCTTACATATAAGGTACATTAACTCATTGTTTTTACTCTGATCGAAACAAATAACAAATAATCATAAATATGGTCGCTCATCCAGATGTTGGAAATTAGTTTTGCTGTACTTATTAGTAATAAGTAATTTTTATTTTCCTTATGTCTTAAAGCTAGTTAATTTTCTGCGTTTAACTACGCAGTTTTCGCATAAAAAGAAATGCATTTATATTTTCGTACAAACACGGTAGCGCCGTAACGTCATTGATTACGTAGTAACGCATATTAATAACTTTGTAATAGGTATGTCATCTTTACAATACAAAATAAATTTTAATCAACATGTTTTGTTTTCCTTATTGTAGCTGTAAATAGTTTTGAATATTTATCCAATTATTATGTTTAATTATGTCACAAAATATCAAAAAAGGCTATTGATTAGTCATCTCGTGGTAATGCCATTTGTTGACACTTCACCTATAAAATTACTCAATACTTCGAAGAACACATCACTAGGGTGCTAAGGTTAAATTTTTTAGCAGTTTGTGACCGGAACGGTGCGGGGGGAGCTACTGTAAATAGACGACACTTACATATAGGTGGCTGTCAAGTAAAGGATCATTCATTCAGAAACGGTGGAGTACATTAGTCAGGATGTACTGTAAGGTTACAGTATTTTGCCTCTTGGTGGCGAGTGTGGCTGCTGGGCCGGTGTCATCCCCGGCACCGGTGATTCCGCTGGAGAAGGAGCAACCCACTGTGATACCCATCATATCGCAGTCTGAGGAGGTTGAAGCCAACGGGACCTACAAATTTAGGTACAGTATACTGTGGTTTTAAATATCCTTTTTTTGTTTGAATGTGAAAAGTTAATTGTTTTGCGAAGAGTAACTTAGGTATAATTTTTTTTATTGTAAACAGTAAACCAATAAAGCAATTTTATTATGTTTATAAAGAGAACAGTCTAATGTTTAATAAGGTCAGTAAAAGTATTACTGTAATTGTGATCACTATCGATTACTTTAAAATCAGATACTGAGAATCATAGTACTTGCAGGCTATAAAAATGTTGGTCTTATGTGACCATTCACCTCAGTAATTTCGATCATAACCACCGTTAATAAGTATTTAAAAGTGAGCAATATGAAAAACTGTGTTTAAGGTACAGCTATTAGGTAAATTATTTTATCATTAATATCATATCACAAAAAAACAGTTACTGCAAATAAATAATTAATAAACAATGTAACAATGTAGTTTTTTTGCTTTTTAAATTATGCGGACACAAATAGTTTGTTGAAGTGGACAGTGCTTCTACAACCTCCTTTCTTTAGATGCTATAACTTGCATTAGAAAGACAATCACAATAATCTGACTACCCTATACGGCATTACATTTGTGGAGTAAATTCATGTGTTAAAGTAATTAATAATTCCAGCTATGAAACCGGCAACGGCATAAAAAGAGAAGAGATATCGTATGACAAGGTGGTGCCAAAGCTAGAAGGCCGATCTGCAGGAGGAGCCAGTGATGAGAGCGACAGTGATGAAATCCACGTGCAGCAAGGATCTTACTCATACACTGCGCCCGACGGCACGGTTATCAGTGTCAGGTGAGACTATTGTATTGACCTACTTTGCTTAACACTGCAGAACACGTACATAGAAACAAATCTGTCCGTTTTGATTCGTTCTAAGATGAGGATGGATGAAAAGGTTATGATGTCCTCCATATTCCCTGTAAGGTTAAACCTTGTGTTTTCGACCTCTTTTTGAATTGGGGATATGTGTTGTGTATAAGTTTTTAATTATGCTTTTGAAGATTAACTATTACATAAATCATTTCAACAGATTCATTCATGAAGATTTTATGTATGTATTATAATAAACATTGGAAAGCCCGTTTGATTTATTATAAGATGTGGATGGCTGAGAAGGTTATGATGTCTCCATATTCCCTATAAGGTTAAACATTGTGTTTTCGACCTCTTTTTGAATCGGGGATATGTTTCGTGTGTGAGTTTTAAATTATGCTTTGGAAGATTAACTATTACATAAAACGTTAAAATAAATTAACAGAGTGATTCATGACGATTTTATGTATGTATCATACACAAAAATGTACTGAAAAGCTATCAATCATATCGAATAAAAATTAAAACATAAACTTTTGTCATAGATACATAGCAGATGAAAATGGCTTCCAGCCAATTGGAGAACACATTCCTAAGCTACCTTCTGCACTAAGCAGCTCTGAGAAAACCGAGGAACCATCCGCTCGGTCTGCAGGCCAAGGGGACACTGAGGCCGCTGGTTCAGCACCCGTGGCTTCAGCAAGTGAAGGCGACACTAGCGCCACAAGCACCACTGAAAAAGCCAGTACTACGCCATCTGGCGCTGAAGAAGAAAAGCCATCTACCCCAGAAGAAAACAAAGCTACTGATACGTCTACAGAGGGCCAAGAAACTGTGGCGTCTACAGCAACCACCGAAGAAGGATCAACAACGGCCAGTGCGTGAAATTTCTAAGGCTGTGAGCTAGTTATTAAGTGATATTTTACAACTACGAGTATATTTGTTTTTTAATAAATTAATATCTAATTTATAGAGGTTTATATTTTCTGTAACTATTAATGACAGTTTGGTACACTAGACTACACTAATAGTATACTACTACTCTAAGAGAAAGCAACTCGCAACGTAACCTACGTTTTGTTTGTTAAGAGGTAAAATTGCATATCCCTTATAGGGTAACCTAATTTCCCGGAATAATAGATGTGATTGTGTATGTCTATACGTATGTTGATGTTCTTCGATTGTAGATAAATAGAGCATTCGTCAGTCATAGCATTGAGTCGACATATTTTGTCTATCACACCATTACAAGGCAAAGAATCGCACACTCACCTTTAAAGTACATATGTTATCCCTTGAAAGGTATTCTCATCATAATATACTACACGTGATGGGTGGTGTGGGACGTCGCCGTACAGGAATAGGTGCTATTTATTTTGTCACATCTTAGGAATAGATGGTTTCCTTACATTGTTTTTAGTCACTAAAGAAGGGATGTGTTTCCGTATGAACATGAGTATTTAAAATAGATATATTGTTAATTTATTTTATTTAGGCTGTAGTTAGGGATAAAACAAGTAATCCTCAGTATTTCGAATCGTTTACTTACACCACCTGAGCTACACGATTCATTATTTTTTTACATAGGTTGGTACAATTTAATATTTAAACAATGGTACAGTCTATGGTTAATCATCCTACGAACTTATTGGGGGTCATATTAAGTAGCACCTGTTTAGAATATCTGATTTGTAACCTATAGCGATAACACCGCATCCATACAATAGGGCTTCGATCCATTCGGCAATGTGATGACTGACACACAAATGCAAATTAAATTATAGCTTTAAATAAATGTCAAGATCATAATTTCATCTCCTACGCTCAGTTAGATGCATGTCGTGAAAAATCCGAATGTTCCCACTCACTCTTTGCGCAACTCTTAGCGCCTGTGGATTGATGTGACAATACAAATTGGTCTTTGACGCGAATGATGTTTAATGGCCAGCAATAGCTCAAAATCTATCAAGTCACCACTTATCAGCATTTCGGAGAAGTGTTGGATTGTCACATGTGTTGTAATAATATTATTATTTCTGGGTTGTCAGCACACATGTGTCAAAAATAAACGCGAGAGAAAGTGAATTATTGAATCCAAATGCTAAAAATAACTAGGATGTTTGTGTCTACGATAACCGTAAATATAAGCGCATAAGCGGCATTTTTATATGACTGGAATACATCATAATACAGTTGACATACAATTTTTTATTCTTACTTAAAGTGACGTCATAAGGCAACTTATGCAATTGTTTTTTTATAAAATTATTCGTAACCTCTATGAACAGTCATTGTTTGGGTGTCTACGTTTTTTAGACGATTAAGTGACACAAACATGTGTCGAAAAGAATGAAGTTGTTTAATAATTGAAAGCTTGTCAACTATTACGTAGAACAATTCTATTAGCTCACGTGACATTGAAGGTTACAAATTAAAGAATTTTATGATAAGGTAAAGTTGCGGTCTGAAAAAAGGATGTAGTATCAAGTATGAAGAGGGCATACCCGTAGATTGTTAAAGGCACTGATATGCAATATCATATTGACTATCAATGCCAGTTTATTCCTTGCAGTTGAGATTTATAATTGACAACATATACATTCTCGCCCGTTCATCCCTTTCGGTGGGAAAAGAACCTTCGAATCATGATTATATCTCTTAGGTCACTTTTTATCATGAATATTACGGCTGTGATGGCATGTGGAACATATATTACAGGTTGCTAGCCCATCGCTCAATAAATTCCATCGAAGCCCAGTGCCTTAGTCGCCTACTACATACCGGGAAGAAAGACTTCTAATTAGCATTATTTTTACATCTAGATTAGTAAGGGAAATATAATAAATAAATGATTGACAATAGTGAAAATAATTAGGGTATTATTACACAAAATGGACTTAACTTTATATAAGGTACTGAGTACACCAGTAATAAGGGTTAAGTCACGTTGTATTTGATAATCATTCTCATATAATTATTTCAATATTTTTGTGACTTTTATATGTCAAATATTAATTAATAACTTAAGTCAATAGCTATACTTATAGAGCCTGCGATATAAGAGGTATAAGTTGTATAGGATCAACTAGTTGGTAAACGAAACATAATTCTGCTCTTAACTATTCTCTGAGTCATTAAATAAATTAATAGATTGAACTAATATTTATTTATTTATGTCATTCGTAAAGTTTTTAAGTATGCGCAATGTCACATTTCGCTGGTATTGTATCGGCGTAACAATGGGCTACGAGATGTCTGCGTACAGACAAGTGGTAGACAACGAAAGTAAAACAGCAAAGACAAATATTCTGAATGTAGAGAAGGTACAGCTAGACAATCTCCTAATAGCTTCATAAATAACTCTTCTTTTCTTTCGGCTACAATTCTCAAAATATTAGTATTTTTTTCTTATTAAGAAAGGTAATGGTAATATATTTTATTACCATTACTTATCTTAAAATAATATACTCGTACATTATGAGATTTCGATAACTGAAAATGGCATATCATATGTAGATAATATTAATGCTACTTGTAAATGTAAATTCTAGTTACATAATTTTCTGTTAAGATATATAGGTGTTTTCATGTACGATCTATGCAAATTAAAATTTGACCACATCATTAAATGGCTTATAATGGTTTAATTTAAGATCAGCATAATTAAATAAATAAAAAGACCCAATTTTTTGTGATAAACTTAATTATACGTATAATAAAAAGCTTATCTAAATAAATATTCCCATTGGTTTTAACATCTTCTGTGATCTGAAGCAAGGTTATGATATTTTTATTAAAAAATATTTTAACTCATCCGTGATTTACAACCATACTAAGCACAAGGAAATAACTTACAAAAAATCTAAATTTGGAGTTGGTTATTCTATTATTTGTAGTTTATGCAAATGACAACCTTTAACAATCGGCTGGCCTATGAAAAAAGACCGGATTTCGTTGGGCCTAGTCCGACAGAGCCTCCTCTACACGTGAGGTGCAGCCCGCGATCTCTTGGCAGGGGTGCGGTATAAAAGCGAGCGTCTTTCTATCACTGACACATAGTGTTACCTGAGCCCCCGTTAGTGCTGTCAAACCCAAAACCTCATAATGAAGCTTCTGGTAAGTGAAAGTTAAACGTTACAATTATCACGTTACCCAATAAACCCATCTGTTTTGTTATGTAAAGATTGCATCCGAGCTTTTTGGGACATTCGTGCGTACTTATCTATTTGACATTTACAACATCTGTTCTTGGTGGTATCCTTATCAATTCAGTTATGTTGAAGTTTCTTTGATTTATCACGGTGTCGATGGTTTGGTTAACGTTTTCCTTTACTATATTTTTTCTTCTCTTGGTTGGTTTTATCTACTTTGTGATAGATAATGAGTATAAGTGATAGATAATGAGTGATAAGTTAATGAGATTTAGATCAATGAAATTTATTTTTCAATTTTGATTAAAAAGGGATTACATTTCCCAAAATCCTTTTTTTTAAATTCATATTCTACTAAATCTAACATAATGACACCTAAAACTAAGCATTTCAAAAAAACTGGGGCATTCTCAGTTTTGTTACCAAGCATATTAGCATATTACTCAACGTAACATTAACTTTGTTTTTTGAACTGAAATGATTTCAAGGTTCTTTCATGAATATGTGTACGTGCTTGAACACATATACTTTTTCAAAAAAGAACTTTAAGTTGATATTTATTTTAAAGAACCCATACTAAATGACGTCCTTAAAGATGCTTGTATTTAAGAATTTTCGTAACCTGATGTATTTATCGCAAGTGACCTAGCTTGTAGCCATGGCCCTATTCACAAATCGGCAAAGCCTTAAAGGAAAATTGCGTGCATACGGGATTGATGCAACATCTGTTCTTCATCGGGTCAGTGGGTGGTTTCGGCTATTCACCTCTGACATATGATTGCTCATGCCTCCGTCAAAATGAGCACGTTCCAATTCTGCCTCTTGTCCAAGTTTAAGCTGTGGTCCAATTGATTTTAAATTAAATTAATTCAAGATTGCCTGATGCAGTTTATTTAATTAGTGATAATGAACTTGATCATTCTTTTTAAAATGTCAAATTTTAAACGACATTATATTCATAGTATTTAGATCTCATTGGTAAAAGTACGATTGTATTTGAGATGTTACATTTATGTATCGGAATCGAACAAGGTTTTTAAAGTACTGTAATCGAAATGTTGGAATTCGACATTTGAATATTTTAAAAGAGGCCTACATTTCAAGTCAAACTTTAACCATATTGTTTTAATTTTTGTAAAACTTGACGATAGTACAGATCTTTTAGTTATTTACAATAAGTTTATTGTTTTAAAATTCTTTATTTGTTTTCATTCATATGTATAACATCTGATATATTTTAATTCGAATTAGTAAATAAACACATAGCTTAGAATTTTTTGTCCTTGTAAGAGCTATAACAATCCCTGGTACAACCCATTATTGATGCCTAGTTTTGAAAGTTTATGATTTACCTCACTCAAGAGTTTCATAAGAATAGTGGATTCATTGTATTGTTTCATTGGCTCTTAGATTACGAAACGCTGCCAATTATATTGGGCTCTTTGTCTGCCATTATTCACTGCTAAGCTGCTTTGAATACAATGCATTTCTCAATACAACATTCATTAAGCTCAGCTTCCTTCTCATGTATTTCAGGTTCTTACTGCAGTTGTCGCCATGGCTTTGGCCTTGCCCCAGAGGGGTAGGAACTTCCAGCAACAGCAACAACCCCAACAGGTCCAGCAAATTGACGACCAACAAGCTGCTGAACAGAACTACAACAACTACCCTCAGGACTACAGACAGCAACCACAACAACAGCAGGAGTACAGACAACAACAACAGCAACAGCAAGAGTACAGGCCCACCAAGCAGATCGATGACTTCAGACCTAAAGTACAACTGGAGACCACCACTTACATCCCTATCATCAGATACGACAAGCAACAAGAAACCGACGGAAGCTACAGAACAGCGTAAGTATAAATAGATATCGTGTATTTGTCTTCGCAGGTTAAAAATAGCAATTATGTTGTTTAGTAGTCGTTTAAAAACAATCCATAAACGAAGTTTAAGAGGTTATATAATAGGCACCCAAAAAGTTGTCCGCATATGGAGAAAACTTCATTTGTAGGTGAAGGTTAAACGCAAGTTGAGGTTGAGCAAGATGAATTTAATGTAATAATTACATAAGTTGTCTTCGATTTATGTTCTTGTGCGAAGGCAGTTCATTGACGTTTGGAAATACAAACATTCACTATCGATAGACCTCATTTTGCTATTGTTTACGCCCGCTTGCTTACTCACACAATACTTTATGTTAAAATTTATAAGAGTTTTACTAAGAACATTTAAGTTAAACGAAGTACTGAATTCTTGTTTATATTGAGTTTTATTTATTTATGTTTTGATTGTTTATTACTTTATTTCATATAACAATATCAATCACAAGGTGAATACATTCGCATGAAAATGTTTTTTTAATACGAAGTCAGGTCTAGACAACAATCGATTAACATTACTATGTTAACAGAAATCTTGGAAATGCCCATTGCTTTAGGCATACTCGATTTTCTAGTCGGTTTAGCAATCAGTTAACTCGCATGTTATAACTGTTGTTTCTCGTAACTAGCATATGTTTAAGTGATGAGATTACCCAACAGATGTTGTTTTCTATTACAACATTGAACCAGTTAAATGATAATTCGTTATTCGGAACTGAACACACGGTAGCGTGTGGCAAATGCAATGAGATCTATGCATAATGTAAAAATTTCGCAAGAACTTTTTGCTCTTGCGTAATTAAATGAGTCAATAGGTGACACATAGCTAAAATTTGGTTGGTCTAGTCACTAGTAGAATGTAACCACAGTAATATTAGTAACGAGAAATTTAAGAGGTAATGGATAGTCGTGGGGAATAAGTAACAAACTTTTTAGGTCATTTGGCAGGCCCTATAATTTATTTTACTATTCAACGTTATGAAAGCTTAGTTTATGTACGTTATTGTCTACATTGTAATAAAGTGAGGATATACTACAACCTATTCATGTTTCATCAAAGATTAATTACGTGAAGAAGTCTAGAAGAAAAAAATTACGCGTTATCATCAACATAAAATTAAAGACTAGATTTTAACATGCATATTAGTTTAAACACTAAGTCACTAAAGATTGATTAACGATCCTTTTCCTTCCAGTTACGAAACCGGCAACAACATCCAAGCTTCCGAAACCGGTCAACTGAAGAGCATCGGCGAGGACCATAGCGCTCTCGTGCAGACTGGCAGCTACTCTTACACCGCTCCCGACGGCCAGGTCATCAACGTGGAGTACACCGCTGACGAACTCGGATTCAGGGTCAAGGGAGACCACATCCCCACCCCTCCTCCAGTGTCCCCCGAAATCCAGGCTGGACTCGACCTTATCTACGCTGGAATTAAGGCTAACCAGGTAAAGGTTTACTTTTAGTAAGTGGTAATGGACCAAAAGATATTGTATGAATTGTTGATGCTAAATTAGCAAACAAAGTCATATTAAGTGGGATTTTTTTATTTGATTCTATGGAACTTGGTGTCATTGATAAAGTTTAAAATTCGTATCAATAATATTCGAGACGACGCAAATAAAATTTGTTACTAAAATTCTTTACTTAGCAGCCCAAAATAATAAAATACACCTTATTAACAGGAACGCGCTGCCCTTGAGGCCAAGAACAACCCTGAAGCTGCCAAGTTGAACCAAGAAAGAGAAGAGCTGGACTACAAGGGAATCTACTACCAACAATAAACGGAAGTCTGAAAGCACATGATGTGATAATTAAATGAATAAGGCTTTTTAAGTTAGCTCGTGATGTTGTGCCAGTTGTAAGACAAATTAATATAAGTCTTTGTAGTTGACAAAAAATAGAACCATTTGTTAAGTTACCTAGAAAACGAATTTATATGTATGTATAACATGTAAGTTTTAAGAGGCTGATATCGATTAGGTGAAATAAAAAATACAAATTCTTCTTAATAGAACAAACATGAAATTGCCTTCAGTTCATTTATCTATGATGCATGTAACTTACTCGTAAGACAGAAAACATAAATTTAATTTATCCTAGATGCATTTTTACACTTTTGTACATATTTTATAATAAAAAACTTTGTTACTATTTTCTTTGTATCATTCACCCATCCTATTTATAAATAAAAATATTGCCACTACTTATAACGAAAAGAACGAATCCTGCTTGTACATTACGCCAATATAAAATTCGTTTTATTAAGGTCTTCAGTTTTCTCAAACTTCAATAATCCTTGTGGTAGTCAGATGTTCAAAAACGTATGTACGTATTTGTGGAGTCATTAAGTCTTATTTCAGTAGACAATACAAAAGATAGTTGCCAACGCAATATGTTGTTCCATATAGCTAGATACAGACTCTAAATATTGCCTCTGTCAAGGAAAAGGTAACTTTTATTGCTGTTTTTCCCTCTCAGAAGAATACGACTTTACGTATTAAATATATTTTTGAACATTGATACATATGCATTACACTGGTATCTCTTCGGATCGCTAAGAGGATATAGTGTTACTCGCTGATATTGTACAATAACTATTTTTGGAAATCACATCAAACAATCAGGGACATCTATTAATGTTTTACTTGATAATCAGAAGTATTAGATCTATTCCGATATTCACTACAGTAATTTGCCCGCATTTAAACATCATTGTCATTTAAAATAAAATTGCCAAAATGTATAAAACAACGTGACGTTATTAGATAGTTTTAACAAAACATTCCGATATCAATGATTTCATGATCTATCTCTACCAGCAGCAAGAAAACTTTTGTGCACTAAAGTATCGGAGAATTTAAATCACAGCTTCAAAACTATTTCTCTTTTTGCTCCACCATTACTGGAAATAGCATCCGATGAAGAAAAATTAGGAAGATTTAAATTGGTAATTTTTAATTTTGAGACGCTGTTTAAAATGTTAGTAGCAAAACAGCTAAATATGTTTCAAAATGTTGTGTTTTGGATAGCTAGGTGTATGCTAATCTGACATTATTAAAATTAGAATTTATATACTTATTTGTCATGTCAGTTGCTGTTGATTTCTCTTTAAATGAGCAAATCTTATTTATAAGTTGTCAATGTATTTTTTTCTCAGGTTCGTTATTTATAAAAAAATTTACTTGATTTTCGAAGTTATTACTAATTGCTGTCTCTTTAATAATTTTACTATAATTGTATTCTCTAAAATTGTCGCATTGTAGACAGTTGCTAGTTTGGTATGGCAGGCACTGGAAGTTACACATTGAGTTAATGTAGTGCGGTGTGGTTCAGTGGTTAGGGAGTTTGCCTCTGAATTATATAGTAACACATATCCAGATACAGTTTTGGAATTAAAAAAGCTAGTATAAGATTGACATTCGTTTCAAAACGGTACACCCGTTTTGAAACGAAGAAACGTAGTGTGAAGAACGGTAGAGCATGCATGAGAAGGTTAAAGCTGTAAGTGAAGCATGAGAGATTTGTCAGGACCGTTCTGGGTGGCGATCGACGAACTCTGCCTATCCCCTTTGGGACGCAGAGAATTTATGTATGTATATAAAAGAAACGAAACTCACCAACTAATGCTGAGGAAACCTACTATTCTTCGGAGTGGGTAATAGTCAGTCCTTGTAAGTGGCTACATGCATGGCTGTCTTTGTCGTGCTGACTAACTTGTTAACCCGTATCTTCTAGGTGAACATGGAATTATTGTCTCCACAATTATGGAGATAATTCGCATATTTGAATACTCCGTAAGGAATCGTGAACTGTATGTTTGTCTAATATCTTATAAAATAACAAATGTATTTAAAACTCTCCCTTGAAGTATCATATTTTAGAAGTTTATGCTTTGATAGGGTTAACAGATAATACTTTTACAAACATGTGATATTTTGCTCTTTTATATTCAAAGGATGCCATGCGCGTGTGAATCATAAATTAAAACATTTTATAATTTTATGCATTTAAGTCTGAGACATCCTACGTGTATCCTGCTGTTCCTGTGTTTTGGGTGTAACCTGAATGATCACTCTATTTTATAGAATAATAATTAATAGTACCTTAAATGTATAGGGCAAAAACTGTGTGATTAGAACCACATAAATTTTCACAACTGCCCTTTTAAATCTAAGTTACCATTAAGAAATTTCACAATGCTAATTCACCTAATAATAATTCCAGCTACTTGTAACACGAGTGAAAATTGATCACACATATTCAGTACTTAATGAAGTCGTTGCAATGATTATATTGTGGACTGGCTTGCTAATGCAATAGGTTGGACTATGCAAAGGCTGGATGCATCTACGTGTCGAAGTTCATAGGTAAAGCTACTGCTATATAAAGTGCATGCTGTGTCACTATGCACACACTCTCTAAGGCTCGTTTCGGGTAACTTGTGATTGTCTCTTTACCGGTTCTACTACGACTTATCATGGTAAGTGTTTATATACCGCATTGTTTTCAATATTTCTTTATTTTAATTTTGATAATAATATTTTGCGGAACACATATAAAAAGAAATTTAAGATATTATGCTGTGGATCTACATTTGTGCAATAAGTTGCTAGTATATTTTTATATGTCTGTGTGTGTAAAGTAACATATGTTTAAGTACTCCTACAGCTGATACGTATGTAATTAAAGTGCGTAGATATTAAATCTACTTCGCAAATTAGTCTAAACGAAATTAAAACATTGTTACTGCTTTGTAATGCTTTATTCTCATATAGTACAAACAGCTTAAAAAACCTGTAAAATATGTTGCTAATCACAGTTCATAGTGATAAGAACCAGTACTTGCTGTTTAAGTAGTATATGTAGTTGAACTGAACATTAATTAACAATAAAAAAAAAACTATCACGAACTTTAAACAAGAGTCGATTTGTAACAAGCTTGTTAATGCACCGCTCTTCTCTGTAATATCATTGTTCGCTTAATCATTCTCTAATAGCTACTCATGTCGTTAACCTATCTTTATTGTTTTGGAAATCATCAGCACATTTGAAATACATATTGCAAAAGAAATGTCGTCTTCGTGATGCTAGTATCTATAAATCTAGGCGTTATTTGCATGGAGTAACAAGAGTTGCAAGTACGTGAAAGTTAGGAGGGCAACTACCTGTTTCGGTGTGTACGCTACTTGTGTGGTACTACTTCGATGACATACAATTTTGAATGAATTTATAAGCAATTCTTCCAATTATTTGGCTTCATAGTTTGAGTCCATACTTTTACTAACGAAACAAGGAAGAAAGGGTACGATTCCTGGTAGAATTGTCATCGATTGATTAAATAACAGCAGTATATTTAAGGTTCATAAGTGTTTGTAGTTAATATTCTATATAATATACTGCCTATAATTATTTAACGGAAGACAAATTATGTCTGGTTTGAATCCAGGTGGCGGCAGAGTAAAAATGACATTTTCTTTTCGCGGACTTAGCACGTCTTTATCAATTAGTATAATAATTGTTTCCGAAATATATGACTATGTATCTAAACTGAAAGTTTTATTTTAGGTTTATTATTGTGTTAATAGTTATAACGGTTAAAAATTATCGACTGTAAAGATGTTTAGCCTGTCGAATGTCATAACTTTTATGGAGCAATTTATTGGTTCTTTTTATCATAATGTTATGTCATATCTCAGCAGCGCATAATTTATCAGTAAATCCATTATAGCGCAATAGACATTTAGCAGGTCACATTGAGCCTAAACATTGATTACAATCAGAAAACTACAAAATATAATGTCATGTCTTCATTATTTATAAGTAGGCTCTTGAAAAGAGAATATAATATTTTATCATACATACACATCATTCCGCCCGTTTGCCTACAGAGGAAAGGTAGGAATCACTTCACCATTTTTCACGATTTTGGCAAATCACATTCAGTTCATGGACATGGTCACGTCTTCATAAATGTACACTCGGCGGTTATAGATTCTTCTATCGTAATCCCGCTTTAATATATGCCCGCATAAATTCGTCAACAATCAATACAAAATAACTTTAATTATGGTGTTTATTTTTATAATATTAGTACAAAATGATTGCAGATCGCATTAATACTGTTAGGACTGATCAGTGTTGGAGTTGCCCAATTGCCCTCGAAACAGCAGCCGCAACCGCCGCAAGATGTCATCCCGATAATCAAGTACGAATCTGAGGGACCCAATGTTGACGGCAGCTACAAGTGGGCGTAAGTAGGAATATAATTTGCATTTCGTTTGCATTTCCAAAGCAAGTCAACGGCTTCCTTCCTTAAATTAGAAGAACAATTCATTGAAAGTTCACACTCGTATTTACGTATTCATATTGTAAGTAATGTTCACCTCAAAATATTTAATATCATCAGCTCCCATGATTAACGATTTTAGCTAAACAAACAAAACATTTCATTAGGTCAACATAACACTTTAGACAGACACTTCCCTGAGGCTGTACCTGATAATAAACAAATATTGGTTTCAAAAGAATGTTATCGCTTCAGTTAATCGCGAGTTACAAACTAGTAATCCTTGATCTGTGCCCACTGAGTGCTAATGGCCGCGATAGTATTGAGATCACCTGTTTTTTGACTTACCACTACATTGATGGGTTCTTAATGTGAATCATACATACGTAGTACTTGTAGACTTTTGCAAGCTTTGAAATGTCTTTTTTTGTAATGCTTTTATAAGGAATGTGTAGGTGAGGGAAAACGCTATAAGGAAAACTACTTTCTGAGTAAATAAATATTAAAGCACTATAACGTAATTTTAAAGATCTTCAAATGGTCATAGACTTACTAAATTTCACATTGGCTTTCAGAATGGTAGGCCAAACATGTTTGCAACAATGACCACTCAAGTTTGTAATTACTCATAAAAGATTTACAGCCATGACGGGTATTTAACAATATAAGCAATAGGTTCTTGGATATAAATATAGAAGTTTCTGGCATCGAACTCAGAAAAACAAGTATACGTACGTACACACCTCTAGTATAAATTTCATACATGTAAAAATCTCTCCTTAAATCTTTGTACAATTAAATTTAATCAAAGAATACTAGTAATAGAATTTGAAAACCCGGTTACGTTCAGATGTTAATTTTGGCAGAACCGTCATTAAGACACAAAGCTATTAAAAATAGTAAAAAATTACGAATTACTTCATAATACGAATTATGCGGAAATAAATATGTTGTCAGATAGACGCTATATTGAAAAAAGGTGACGTTAGGAGTATGTACCTATAACCACCGAGAATGTATGAGAGGATGTATGAATATCAATGAAGCGAAAGTGGTCTGTCAGGATCGGGACAAATGGGGATCCGTGATCTCTGCCTACCCCTCTTCAGGAAATCAGGCGTGATGTGTATGTATGTATGTACATATGTTGTCAACACTATTTGTATTATTACGTTTTGATATTCTGTTAAGGTGTCAATAGGTGCGCCTGCATGAAATTATAAATATAGATTATTCTCTTTCACAGCTATGAAACTGGCAATGAGATCAACGCCGAGGAGTCTGGCTACGTGAAGGACTTTGGCAAAGGAGAGGGCCAGGAAGTGCAAGTGGCTGAAGGGAAGTTCAGCTACAAAGCGCCAGATGGCACTCTCATTGCCCTGTCCTATATAGCCGACGAACGAGGGTTCTTGCCGCAGGTAGGTACTATTTACTCACTTATTGTTACTCATATATATATATATATATATATATATATATATATATATATATATACTCACATATTTACTCACTCACTAATTATGTATAAATCGAAATGTATGAAAATAGGATTATGGTAAAATGAGCGAAAGGAAAGCACTGTTACAATGTTCCATATGGCATCACAACCTATATTTATGCTATAAAGTGACCGATATATTATATCTCTGAGGTTCTGTAGGCCCCAAGAGGCCTTAAAGGACGTGAATGTATCTGTATGTACGTAAAAATATCATGAATTATTAATATTATTTCATATTTACATTTATAGTATAGTTAAGTGTGTATTAAACATACAAATACATAATTTTGCTATTGGAGTTTTGAAATACAGTATTATTATTATATTATACGCTTAAGGCGTCTCATAAAAAATAACTTGTGAATGTTATTCTTCGAAATAGTTCCAAGCAGACGTTGCGTGAATCGTGGTCGTAGGTGTGATCGCTATGTGGTGTTTTAAATATCAACTTATAACAAATAGATCTTTCACAATGTTGAATGACACTTCACCCGAACAATAACTAGTTAATTAATAACTTTTATTACTTCATAATTTGCGCTTATTCAAGCTGTATTAGAATTACATTAGACGTGTTGTAAGCTTATTGCGAGGATGTGGTGATTAGCCAAGACTTGCAAATGTCACACCAAATATCGCAGACCTTTATAGTGTACGCATGTAGGTACCGACGATCTTTTATGACCAGACAATTTTAAAAGCAATTTGCCATCTAAATCCTCAAATCATGCAACGATTATGCACTATGTTGGTAACGGATGCATTAAGAAATGAAGTTTAACTTTTGTTCAGAATATTAATGCTTAGTAAGGTTTTATTTCAACAGCAAACATATAATATATCTTTAATCTTTACTTTAATCGACTTTAATCGCTTTCGGGGTAGAAGATTAGAGGTAAGTATCAAGAATATTTGGGTCGTGATGTTTTATGGAACATATGCGACATTTACTCGTGGAACCTTAGTCGCCCCCTAAGACATGCCAGAAGAACGGCCGCTAATAAGCATTCTTTTTACGCCCCAGACTAGAACGAATCAACTTTAAATGTTACTCAAGATCAACAAATACTATATCCTAAATAATGTTAATTGCGGCATTTCTTCCCGGCATGTTCTTAAGGGTGACTAAGGGACTAAGGGTGTATTAAATGAAAACTCAACAACACTGATAGTTCTATAAAAGACCAACGATAGTTCAAACTGTAAAATTGACAGTTATTTGTATTTATTAACTTTGTAACATTTCGCATAAAGTGTTTTTTCACAACATAATTTAACTATTATTAATAAACTGAATATGAACCACCACTAATACTGCACGTGATGATCAATCACTATCGACATGCGAAAACATTGCTTTACAATGCCATTGTATCATAATATTATGTAAGATTCAATTTTAACATACATTTCATGACTATTATCCCTTGCGGCGAAGTCAGAGGTGTACAAAGTTGCGTCTGACCACTTTTCCCACAATTTTTCATCGAATAGCCAGCACCGTACGTGACAGGTGGTTTTACATGTTTCCGTGTATAGACACTAAATATTTCAAAAACAAAGAATAGGAAGGTTGTCTAACGATGTGTTCACGCAGTGAAGAAGTGATTCATTGCGTAAATGTGCATAAAAACGTTTACATGTTATAAATTAAATCCATTCCTGCTCATTCATTGCTCTACCTTTCAGTCGGGAATCCAAACCGGAACCATTTGTATCAACAACTGCATTACATCTTTCAATTATTTACAAGTAATATGAAACCATATCTAACATGATAAAACATGTGTGAACTATAATGAACAAATAATTTACTTTGTTATTTCCAGGGCGACCACCTTCCCACCCCGCCACCGATTCCACCAGCAATCCAAAAGGCCTTGGAGTATCTGGCCACTCTTCCACCGACCAGCGACTCACCAAGACCCACTCCTCAAAGTAAACCCCTGCCACTGAGGCCAAGACAATAGACTACAACTACACGACGAACGGTTAAATTATTTAATTTTATGAGTGGTGTTGCTCTAGTTTTATGTTGCATAGAATATATAACCTGAAAAATGAGAATTAGTTTTCTTTCATAATTTCTAACATATATATTGCGTTTGTATTCTTTCCTAAAGGAATGAAGGTATGAGAGGAGCACGAGTACAGATAGTTCAAATGAAGAAGAATATTTTCGGAGTAACAATTGATCATCATGTTTACTATAAAATCTTGATACATCTAAGGTTATTTAAGGTATTTAAGGTCGTGTGCATACAGCTGTAATATAAAACCTTGAAAACGATATTTTAATGAATGAAGACCGCCGACGTAAAAATTAATAAAATCAAACGTTTTAAATTAATATTGGTTTAATTTGACAAAGCTAATATTACTGTATGAGTACTACTTCCACAGTCCGTCACACATGCACATAATAGTAATTTTGCTTAATTGCCTAAAGGCTGTAAACCAGGTGAAGTTCCCGGTTCAAAAGTTATAAAAACCGTAGTTATTTTTACGTTCGTCTCCTATTACATTTTACAACCATGAAGTGGTGTCGATTGCATATTTGGCTTATAAAATTCAAATCTGAGGGAATTTCGCAAATCATATATCAATAAATTATTTTACACAATATGTTAATCAGGTTGACCTAATGCTATGTGCCTAAACGGATCGTACCAATTGAATTTGGCAATGTAATTCCACCCATTTTTAGATGTTACGTAGCACAGACTACTCGCATATTATACTATTGTTGCAAAAGTTAGGAGTATAATATAACAAGAATGCGAATCAATGTACCGATATATCAGCATGACACCCAATCCTTTTATAATGTATTCAAACAAGGTATTCGATGGCGGGCTTCAGCGGTGTAATCTGTTGCTTGAACCGTTGCATAAACGACTGACCTCTTACTCGGAATGATGAAGTAGAAACAAACCGGTGACCTTCAGAAACATCTCGATTAGATCAATATTGCACATACTTGCAATTACTGGACCCGAACACGTAGCGAAGACACCAATCACTAATTATTTTTATTAACGGATTTGTTAACCACTAACGTCATCAACAGTCATTCATTATCCAATAAAGCTTTATAAACTTAGAAGCACCGACCAACTGTTATCGCTTGCCACATTTTTTTTAGCAAAATCACATTTGCCCAATTGTATCAAATGTATGTTATAATTAAAACTTTACGGTTTTATACGTAAAGGAAGGCAAATGTAAAGACGTATGCTAAACAAAAATTTTCCTTAAAAATGTAAAAAAAATATATATGGGCTAATTAAAGGTAATATTTTATTATAATAATTAATACTGCAGAATGCATTAACAGAAATAAAATTTCTATTAAGATTTTCGACACAATTAACTTGTTGTTGGTAGCATAGAAGTTGGTAAATAAGTAATTACCTAGGAAACCTAATAAAAACTGTAATTGATCAATCTCCTTTGCAGCAAAAATCTGCCTTGGACAAATATATAAAAACCTATATTCGCCCTCTTAATATCAAATAAACAGTTTTATTATTCAAAATACTTTAGATGTTCATCAATAATGGTGGTAATACGATGAATTCACGTCAAATAAAATCGTTCCCAATCCTAAAAGATATCCATTTAACTTTGACAAGACATCAGATAACACTTTCTTGTTAAAAATCAAACAATAGACTTAGAATTAGAAAGTAAATCAGTCGGTTACCTAATGCTTAATATAATATATTGACTGGCTCGTTCGCATAATGGTGATATACGAGTGTTGGCCCCAGACCGTCTGAATGTCAATACGTGATTGATCCTTACTTGAAGAATGGACTGAACAATACTTTAGATAGTATTACTCGTGTACCAACCTCGTTTCATAGTTGAACTTATTCGAATAATCAGCTCTTGATTTTTTGATAGCATGAATTTTATAGCACAAAATGTTTAATGACATCTTAATTTGATATTTAACCTAAGTAAGCTAATTTCATGTACCTATTATTAATATTCTTAGCAATACAATGTTAAAAAGTAGTAAAAAATGTTATATCATTTCCCTGGCAGTCTTTCCGTTTCATTAGGAGTATGTCAAAAATCTTTTAAACATATCTAACATATTTCTAAATAGTTGAAAGTTCGGTACATAGTACTCACGATAATAAATCTTGCTATAACCGTTCATTAAAATTATTTGGTCTCGAATAGTCAATACCTATTGCTACATGTACGGAGCTCATCTGTTTTATTGGAGTAATTACTATTATTAAGAGTCGGTCTGGTTGATTGAATTTGTATAAGATTGGTATGACGGTATATGACTTCTGTTGTATCTATACAATGTACTATGTTGTCAGAGCTCTAGCACTAACATATGGTTATTGCTTAATATTTTTTAAATTGTTTTAAGTTTTTTATTACTAGTAGGTACATAATTTTTTAATTGTATTGGAATGTGAATGAGGGTAAATATGCGACATATTTTCTGTCTTGTTCTTCATGTTTTTATCTGTTTATTTCTTAATTCTAATTTTAATAAACACTGTAAATTAAATCTTCGTTCCTACTTGTCAACTATTAAAAATTACAATGACCTACGCTTCAAGGCTTGGTTTAATTACCATTTTGCATTTTATTGTCATCAATGAATAAAATTTTGTAAATATCTGTTGCTGTAACAATCTGTGACGACGTATGTACATGCAACGATATAAATTTTCAAGGTGGAATGAATATCCAAAGTTAACTAGAGAAAAAAAAACACGAAATCATACTATAAGCGTTCTATCATATGTGTACGTCGATGTTATGTTATTTTTAATAATTTACTTCATTTTAGTCACTACAAATTATATGAAAATCTCATCATAGAGGATATTAAACATATGACAGTGCTAATGCTACATGGTTTAATCATGGAAAGAAAAGAATCACTTTACATTACCAACAAGTACCAAACCAGATCAACATAACAAGAGGCAATGATTTGTCTACACAAGAATTTAATATTAATTAGTTTTCGGTTACATTAGCATACATTTTTTAAGCTAGACGCTTCAATGTCATTTGGTTTTCTTGACACTGAGACGACTCAATTTGTTTTTGTTAAATAATATGATGACATAATGACATTACCCTATAAATCTTTGGATGAATTGACTCTATCAACTAAATCTTGGCATGCTTGTTAAGATTCTATTAATGGAATACTAGTAATTGACCGCATGCGGTTGAGATATTGCGTGGTCCGAAGCTTTAAGCCTCTGACGGATGTCCGGGATCTCAATATTTACCTTTATGACTTACTGACTTAATTCATGTCATCTCTTAGCAGGAATATAGGGCTTGAACAATTTCCTATTTACTCAAATAAAATTAATCTGTAAAATTAAGTGGAAAAACTAGCAATTTTGAATAATGATTCTGTTATATATAATATACGCAGAAAAGACAGAGTGCTAGTGGCTATCTCTTTAAATGAAGGCCTTTATGAGGTTTTACATACATCCAAAACCCTTTTTTTTCGAGATACATATTATATACCCTTCGAGACGATAGGTTGTGATCTTTATTTCTGTGTATAATTCTGTGTATTAAATAATTAATTAATTGGATAAGGTAGGCTGCGTAAAACTTATACAGATCAAATTGGAGACATTCTTCTCAAGGCGGGTGTACGTTGTGTGAAGAACATGTCTGAGAAGGTTAATGGGTGTGAGTGAAGCAATACAGATTTGTCAGGATCATTCCCGTTCCCCATACCATCGGGGACGTAGAGGCGAGAATATATGAATGTATGTTCTGGTATTCATATACTATGGATTTATTTTCATTTAATACATTTTCAAGTTAGGATAATACCTTGAAATTTAAGATTGTTCATATTTGGCTTAAAACAGCCCTAGGTTATTAATTGCTGTTATACTATAGCAATATGTCTATATTCTTAACTTTTAATTTAGTATAAGCAACCTAAAAGGTGAAAAAATATAATAAGCTAAAGATTATTTGGTTTATCTGCTATTACATATCTAACTAATCTCGATGAAAGCATGCAATTGACACTTATGAATCGAACACGTGAACACTTTTAAAAGCCTGCCTAGTCGTAATCTAGGCGTTCATAAAGTAATGAGGTAGTCCCCAGTAAATATAGCTCAAGTGGCAGCACTGACAATGTCAACGACTCGGACCCTCCCTCACATTGTTATCTCAGGAATGAAGTCTAGCACAACACAGTGCGAGAACTGGAACCAACTGTGAGTATTAAAGAGTATGCTGAGGCCCTCGACAGTCAGTAGACGCCCACCGACAGCCGGACGCAAAATGGTGAGTAGCGCAACTTGTCAACTCACCTCACCGCGACGTGTTTGCTAATCGCTATTCAAATGCCGCTTCACATTTGACATTTCGCAAAAATATACCAATTTGCTCAACTGTTTTGGCATGGGTACTAAACATGTATGGGTTTAATATAAAATAGTATATTCGGTGATTTTATTTCTTAAATAATTTGTATTATATTAGGAATATTAAAAACATTTACATATATATACATATTTTATATTTACTAATAATATTTTGGGGAGGCCTATGTCCAACAGTGGATTGATACAGGCTGATGATGATATTAGGAATTTTCATGCTTAATAATTGTTAGTAAAAACAATTTGATAAGATTAGTTTAAGTAAGTTAAATCATTTAGAAAGGGCGTGTTGCCTAATGTTGTTGTATAAATATCTTCCGTTTTATAGCCGCATGCCATTATCACCTCATTAAAAGAAATATTGCATATATTGTTACATACTTATTACTAACTGCGATCTCGTAAGTATCAAAACTTTTCAATAGTTTCAACATAAACATATACTTACAAGTTAAATCATAATAATGTGTGTGTTTAAGAAATAAATATTTCATTCGGATCAACGTATGATTAACCTAAGAACAATATGTAAATAATAATTTTAACAATGACCATAACAAATGACAATATAAAAATATTCTAAAATGACAGAACCGCTTCATTAACCTTTACCAAGGTTCGAGAAACATAACCACAAACAAACCGATGACCAGTACCAGGGCTTTTTGAGTTTTGTTATTTATTAAATGATCTAGTTAACCTTGACACTATCATCGTTACTGCATTAGATTGTGATCATTAATTTGAAGATGCAGTTCTCAGGAATTACTTGACAACATTCACCTTGCTTGCAGGTTAAAGTGTTCTTTGGAGCTTTCGTGATTCTGTCTACTGTCTGGCTTGGCGATGGAGCAAAGCTCAACAATGATTTGATCAAGTATGCTTACAACACCAACGGGATAGGAGCTTACAGCTTTGAGTAAGAATTTATGAGACGATAAATTTGAGGATACCTATTGATTGAAATTATGGAAAGATTTCACTAAAGTAGATAGATAGGGTTTTATAACTTTAAAAAAAAATTACGCATTACTAAATTGTTTTGTTAATATTAAATCAGTACCATTTTGCCATAACCTAAACAAAGCATTATTCTAGTAACGATACAAATGGCACATCAAACGGATATAATTTACATTAATTCAATTTAAAAGAATGTTATTATTAACTAAATATTCTTATTATTTATTCGCTATGATACAGTGTCTTTATTTTGTTTTCAGATATGAGACTGCAGATGGCTCTCATAGGAAAGAAGATGGCGGTCTAGTCAACAAACCAGAAGGAGAAACTTTAGTGGTTAAGGGTGAATATTCATACATCGATCCTGACGGCCGACAGCATAGAGTTTACTACATCGCTGATGAAAGGGGTTTTCAACCATATGAAAGGAATACTGATACGAGATTTAACGATCGAAGAATTGTGTAGGTATAAAAGTGACATCATAATTATTATTCAATGAAATTTCCCAAAAATCTACAGTTATATTAAATAAGTGATGAGTAAAGTACTCTTTTACTGTAACAGCACCTGCATTTTTATTTTCTACACGCAATCATAACAAGGTAAAGTAAATAAAGAGTACATCACAATACATTGCTTTTAACTTATGTTTCAATAAGGAAGTATGAGGTTCCGATATATCACTCAACGATTCTAAAGGATATCATAATCGAATGTGTTTTTTTTATGTATGTTATGCTACTCATACAATAAGAAAGTATGAGGTTCCGAAGTCGCACCCAATCATTCTGAAGGAAATCATAACCGAATGTATATTTTATGTATTTTGTGATTTTTAAATGATTATTAATTACTCATATTAGATACCCATCGACGCCACCATAACCCATTAATCGATCATTCTTAAAACAACAACTCACAAGAATTCACAATGATGGTGGACATTATGTAACGAGATAAGATATTTTCCAATTGCATCATTCTTTATACTATCATGCCATAAAGCTTTAAATTGTAGGTTAAGTAGCTGCTGATGGTGGAAAATCTTAAATAATTTCCTAATGATGTTTTGAAATACAACAATAAATTGTTTTTGAATCAATGCCGCGTCGTAAAATGTATACAGGCAATAATTTTTGAGACAATAGATGATAGATGAGAGTTACACTTATGGTATAATATATAAAGACGGTTATAAGTTACAGGTAAAACAATTTACATTTGAAGCAACTTGAAATTCTAGGACGCAAGATCAAATAAATATTTTATTAGGTACTTGGATGTGAATATTTATTGGCTCAACTAATGTTGTTAAATTGTGTGTATCAAATAAGAAGGGAAATACAATTACCAAAATGACGAAACATTATTACGTATAAGTTGAACTCAATGAGAAAATTGATTTCAAAACCATTATTGTTTAGTAAAGTTGTGAGAGCTTTTACAAAACATTTGTGTATGTAAATTATTTGATAACATCTTTAGTGCGATAATCAAATTTGGAGCTGTTACGCAGTTTTAAAGTGACTTGAAAGGCAAAATATTATAAAGAAATTGTTTGTTATGCTTAAAATTTTCATATTAATACAATATGCATAAGAGAAGTTGTTCATTCCACTATATTATGTTGTATCTATATTATGCTAACGTTTTCATAATTATGCTTGTGCGTACAAGCAAACTACGTTAAAGTAATTCTATATCGAGACTGTGTAAGCTTCTTTATTTCGGGTTACTTACTCTTTGACATGATTTTGCGGCTGTAAGCTCGTGCCTAGCGTTGGAACAAAAAATATTGTGTTAAACATTTATCGAACCTGCTCTCTTTAGAGGTAAGTAGAAATAATAGCTTCCACAGACGGTGTTTAGACATTATCCAAGGTCTTTTCGGATGGAGTAGTGAACCTCAGATAAGAGGTAAATCTTCACATGGATAACGCTTATTACAATAAAAATTAACAAAAACTTTTTTAATGTAATACGTATATTTCACCGATTTTAATTTTTAGTCCTTTTGAGTTTTTATATTTTGGTAGTGTAAAAACAAAATTAAAAGATCAATGTAGTTATAACAAACGATAATAACTTTATCACTCACTCACTGCGAAAGCAATTTTATAATAAACTAATTAGATTGCCAATGAAGGTACATTTGAAGTAACGAAGTTCGAATCAAAGGCACTATAAATTGATGTTTTCAAAATCTTATTCTATCAGAAACTTTATTTCAAAATAAAGAAGAACGTTCAAAGTCAGTTTTAATGAGAGCTTTGTAAATTTTCAAGATGTAGGAGTCAGCTTTACGTACAAGGTTTGACCCCCAATTATTAACTTTTACACTCACATTCAAACATAGCGAATATTTTTGAAATACTAGCCACAGATAATCATCTTATAGGTGTGTCATGTTCAATTTGG
The DNA here is from genome assembly GCA_030578115.1 of Leucoptera coffeella. NCBI lineage: Eukaryota > Metazoa > Arthropoda > Insecta > Lepidoptera > Lyonetiidae > Leucoptera > Leucoptera coffeella. Next base: position 367,498 of record JAMBLF010000157.1, read on the forward strand.
AGGCCATCTCTCCAATAAAGTGTTTCATCATATTAAATACCCATCAAAACACAATGCCACATCTCATGTATAATAAGTGCTTAAGATTTTGGCTCTAACGTTTTTAAAATTAAAGGGTCAAAGTATGTTGCAAATGGTCATTAACATGCGAGTTACATACAAGCTAAGATTACTCTTTAACCGCTAAGCTGTTAAAGTTATCGTCCACCGTAGCCACGGACTTGAGAGTAATCAGCTGCCAATTTATACAGCGTATTGTGAAATACAAGTACCCATATACATATGTATAATAACATTAATCAACTCAACACTTCTTATATACTCAAAAGCCGAAAATAGGTCACACCTATTTTCTTTCCGATATTTTCCAATAATTATAAAAAAAAATTATGTAACCTAACTTTTGTGTCATATTACCATCACACCTAGGATCCTAAATTTTATTCGATGACGCTATTTACCTTCACCGAAACCAAGAACGCGTGATGAACAATCCAGGAGCTGACTAGACTTCAAAGATCTAACGAGGTCACGGTTATTTAATTAAGATTTTATTAAAAGCTAGCAATAAACGAATAACTTTAAAATAAAGTCTGGCCAGGGATAGTATTGCCTTTAGGCGTAACTTAATTTACACAACGATGCTTAAGCAAAATCACATCAAATTTAAATATAAATATTAACATAACCGTCCGATTCATATAATTACTAACACGAAATAAATCACATTAACATAAATATATTGCACGTTCCATTGATTCTATCGAAACGAAGCTCGGCGATATTGCCTTTATGTTATGACACACTCACACTCATTAGTGGTGTAACTTGTTACGAATTTGAAACCAGTCGCCGCTTGTGCCACTCAAATATGGTCCACGAGCAGCCATGCACCCATTTCATAGAAAGCAACAGTGTCAGAGTTCACCGGCACAGATACCGCGACCTTTGCTGATGAAATCGAATACGTGATTCACTTGAACGGACGAGACGCTTTTCCCTAAAACGGCGTCATTCACTTTACTAGTATTGTAGTGAGTAAAAAGCTTTTGACGTTGTTTTTAGTATAAGTAGGTTTGCTGCTTGTTTTCAGTTTTAAAACTAAAAATTAACATTGAAAGGGATAAATACTATACTAGTAAGAGAAAATATAATTGTATGTTTGCTGCACTGCATCTCTCACATATGTTTAATGTGGCATCACAGTGGCATTTATAAAATTTTTTAGCTATCAAAAGAATACAACGAGGAGCTGAGAATCTAAACTACGAAGATATTCAACGAATAAAAAAGCCAAAAGTGCGGATGTTAGATTTGATTAGAATGTACTGGTTTCTAGAAATAATAACAAAACGTAAATAAGTTTAAATGAACATATTATAACCTACTCAAATATTCTATTTAAAACAAAGCGGAATTAGCATTGGATATTGTACGACTATGTTCACAACAAAAGGGAAACCTTGAACTTTTCATCAGATTGTGGACCGAGCTTCATCGGTCTGCATAGATAATCATTTTACTCCAGCCGCAAACCGATAGAAAACTTTAATATCAGAATACATTAGATTCATTATCATTTGGCGTTCATTTTTAAACGCATCATCTTCCAAATAACACCGGTTCAAATGCTAAACGCTTTGAACTATGTGTTGTGTGATTGATGTTCCCACAGTCTTACACAAATGTTAAAGCATTATGAGTATTTAAAAATTATATCAAAATGATAAGGTTGGTGTCAAATTATTATAACTTACATTAGATTTTGTTACCAACGCTATCTAGTGGTTTACTTTTTGAAATCCCATTAAGTGAATGAATTGTAAATTTTTATTTGTAAGTATTTTAATGTATACTATAAACGAGCCTATGTTTTCTATTCGGGTAATATGATAAAAGACAAATTCTCACGCCGACATAGCTACTACTATCATTATCTGATTGTTTAGTTACATAAGAGAGACTAAGGACCTGTGGGCGTTGATCCGAGTTGCGTCAATTTATCTAGATCCTTATAAACAAATACAAGAGAAATTACATGTTCTCTGAGCGAATCTTTGTTATTTTTCAAGATGTAAATACACATTAGACGTTCTCGATAAGGCGGGTGCACGCAGCGTGAAAAACAGAAGAGCGTTCATAAGAAGGTTAATGGGTGTAAGCGTGGCAAAAGAGAATTGTCAGGACCGTTCAAGGTGGCGATCGATAATCTCTGCCTTGTTTGTTAGGGAATTACATGCGTTAACCTATGTTGGATTTGCAAAAGCATTGTTACGTTGGTTTTAGGATATACAGAATGATCTTAGCGTCATTGAACTATGTTTATATCATAAAATATAATCTCAACAAAATTCGGAAAATACGGAGTGAATTATATTAATGAATACTAAATTGCATGAACTGTAAACATCAATTTTAAATAACTAATAAAATTGTATTGCCAAACGTTTTCATGTAAATGCGATTAACATTGACCTTTTACGTCCGCTAAGTAGTTCTGCGAAGATGAAGTCCGGTACTAACATGAATAAGTACTTGCAGAATGTAGTTATTGACATTTAAAAGTGTAAAATATTTCAATGAGTCTCATCAATTTTATACTTCAACCTTTATCTTAGAAATAGGGCAAACAAGTAGTGGTTAATTAACGTGTCAACTTATTATGGCATCTTACAACAGCGATTAAACACAGTTATATAACTTTGCTAAAGGACTATTGTTTTAGACTATTAATAATTACTTCGTTTATGTTCAGCGAAATAATGTAAACAAATAAAATTAGACGCAAAATTTGAGCTGTTAAACTGAAAATAAGCAAAGATCTGATTATTTACATACAAACTTAAATAAGTAATAGTTGTTTATTCACATCCAAACTTCTAATTAATTTGCCGACATATCACACGCAATAGCACGTTGGCTAGGCATGTAAATTCAGGTACCGACAACCTCGTGAGGTCGGCATACCGCACTTTGGGTTGAACCCGGCCCTATCTAGTAGGATGCGCCGGTGTTTCTGTCTGACGCAACGAGGTATTTGCGAAATATATAAAGGTTTAAGGTACATTATCGTACCATACCTAGGTCTGTAATAGCTCTGCACAGCCGCAGTTACATCCTAGATTGTAAATATGAAATTTGTTGACAAGGTAATAATATATTTAGTGAAGTGTTGTTTAAGTGACATAGATAAAAAAAGTCCGAGTTTAGTTTAGAATATAGATCACAGAAATTTTAAAGTGATATTTGTTCCGTGGAAATCGTAGCAGTCAATCCTAAGTACTGCTAATCGTGTTCGTACAGAAGTGATCTCACAAATTGATTGTTGTCATAATTGATACTTTTTGTGCATCATCAAAGTGGAACCGATTCAAAGTAGTCAAACATAAAAAGTCCCATACACTTTTTATTGATACCCAAATGTATCACCTCAATCAAATCTACTAACTACTACTTGCGTAATTGAAATGCGTAATTTATGTGACATATTAAACTAGCAGAGTACGAGTAACCGAATAGCCTCTCCGTATAGTAGCAAACTAGTTCTTATATCACACGTACTCAATTGGATTAAACTTCATGTTAGAAAATAATCTATTTTCTCCAAATTCTGTATTTTTATACGTATGTATAATCTGCATGCTAATCTGGATGTTTGTCAAAAGATAAAGCAAAATGAATATGTGATTATTATATGTTTTGTGGAATGTTGCGTAAACATCTTTAGACGTTGCATATAATAACAGCATTGCATATTAAAAAACCAAAAATTAAAGCCTGCACAATAATATTATTCACTACACTATCAAGTATGGCTTGTAAAGTGTGTTGGTATTTGCTCTAATGAATAATGGGTATTTGTTTCAGGTATTTTTTATTTGCTTCCTTGCAATAAGTTCTACTCTAGACGGATGCTCAAAGTCCAGTGGAAGTTGTCCGATATGAGTTAAACAATGGAGGATTAGACTCGTATAATTTCGTGTAAGTACTTGAATTTATCTACCATAGGCATATTTTTTTCAGGAGTTGACATTCTTACCGAATATAGACATGTACAACATTATTGAAAGGTAGAACATTTACTTTATTGACAATTAAAATGTCAATGAAGTAAAATAAATAATACGTAGCTGTAAATTATAAATTTAAACAAATAGTAACTGACTAACCCCATGAGAGCACATGAGAGAGAGAGAGAGAGAGCTAAACAGGTACAAAGCGAAAATTAATGTACCTATTAAAGCTCAATTAACAACTTTAACAGTAATTTGATATGTACATTCTATGTGTCGTAATTATGAATGTCTACATTATTCTCATAAAACTAATGTTTTCCTATAAATCAGCTTAAAATACAACCAAATCACCGGAAAATAATGTGTGCTGTTAGCATTGGAAAAAGCATTAATATACAATAAGTTTTACACACGTACCAATTTAATAGGCGTGTAAAATCCTTTTATAGCGCGTTTTGTTCCAAAATGTTATGTATATTGAAATGCAAGCTTGTTATTGAACTTAAAGATTACCTTGAATAGAATTTAATTGTTTGTTGTAAACGGAAATGTATACTCAAAAGCATTCTGTTTATTTAGGTACGATTATCTGATGGCAGCAATACATGAGGAACCAAGGTCAAACTGACGAATCAAGGGGCTGAAAATGAGGCCATATCCGTGACAGGGCAGTACTCTTGGGTGGGACCAGATGGAGTGACCTATACTGTGGTGTATACGGCTGATGAAAATGGTTATCGACCACAGATAACACAGGGCCCTGGAGGTGCTATTGCTCAAGGAGTTATCACCGCTCTTCTTGGTTAATTTGTGATGCTGCGAACTTTTGTAATTTCATTAATTATTGTAATATGATTTCTGAGGTATTTATATAAAAGTCAATTTGAAAATTGTTTTATACAATCGTCTAAGAATATTGTAACATTTATTTGAAACTATGTGTCGCTTATGCTAAAAGCAGTATTTGCAAACATAACAACACTGAGAGTATGTAATATGTGTTAAGCACCTTCAATGTTATAATCATATAAAATATCACGTCAGTACCTGATTTATTTATAGAAAGAATACGTTTTTAATTATCATTCATCAAATCATTACAAATTCTTTTCGTTCCATGTCCATTTATTTGCAATATAATTATATGAGTATTAAAAATGTTTCATTGAAACTGATTTTATTTCATAATTAAAAACAGCGGAAGCTTCAACTGTTACAGTGAGGGAAAACATCGTGAGGAAACTTACCTTTTCCCCGAACAGGTAATAGTAAGTGCTTGTAAATGGTGACATGGCTTGCCACCTGTCACATTGAGTACTAAATATCTGGTCAACAAGTGGGTTCGAGGTAGCCATAGAATTACAAACTCCGCGATTGCGGAGATGGATACCTGAAGCTCTGACTACCCCGTATGGGCTAATGGTCGTGAACGCGTTTTTCTTTTTGTCTATAACTGATATTTATAGAAATTTAAATAATTTGGTTTATACTTTATAACGCTACACAGATTTGCGATATATAAAACTATTCTAAAATTGGCTAATAACTGCCGTCCCATCATATCGTCTAATCTTAATTGAAACTATACCTTTGCACTTGATCGCTTTCGAGGAAATACCGACAGGAATGCTGATATCCCTTATACAAACATATCATGACACAGTTGTCTTAGTCATTCTATAATATATAAATCAATACAAATATATCCATAAAAACTGAGATCTTGATGCGAAAAAGAATGTCGCTCAGTTACAGCGAGCACGTCATTAACAAATAGGATGTCAATAGGAGCCTTTGGATGTAACGATTCAATGTAATCGAGACATGAAGGCACCTCCATACAAAGGAGACAACCATTAACAGTGACCTATTAAGTGATTTTTTTACTTAGACACACATCGACATGTAATTATGTTATATAATCCTAATCATATGTCCCGAACTCCCTATTTATATTTAAAAAGTACAAAAAGCGTTTTAGTAAATAGCTGACTTCATTTATAAGATCTTAAGGGTAAATGAAAAATATATTGTTTCGGTTAGTATCCCTATCTTGTTCAAAAAGCTGTTTCTATCTACATGACGATTTTTTAGATATAACGTACGTAAACAGTTTATATAATTTCCATGACCACATTTAATCTCTCCAGACATATCCACTCTTACTACCATGTCTGATCAGTAAGTATTTAAGAGTGTGAATAGATTGTGCAATCCATTGTATTTGGGTAACCGAATGCTTTGATAGTCGACGTAATAAATTAAGTTGCTTACTTTAATACAACGATTTAGCCAAGCCTTCTTTGGTGACTCCCACAGCGCACTCGACCAAAGACGAATCTTAGTGGTTGACATAAATTTTAATAGGCCATATATGTTCATGTATTGAGATAGTCATTGTGTCAAGATTTCGTAAATGCAGCTTTAAGAAAATAGTAAAACAATGTATCAATATTATAAGTTTGATATAATATTTCTCTTCAATATTGCAAAGGCAATGAACGAAAGATTAGTTAGTATGGAAACCGAAACAGAATGCAGTTTAAGCTCCTTTTTCGATATTTTCCTTTATAAAACATTATTACGTAATTCATTTATGACAATATTTTATCAGAACCGGAAAGGCCTATTGCAGTAGAAAAGTCCACGGCGTTGGTTTTATGTCGATATCCGCAAACACTTAAATAAATATATGTTAAAAGCATCAGATATTCTGATTAAGTAATAATTAATTGTAAAGTATATCAATGCCACGTTGAAAGAAAACATTGTAAATCTACGAAATATAAACAAACACATAAAACCCCAGCCGCTACTTTAGATACTGACTATTTGGGGTTACCAAGTTTACTTTGCAATTGCCCTTACAAAAGTGCAAATCTTTACCTACGCGCAACAAACAACGGTCGTCATATGTATGTTTTTTATTTATCAAAAAATTAATTTGCTAATGAAGAAATAATAAAAAATGATTCAAAGAGGCTGTAGCCTGAAGGGTAAGCCCTCTTAACTCCTTATGAGAAAGGTCCTAGGTTCGAATCTCGGGTCTGGCATGTCCAAATAAATGAAATTGAAATATGTGTTTTTCATTTACTTACATAATTTACAGTCGCTAACGGTGAGGTAAAAAACCTAAAGAAACCTGCTTTCCCTCGGGATAGGTAAATAGCCAGTATAATATATACGGCGATACGGTTCACTATCTATCATGTTGAATGCTGTTTCTATCGTATCTAGTGAAACGCGGCCTTCATGTGTCCCATATCTAACATGCCTTCAAAATTTCGAATATGGGCACTCAAGCATCTCACTACAATAACAAAGCCACAATAAAAAAGGAAAAGTGTATACACAAATCGTGAAGCATGTGTTTATGTCAATAATTGACCAAAAGGATTTTTTTTAATTGTTGCCTATATTAACGTCGTACTGTCTATCCTTGATGGACAATATATTGCATAGATAAGAAATCCTTCTACTTATAAATACCACTTATTTAACAACGTCATAAAAACGAATGCAAATGAGTAATAAACATTATCATACAACACTGATCTTATTATCATCATTGGCATTTTTTGTTAAAATGTCAAATTATGCGGAAGTTTAAAATTAATATTCCAGCTAAGCTCACAAATAAGTATAACAAATTCTACAAATCAACTAGCAAAAAGCTCAACTGGTTATGCACGCACTAAAAAACAACGGTGAGGTTATTTTAAAGCGGCCTTCGAAAAATATTAAATGCTCACTCGGTTTTGGAATTCCTTAGAGTATTTAATTATCAATGTTTTATATGCACTATTACTAAGACAATATTTCCAATTGTTACTAAATATCTTAAAAATATCCGGGTGTTATTAAAAAACAAGCTGTAATTTATTTAAGTGGCAAAGTCAGTAGTTACAAGAACCAGCATAGTTTTAGTAAAACTAATATTGACTATCATTAACAAGTTATTTAAAAACTGCCCCAAGTTATTACTATCCTGCACCGCAATTATTATAGATAAATTGCAATTTTAACCATATGTGAAACCAGATAATCCTGACATCAACTACCAAACTAATAATCAATACTCGATTTAAATCGATTTAAAACAGTTCCAACTTTATTCGTCTATGATTTCAATATACTCAATTAAATCTCGTTTGAGCGTGTAACTGTCAAATGTATGTCACATTATAACATTAAGTGTAAGTCAATCACTTTTAAATATTAATTGGGGTTAAGGTAGATTTCAGCAATTACTGATTAGTTGTCTGCACTTCGCCCACTAAAAAATAAAAAATGACACCCAAATCGCATATGGTTGCATTCTATTTTTCTTCTAGAATTTTGTTAGAACTTTAGT